>CM034151.1:338331271-338639728 GCA_019776745.2 Taxus chinensis
TTCAAATAATGATGTCTTTTCCAAATAGAGTCTCCTTTCCATCAGCTACACAAACCATTGGCTCCCAATCTATACGTTGATCAACAAATTCTCCTTGGTTCTACAAAAACCTTTGCACCTCGGCATCATATTTGAACACTTTCCATTTTTTAACATTGTCAGGAATAGATGGCCTAGTCAATACCTCAATATTATACTCACAATAGGGGGATATAACATAATTTTCAAATCTAGACCCCAATACAACCAATTTGTTTGCTAGATTATTGTACTTCCTCTCATGATGTATTATGTTGAAGGATTCGAACATCACAATGAAATCCCAGAATGCATGCTTATACTACTTCATTCTCTAATTTTTTTTTGCATACAGTTTTCTAACCTATTTGAAAATTAGCTCTGAATCTCCATTAATAGCGATGTCTCTAATACCACATTTCCAAGAAATTCTCAAACCCAATAACATTGCTTCATATTCAGCAATATTTTTAGTGCACTCAAAGTTGAGTTTAAAAGAGAAAACAAACTCTTCATGGCTTAGAGATATCAGAACAATACCAACATCATTTCCAAATTTAGAGAAAGCCCCATCAAACCACAAATTCCAAGGAGAACCTACTTGATTAAGATACTTTCATTGATCAATTTTGTGCTCTTTACCATCAGCAAATCTAAAAAATTTACCTACATCAGTTTCATTGTATAACACTTCATAAGAAGCACTATTGGGATCCTTAATGAGATGTAGCATCTTCTTTTCACCATAAAACTTCACAAGGCTTCCCTCAATAGGTATAGTGGAAAAATACATATCCATTTGCACATTACTTCCCACACTAGCATCCCACTTTCTTGATAACAACATTCCCCATTTGGTAGGGCAATCAACAATAACAACATCTAGTTTTAAGTTCTTGCTTGGGTAAGTTGCAAGTTGCACTATCATAACCTTGACACATCCAACCACTGGCACTTCTCTGGAATCCATGACAGTGCACTTCCCATAAGCTATTGTCACTTTGATAGCTAATTCATTCATGACCTCAAGAGGCATGACATTGCATGATGCTCTAGAATCAAACATATAGTTGTGTAACAGCCTGTCTTTAATAATTAGAGTAGTGAAAAATGGATCTACATTTAATTAGGATTTAACCAAGGATGTTCCCAAATATAGTTCAAGTGGCTCATCTAGTTCTTCTAGCACTTGGGGTTTTTTCAACTCTGAAATGGTAGGAGTATCAACATTGTTTACATTTTTGCCTTGGGTAATATTTTCTTCCTTCAATCCCAAATACTCAAAGGCCCTTTTCTTGTGCTTAGGAATCCTAAGAAGCTCAACAATTGGAACAAAAAACCTGATCTAACTCAAAACTTGGGCAATGTCATAAGGAATGTATTTGGGCAAAGCAACATTTAGAGGAAGATTGATAAACTAATCTGACGGAAAAATATTTTTCATGGTCTAAGCATGGGAAGGGATGCCAGTTCTATTTGGGGACACAAGGCTTTTACCAGATGTATCTTTCTTAGGAGTTTCTTTTGAGATATTAGTGAGAACTGGATTTTTTGGTTTGGCTTGAGGCCCTATCCCTTTTACAACTTTACTACTAGTTTTATACTCTTTTTCATGGCCAACTACAACATTCATTAACAATTACCTATCCTCCTCAAAAGGGATTCCTCCATCATACTTTTTAATCATTAATTCCCTTAAGTATTCAAAATTATTACTAGGCAATTAAAAATCTTGTACCATGTCTATTTCAAAATTATGAGAGGGAGGAAGGGTTAAAACCTGGTGGATGCAATCCTAAAAATATGTAGCAGTCCTGACACTGATTAATTTAGTCGAAGTTGCTCCTTGTTGTGAGCTTCAAAAGCATCCCACCATGCACACATCATCATCATTGTCATCATCAACTTCCTCAAATTCTTTTTCTTCATCACATAGGGCATGTGGAAAGAAACATCTATCACACCACTCAATTTCATTGGCTTCTTCCACAGTAGCAACTTTGGCAGTCAAAGGATCAGGCACAATTCTATTATCACGGGGTTGGGGCTATCTATTTCCTGATCCCATGATTCCTTTTCCTCTATCATCAGATATCTGATCACCTCTAGGATGATTTACAAATATTTCATGTCATTTTTCTTTATGTTGACCTTAGGAACCTTGTACAATCCCCTTCTCTTCCCTAACCAATTTATAGGATATTTCCTTAACATCTCCAGCTAGAGTTTTTACAACCTCCTCCAGATCTACAGCTTTACTTGACTGAGGCTTCTCTAGATTGATCAGCTTGATGCCTTCTCTCTTAGGAGGTTTTCCAATTTCCTTGATGTTATTCTCAATCTGCAAAGCCATGGTGAAGGCCTGCCTCAATGTTGTTGGGTTCTTGTCTCTTAAATAATACACAACTTTCTTATCAAAATCATTAGAGTATTTTATTAAACAAGAAACATCAATTGGCCTTAGAATCATAGGAAGCCTATTCAAGGTCTTATTGAACCTTGTATTGAAGTCACGAATAGAATCATTAGGATTTTTTTTTATATTTTCAAATTCTTATAAAAGAAACCTAGGGTATGTTTTATCTCCATACTATAATCTTAAAGAATTCTTCATATATGTCCATGAATCAGTGGATTTTTCTGGTAAATATTTATACCAGTCCCGTGCATCTTCCTCTAGAATGTGAATAAACAACTTTATGTACACATCCTCAAATTCAATCTCAAAGTCTTCCATCATATCGATAAAAATATTTAACTATTGATCCCCAGTAATGGCATTATTTCCTTGAAATTTAGGCATTCTATTTCTAACATCTTGGGGCACAACATTTGGATATCTAGCCATACCTCTGAAATCTATAGGACCAAAAGTGTTCACAAAAAATGGAGGTCTGGGTGGGGGTTGGGCCATATTGTTTTAAGGAGGTGACCTTACAGGAGAAATTGAATGATGAGGAGTGAGGGGTCTGTGGGGAATAGGAATGTAATTCTCAGAATGAATGTTTTCTAAAAACTTTGTTTCTTGGAAGATCCTATCAGCTTTGGAGAACACATGGACAAAATGAGATGCAAAATTTTTGAATACAAAAGAAGGACCCTCTCCAGTTGGAGAATTAGTATTTAGAAAGAGACTACCTGATTCATAAGTACTTGAGGAAGTATGGCAATCTTCAATGATAGGCTGACCAGTTTCCACAATTGATAACTCCTTTCTTGATTTTTGATCTCCAACAACTTTCTAGATTCTTCTTCCTTCTGAATTCCTCTTTCCCAGCTCTAGAAATAAATTCTTGACAGGGTCTCTAGTGAAGCAATATCTTCTTCCTTCTAGATTTGCAAAGATTAGTGATAAATTGCAATTGATAGAGGTTAAGACATTGGTATTTATCAAAAATTCATCCAATACGGAGTCACCACTAAGGATTTTCACCTTGGTTATGTAAATGCACTAAAATTGATCTGTCAAATGTCTGTCAACACTGAATTCATGTAAAGATTCACATATCTGACCCTCATGTACCCATATTTAACTTTGATGATGTAAAATTAGTGGAAAAAACCACAAAAATTGGAAATATTACACGCAGAACTTGTAACTTTGCTTGATTCTTACAAATATGGACACAGGGTGACGTTTTAACAACGTATTTATACTTTAAAATTTATAAGAAGCATTTAATAGGGTCTATATACATTGCTGATGGTGTTCAAAATTTGCGCATAACTTCATGTCCCTAGTAGTGGAACCATTTTGGTGTTGGTATCAAAATTTATTCTCCCTTGAAAACTGAGCAACATCACAGATTTAGAATGACACTAAGAGAAAGATAGATCTTACTATGAGTCATTTTATATCTGGGGAGGGGATTTTTTGACTCTTTGTCACTCAGGCATTAGAGAAATGGATAACACCTTCATAAAGGATTTGATCTATCCTCACTGCTTTAGGTCGTGCCTTTTTACTAGGGTGAGAGGACCCATTTTATAACCTTTTTCGGTGAAGGAGAATAAAGATATCCTTCTCTGCACAAATTTGAAAGGGGACCCTGAGAAAATATGATCAATGTATTTAACTCTCACGAGTTGTCACTTCTAAAGAATGGTGATATTTCATAAATAGGGTTAAAGGTTACTAGACACATTATGGAATCCTGATTGCTTCTACACATTTTGGCAGTAGAATTTATGCATTTTTGGACACACAGGGAAAATAGGGGTAGTTCAGGAGGAATTCATTGTTTTTGAATAATTTTGGTGGGAGATTAAGCAGGATAAAATTGATTATAATAGATCTTTGAGAGACTTCACAACAATTGGAAAGCTAAATGACAGAAAGCTTCGAAATAGGTAAAATATTCCTTCAACCAGAAGGTGTGCATCAATGGAGGCCCAAATTTGCATGGTTTCACACAATATCCAAGAATTTAACATGAAGGCTCAAGCTAAAGACTCAATAAAACATCAAAGACCCATGGTTCCTCACACCTAAGATACACTTAGAGGCTTACAGACAATCTTTATCAACAAATGACAGTGAAGCGATTTTAATTTTTTTTATCTCATTATAGGATGGAGGTTCTTCTTGAAATGAAATTGTAAATGCCACTAAACTATCATAGGGATGAGATCCTATGTGATTTAGAGGGAATTTAACACAAGATTATAGTAGGAATAAGAAAAACTACTTACAGACATTCTAAAATAAGGCAGACACAAATTGCTCCAAAATTGACACAAGTTAACTTGAAATTGACTAGATTCATCACTAAGGGAAATTTTCTTTGAACAGTCTCAGAGCTTTTCAATGGTAGTAAACTCGCAACTAACTTGATGTGATTGAAATCTAAAACACAGGAAATTAACAGGTTTCTTGGATTGGTCTCTCAGGAAGATGGGTTCTCTCAAATTTTATCTTAAGAATTCAACCCCCAACCCTTTGCAAGAGTATTCTTATTACATTTCACTTACTCACTCATCCTAAATTTTCCCCCCAAAATTAAGAATATTTGAGGGACCTTTACTTGTTATCAATTTTTCTCAGAAAGTGATGTTTAACAACTTTCCAAAAAAAAGTTTCTAGTTAGACAAATCATGAACTAATCACATTTCTCAGACTCTCAACTAATGACTAGGATGCCATGCCACAACTTTTTGATAGTCCTTTTAATCATTTTGATTCTGTCATGCAATAAATCCTCATTTTAATAATTTTCTGGAGGCTTTATATAGTTGGATATATCAGGTAATTATTTTCATCCTTGAGGCAACACCTTATTCATCCTTTGCACCTACAACCTCCATCATTTCATCCTTTTTTGTTTCTTTCCTCTGCAACTCTATCCCGCATTTAGCTTCTCTAGTAATTCATGTTTTTTGCAAGTGACCGATCAATTCCAACTTTAAAATATCAACCTTAACAATCCTTGGGCCTATAAATTAAGTTCTAAATCCATTCAATGGCACTCTGTAGACAAAAACGATAAGGAATTTCATCCAAAAATGATGAAAAATAGTGTGTATTCGCATCTCCAGGATTCTTGGAGCAAAAATGGTAGAAAAAAGATGCAATGCACAACAACCATTGATTCTTCCCCTTCTCAACTTTAGATTAGAGTCGTCCACATGTTTCCTTGGTGCAAATGCAAAGGATAAGTACAGGGGCAAGTTTCCAAACAAGTGCGGGCCTTCCACGTGCCATGAGCCCAAGAAAAATGCCTCTTGGCCTTTGAAAAATTATCAGTAAAAAATGAGCCAGCAGAAGCCTCCACGTGTCACCTTGGCACACCTTTGGTATGGTCCTCAAAAGTGGAGACCCTAAATAAGAACGGGCTCACCATGTGTCTTAGTCTGGTAGAGTTTTTGAAAAATTTAAAGGATCGGTGGAAGGCACCATGTGTCTAGGGTCCGAGATAGTTTTCCTTGGCCATTGAAAATTCAAAGTAAGGGCAGAGTGACTGGAAACCTCCAAGAGTCCTCCTAACACTTCTTCAGAATAAAATTTAGGGGTAGATCCCCAAACATGCGCGGTCCCTCCATGTGTCCCAGGCCTTATAAAATTTCTTTTAAAAGTTTAAGTATAGAGCAGAGATGGTGGAAGCCTCCACATGTATCCTTGGTGCAACTTTAAGATGGTCTCCAAAAGTAGAGACCCCGAACAAGCATGGTCTCACCACGTATCCCCTTGGCACAACTTCTAAGGTGGGACTCTTAGGTGGATCCTCAAATGAGCAACAAACCTCCACGTGTCTCCCTAGTGCAACTCCAAGGTCAAACCAAAAGGCTAATTTTCATATGAGATCCGGCCCTACACGTGGAAAATTTTTAAGTTAAAGCAGGCCTTAGAGTTTTAAAGTTCCCCACTGAGCCGCATCCAACCAAAAAGGGCCACATTTCCACATATGCTAAGATATAAATTTGATGCGGAAAACACACCTGCCAAACCGTAAAATGTAGGAAAATCACCATTTGTGCCTGAAAATGAGTCTTTCTTTAAGGACAAAGAATTGGGAAATTATATAAGGCCAAAATGTGATACGTCAAGCCACATCTAATCATATTGGACCACTTTTCCATAGGTATTGGGACAAAAGTTGACAGGGAAAATAAAATGTGACTGGAAAAATAGAAGGGAAAAAACCCAAGTTTACACCCAAGTTACAAATTCTTTTCATATGGATAGAGGAATGGAAACAAATTTTGGACTTAAATTGATCCTCGACATAAGGAAGGTACTGATCATGGCAACCAAATGGAGGATAGAGTTTTCATGCATCAATACGGGGAGATATAAAATACGGTAGATCCCGCAAACTGAAGAATTTCAAGGAAAAACAGGGCGAGATCAAATTGAGCACCAATAGACTGAACCAAATTCGATGTAATTTACTTCTCAATCATATCATTTTGATGGTTATAATCACTTATAACCATTTTGCATATATGGGAAACCCACTCCATTCCCATCAATACCCCATCTTGATATTGCATCTCTGAATACCATTCCTTGTTGAAGCTTATCGTCGCAACTGGGTTTCTCGTGCCCTTCCTCTTGGTTGAAGTGGTTTTTCCTCTCATTGGTGTCATTATCCTTTGTTTGAGTACTTCATTACTTCTACCTTGTGCTTTCTTCTTACAATGCCTCAAACCTAGAACCCTACTCCTACATAACTCCACAATCTGTGCCCTAGTTCTTCAAACCCTAACCATATAACTTGTGTTTTGTCATGCCACACCATCATAACCTGCAGAACACTTTCACAAACTTACTCTACGCATGGCCATCTCAGCCTTCATAATCTAGTTAAAAATTTCCATTCTTTGTAATCGATTGTTCGCACCAATTATCAAGGATGCCCTAGTTCGCAATATCTCTTTCACCAGTTATCGAAAGGTAAATATAGCTTACCTCGACACCCTATTTATAGTTATTTGATTTTTACTACATTAATTACCATGTCATCTACCTTTGTACTGATATAATAAATTCATCTTTTCCAAACTCACTTCCTCCTCATGCCCAATCATACGTAACTTCCCTAACCTTCTGTCACGTAAAATTACATCTACCATAGAACTCTTTATGTGCGTTTTTAATGTCAAAGTACATCAACCACTCTATCTTATATCAAGTAGTTCTCCCTGCCACTGCCTCCCTCACATTTCTCTACATGTTCATCACTGTACATGGATTTTTCTTTTGGCATCACCATGTATCACCATCTTCCTTGACACCTTGTCATTTTCAAAAAACCATTACCACCCCTACTACGCATGTCCCTCTGATAATAATTCCATGACACACTTTTGTTTTTCCTAGGTAGTTTTCAAATTTTACACACTTTCCTCTACTTGTAATCTCTCTACCCCACCCCACACTAAGGGTATGTGTGGTCCTCTGTCCATGAGAACACTTTATATAGTAATTAGATTCTAACACGCAAGCATGCTTATTTCAAAAAACACTGAACTAAATTTGAAAAATCATAACAATGATGAAAGGAAACACATATAATGGAAATGCATTAAGGAAACCTAATCTAATGGAAATATTGTCTTATTAAAAACACCAAGAAGAATTATTGATAGTAGGGATTTAGTCTACTCCCGTTGAAGTAACTGGGAAACTATGTTCTATCCAGCGGCTCCAGCTAGTAAGCACCTGAATCAAATATATAAGTTATAACATATGGTCCCAACCAATGCACTTTAAGCTTTCCAGGGTGGCGCAAAAAAAATAATTCATAAAGAAGAACCATCTATCCAACTTCAAGATTCTTATCCTTAATATGTCTATCATGTCATGCCTTACGCCTAGAATTTTCTATCTTCTAACTCCATATTTCTATAGTGCATGTTTCCTACAGCTACATTAGTTTATCGATGTTCTCTTCAAGTTTTTTCTCATCTTCCAAATCTCCTACACATGTAATACGCAAATATGGTAACATGAATTACACTGGTAGACAAAATTCTATGCCAAACACCAATTAAAATGGTGTGGCCCTTTACAACCTCTTGTAGGTTCTCTTGTATGACCAAAGTACAACAGAGACTTTATCATCCCAGTCTTTCCTTCCAACATCAAAATTTTTATTCAAGGTATGGCTCAATATCTTTTTGAAGGCCTCAACAATTCTATTTTCTTGAGTTTGATAGGATTTTGTTTTATGGTTTTCTACCATAAATTCTACCAATAGTATTTTGATGGTATCATTAAGAAAATGAGTACCCCTATCACTTGTCAAACTCAATGGGTGCACATACCTATTGATAATATTTTCCCACATAAACCTTTCTATTGTAGTTTTCATGTAATCCTTTGTAGGTGTCATTTCTTCCCACCTGGTAAGATAATCTATACAAGTTATAATATAACACAATCCATTCCTATGTATGGGTGGGGAAATAGGACCCATAAAGTCAATTTACCACTTCTCAAAATATTTTGCGCTAGAAATAGGCCTTAAAGGCATCTCATCTCTATGCCTAGGATTCTAAGGCACTAAAAATGGTCACATACCTTACAATATTCTTTATAATCCTTATACAATGTTCCCTACACAAACCAACCAATAAAATCTTGTGCATGGTGACATCCCCAGCATAGTGTCCACCTACAATTCCCCCTTGTGCCTCCTATATAATAGCTTTGCACTCATGCTCAAGTATACACCGGCACAAAATTTCATCATGGCCTAGTTTTTATAAGTATACATTAATCAACATATAAGGTGTGATGCGTATCGAAAGTTATTTCTTTTCCAAGGCCTTCATTCCTTTAGGTGCCAAACCTATTCACAAAAAGACAACAATATCTTCTAAGTCATAGGGTGCATGGTTTAATCTGAATAGATGTGAATCTGGCATTATGTCCTTAATGTTATGCATGTCCTCACCTAAATTAATCCTTGATAAATGATCTGGTCTAGAATTATTCTTGTCAGAATTCACCATAACTATAAAGTAAAATTCCTGAAACAACAGTACCCAATGACATATGCACCCCTAAAAAAAGGTCTTCTTGACCAAGTACTTAAATGCCATGTGATATGTATAGAAAATGAAAGGTTTTTCCAGCAAGTACTATCAAAATGTATGCAACACGTAGATCATGGACAAGGCCTCATGCTATGTAGTAGTGTAATTCCGTTCTTCTGGAGTTAACTTCCTACTTGCAAAGTAAATAAGATGATAAAAAATCCCATCTTTAGGTTGGGATAATACCACACAAATGGCCATGTAAGAGGTGTCTACATACACATGAAAAGGCTTAATCCATGAAGGAAAGTGCAAAATAGGTATTGTAGTAATCCTTTCCTTTAATGTCTCAAACGTGTGTTGTTGTGTGTCACTCCAATAGAACTTGCTTTTACCCTTCAATAATTCCTCCAAGGGTGTGATAATCTTGGTGTAACCCTTAATAAAATTCATATAATATCTTGTTTTCCCTTATAATTTTTGAACCTCACTCTGGATAGTTGGTTCCTCTAGGCCCAAAATAGCAACAACCTTAGTAGTATTTACTAACAAGCCTTCCTTACAAATGATATTTCCCAGCAAAGTCCCAAAGGGTGTAGAAAAAACACACTTCTTAATGATTAAAGAGATTTTCAACTATCGGCATCACTCAAAAATAAGCCTCAGATTATCACAATGATATTTCATGATCTCATAGACTATCCAATCATCCTGATAAACCTACAAGAACTTATGAATAAATTCCTATAATGCCTACACAAAAATATGTGAAAATACTACATGCACATTATTTAATCCAAAAGGCATAACCATGAATGTAAAACTTCCCCATTCAGTGGTGAATTTTTTCTTCTCTTTATCCTTTTTAGCTATCCTTACCTAATGATATCTAGAAAATTCATCAGTAACAGAGTATATTTCATGCCTTATGATACCTTCAAATATTTCTTCAGTAAAGGGTGTGGGAAAAGGATCAATGACACATGTAACATTTAACTCCCTATAATCCACATAAATCTGAGTAATCAGCATCATAATTTATCTCCCTATAACCCACTGATCATCATAGGTCTAACCCACTGTGACTCCTCAGTGGGCTTAATGATTCTAGAATTCAACATCTTTTCAATTTCATCTTTCACCTTGATGCGTAGCTTCAGATCCATCATGTAAGGTCTCTTCTTAATGGTGCACACACCTTGTTTTAGCTTGATTATTATCTCACCAAAAAATTCATGTACCCCCTTTAACTCATGATAGCCCCTAAGAAATAGGTCCTGGAAGTCGTGCAACAACTCAATTATATTAGCAACCTCATAGTCATACCAATAACCTCTAATGATGGCCTCTTTGGGTTTAGCATTCGTTCCAATGTTGATCTTCTTAGTTTTCATAGGCTCATGGTAGATGCGTGCCTTCTCATATGTACTATCTAATACCTTGCAAGTACCCTCAGTATGCTGAACATCTAGATTTTCCACTTCTTCATCATCAATGACATAGACCATCTTTCCCTTTTATTTTTCTAGGTAGATGCACCCAAGTTGTTCTAAATCTATCTCTTCTTCTTCAAAGTGTGCCTTCAAGTCTGACTCACCTAGTAATTCCTGAATAATTTCATCATCCTTTGCACTATCTCCCATAGGAAAATGCTTCATAACCTATAACACGTCATTCACTAGATGTTTAGTGGAAATATAGTCAAAGTTATGAATCATACCTGCAGTCGGTTCTTTCCAATTTCTAGTCTCTTTATTCAACTTTGCATAGGCATACCATGCTCGCGTGTACCCTATTAAGGTGTAGTAGAGCTTGTGCACCCACAGTGAAGGTGGTAAAACTTCTTGCCCCTCTATCCAAAGCCTCTCACATTATTGACCATGGTGCTGAACAGGATACTTACCATGAAATTCATAGATCTTAGTAGGTGCATTACTCCAAAGAAATCTAGCAGAGAAGGTGATTCTCACTTCTTGCCATTCCAAAAGGTTATCCCTATGAACGATCCACTAGTGCATTGTTGTCCCGCATAGAGTATATACTAGCATATTCCTTCTTTCCACTTGATCTACCCATTGAAATTCTATAGTGCATGTGAATACTTCATGATTTCCCTCACCAGTGTACCTTGGTACCTGGTTGTTACCCAAATTTCTAACACAACACGGGCTACTTACGCACGTAGTTTCACTCCTTACTTCATGCCCAGCCATTTCATAAGTGTCATGTGACCATTTTTCACATGCAACACTTGTATTATCGCTCACGGACTGTGCATCATCCCACTAAAGAAATCCTTCCTTTGATGTCTCAAGCACTTCTACATCTCTAATGGTGGGCACATAAATTCTTTTCAAATCCTCTTCACTTAAGGGCTCTACATAAGGTGTTGCCTTTCCATCTACCAAAGGAATAATTATGTGCTCTTCCTTGTTCTCAAAACTTATATATCCCTTCTTGAAGCACATATAAGTTTTGTTCGCATAACACCAAGGGCACCTAAGTAGTGTTGGAAAATTGTTTGCTTTTGCAAGTGCCAAGATCTCAAAGTCCCTAGTAAACTTGGCCCCTTGTATAGTAATATATGCATCCTTCAACACTTCAATTTGCGTGGATTTAGTCCTATTTTACATAAACAACACATTTGAAGATGGATGCAAAGGTGGTCTTCACATCTAAATCCATGCATCCAAAGTGAGTACATTCACTTTTCTACCTATGTTAATCAGAATGTTACTTAAAATCCCACCATCAACAACAACATTCATAGTGATCCCATTCTCATAATCCAAACTATGAGGAGGAAGGTTAGCATGAAAAATTTATCTTTCGCACTTAATTCCAACATGCGGGGAGTTTCCTTTTAACTAGTTCCCCAAAAAAGTAATGGTGTTCTCCTATCACAACATCTTGTAAACCTCCTTTAAATCATCAGAATGCATTTGATGAATCTCAAATGCTTTCTTCTATTATAACTTCTATGAGTGCTCTTTCAAACATTGTATCTCACCCTAAAAATTCCTAATAACCTCGATGGTTTCTTGATAGACCTCCTTCTTATGCTTAGGGTCTGGATACTTTACATGTAGTACCTCCTCATTTGTACTGGTAGACTTCTTCTTTGGAACTTATCTTGAAAGGAAGCCTCAACACATGTAGTGATCTTTATAGGTACTAACTCAGGATCAAATGCTGACTTTGACATCCACTAATCTTCCACAATGTGTTGTACTCTAACCATCCCCATGCCCTTATCATTCTTATGATTTTTACTTAGGTGTTCATACAATTCTGGGAATTCCTCATAGTTATGGTTCTTTCTGAAAAAATAAAAAATAATGTTTTGAGGGCATTCGCACCTGTAATGATCAGGGGATCTGCATGTATAACATGTTCCACGAGGAAACTCACTTCTTCCACCATCATGACCTCATCCTCTAAATCCTCCATGGTATCCTCGACCTCTACCACGACCTTCATCAGAGTGCCCTTTGTTGTGATCATGATCATGATGCTCACCTTTTTCCTTTGAATTATTTACAACACTAGTTTAACATACACCAATATCAATGACATCATGAATCTGATCAATCAACCAACAATTTTTAGTATCATGAGTGGTAGACCTACAAATTTTGCAGTAACAAGACATGCTCTTTCTTATCGTGTGTTGAAGCAATGGGAACCTAATTGAATCATGATCTAAGTGACAAATCTCACAGTCCATAAACATGACATGCACCGATTTATGAGGGAAACTATCCTTAGTGCACCATTCTACTTGACAATCTATGCACCAAATTCCACTGCACATCTTATGCGATGAATTAGCTGACAATTTCTCTATTTTTTTTCCATCACTAAAATTTGGGCCTCTAAAAATGGGCTAACACCAGTTTCTACACTCCCAACTTACTCAACACATAGATCTGCTTCAAGTTCCTCGCATGTATCTGTATAAGTCTTAAGTG
Source organism: Taxus chinensis (assembly GCA_019776745.2). Taxonomy (NCBI): domain Eukaryota; kingdom Viridiplantae; phylum Streptophyta; class Pinopsida; order Cupressales; family Taxaceae; genus Taxus; species Taxus chinensis. The sequence continues at coordinate 338,344,741 of CM034151.1, forward strand.
AGAGTTCCCTTTTAAAAGGTGTGATCAGTCCTCTAACATACCATTAAGCATGTTGGCTTGGGTGAATGTCATAAGATAACTTTGACAAAATGGTTTTGAAATGTGCATCATACTCTCAAACACTCTCAGTTTTACCCTACTTGATGTCCTTCAATGCATTGATGTTCTTATACTCAAATTTAGGTATATAACACTCTTTTAAGAAAGTATCATGTAGCTTAGTATAATCTACACATGTCTAGTCTGGATCAAATTTCCTGTACCATGCACCCTTTCAGTGTAGTTGGAAACTAACTTACCTTGCACTCAGGAGCTACAATACCCTTCACACACCATATTATCTCACACATATGCACATGCTCATTTTTATCTTCTATCCCTCTATATTCTGGAAGATGAAGAGACATATCCATATAAATATTCTGGGGCTGGTGTAGACAATGCCTACCAGATCCAGATCATGTATTTCCTCTTACCCTAGAACAACCAAATCCCAAGCCACCTGATTCTCCTCCTATAGTAGGTATCGGACCAGAGGATGCACTTCCTTGTGTCCCAATAGTTGTGGTAAAGTGAACTCTTATGGTCTGTAATTTTTTTCTACTTCAAGACATGATGCCAATGTTCTCTATGCCCGATTTTTTTGCTAATGACGCACAAGAAAACATACCTCCAACATGAACTCTGAATAACATAGATGAAAATTGCACCACCATATATGAGTAAACTACTAGATTAACTCCTAAACTTGACTATATACCAACTCTATATGTCGCTACTCTACTGCCCACACTAGCTTATTTACTAATAAATATCATAAAAATTGGAAAAATAAGAGCAAGGGCTAGGTTGGCAAGGGGGATTCAATGCATGCATGTGGGCCGTGTAGCTTCCATGGGCATGCTCTCATCTAATCTCAAAGAGGGTTCTTTTCCATGCTTTCCCAATTGGGGGAGTTACAGATGCTCTGGCTCCATGTCCTATGCGTGATCTCCAAATCCTTCATGAGCCATCTCCCTCCACAATGTCATTCATTCTAAAACTTCATGCTTCTTCTCTAAATCCCACTCATGTACCTCATTAAACTTAAGATTCCTTTATTCTCTCTATATTTCTTCCACTAGATCTTCCATCTTTCACCACACTTGCTCATGTCCCCCTGCGTGGTGGGGTTTAGCTAGCCATAGGTTTCTCTTCCAAAGCCAAGGTCACAATCAAGATATTAATTTCCAAATAAATACCATGCAAATAATATCCTTTGGGTTCGCACATGAACTAGAACTCAACAACCTCTAAACAAGAGTAAGTAGAAATTACGTACTCCAAAATATAGCTATTCAGGACATCATGAAACCAATGATCTAGAATGCATTTCCAAGTCATATCTACATCATCCAAAGCCTAGAATTATTCCCCTATCCAAACAAGTGTATGAAACCTCCAATTTATCTTCAAAGAATAAGAAACCAACCACTCGTTCATCTCTATGGGAAAGATGGAGAAGAACGTCTCATATAGTTTGTGATACAGATTCTACTCAACCTATGTGTGTGCATTAAAATCAAGTCTAGTGTTAAATCTGTGAGCAATTTCTTGCTCTAAATCATCTAACCACTCTTTAACATTGGCCAAGGTTAACTAGTATGTTTTCATTATGTAAAATCCTGCCAAAAAATTGAAAAATAGGTCTTGACAATGGAAACAAAATGTAGCCTAGTTTTTACCACCAAAATCCCAAGGCACACTGGCACATCACTTAGCTTGAACTGAGAATTTTCCCAAAGTGTACAAGGGTACCAAGTCCCTCTTTGATGTTAACTTTTTCCAGAAATTAGCATGATTGTAGATATAATCCAGATCCATAACAATTAACCAAATATATTGCATAACATAAACCAAATCTAGATCTTTAACCATTAAGCATGAATACTCAAACAAGAACCAAGATTATGTTTACCATACATGAACCAGTAACATATGTGTCTACAATAAATATCTAGCCACAAATATCCATTATATTAATTTTTTAAAAACACAAAAGTTGTTACATACATAATAAATTCACCATGAGTCATGCACGCATACAAACCAAAAACATATAACTCCCAAACTGTGCTAATCAATACATATTTATAGGGGTGGTGACTTATCCTTCACCACCCATGCATATCTCAAAAATAGGCTACATGGTAATAATATCCAAACACCGCTATAAGCTAAGTACAAAAAGCATGCAAGATTTCTAACAATAGATCTACTTTAGTTATTTCTCAGTTTAGATCATATTATTATCTTGGAGCCATGCATGTCGATTGATCTTCTATTTTCTTGAAATAGCCTTTTTATGTTCTTCAAGTATTCTAGAAGACATGCTCCACACTCCATGTCTATCTTTAGATCTTCATTCAAAAATTGGCTAACTATTAATCTATTGCACACGACCTTGTCCTGTCTCCATGCGCAAACCCTTTCATCCTTGCGTGTACTTCCTCTTGTGAATTTCCTCTATAATTTCATCCACACGTGTTAACCTCTATTCTAGGACTTAGTAATTTTTCTATGATCAAAAGGATCTAAATTAGGTAAATAAGATTCATTTTGGAATTTAGAATTCAAAATAGAAATGTAATTTCCAAATTTTTCATGTATGTTAATATAAATAAAATAAAACAATAAATTATCTTTAAATAATTCAAAAATACAGCCAACTAACTATTTTGTAATGTTCTTAATCTTGTATAGATAATTGACTATCTTTTCATCTCATTTCATAGGATATGTAAACAGTTCCATGATTAGTTTTATTATCATAGAAAGGAAGATGCCCTCATGCATAGTTTACAATTAAATCCATGTCTCAAATAAATACTTCATGTGTCTTATATGTAACAATAATTAATATTTGATACTTTGGAATAATATGCACATTGGATTATTAGAATTTTTGGGAGAAGATACTAAAGTTTTCAGGTTTACCTTATCTCTCAGTGGATCTCTTTTTAACACCACTAACTAGATTCCAAATATTACTTGTAATAAGGATGGATTCAAGCCTAACTCTCCAAATACCATAGTTAATACCATTTAACAACTGAGATTTATCCATTGATAAATTATATGAACTACCCATATTGATTGATTTACAAAATTTGGAAAAATTAGTGTTATGTGAGTTTTAACAGTTGCATATATCCATAATTAGAAGAAATTAAAATTCTACAGATTTGAAAGAAAGGTAAACGCATACAATAAACACACACAAAAAAGGTATGATAACCAAGAAGAAAGGCCAAAAAACATAAATAATAACTCGTGAGAGGATGCGACGTAAGAACAAAGAATATATAAAAATTTCCAAGTTCATAAGCCATGAAACAAAGAAACAATGTTCCACAGGTTTTTGAACTTTAAGTGCTCCCAGAATAATAAGGTAAAATATGTGGAACACAGGAACTCAGAAAAAGGATGTAAAGTAAAGGAATGCATATTTTAGCATTCTGTGGAAAATTAAGGGAAAAAACCCACAACAAAGGACCACAGAAAAGACCACAAAACAAAGAAATGTAGAAAATGTTACGAAACAAAGGGAAGTATGTGAAACAAATAAAAAGTAGTGTAACACTTAAAAAATCCACATAAGACACAAATAAGCCACGTAACATGTAAAAATCTATAAAGCTAACAAAATGCCACATAAAATATAGAAATTCCGCTAAACACTACAGAAAACTATGAAAGACTGGAAAACACTAAGGAAGGTCATAAATGATCAAAAAACACAATTCCAATCACTCATAAGGCTTTAGAATAAAGGAACACAGGTATACACTTGATTTTAATCTTCCACACTTAATGTAAAGATTTAAAACTTCCAACATCAATTAAGTTGATAGGGAATTGGATTTTTACACTGATAGTCTTGGAAAAATCCGTGAATGCTCAGGACAAAGGTTTTGCGGGTTTTGAAAACTTCAAGATATATTATTCAAACTAATCTACAAATTATATTGCACATATTAAAAAAATTATCCTTAAGAACCAAAAATATATTGCTATGATATTACGTAAGGAACCATGAGGATAAATAATAAATAGAAATTATATATCCACCAAAATAAATAAGCCATGGATTATAGTTTATGATTGAAAAACAAGTTATAATGAATTACATCACATAATTAATTATATATTATATTTCAAAAATCACTTATCTTTACTAATCATATGTATTTCACCCAACACTCCTACTTGTTCCTTGAATCCAAAGCAATGACACCTTCAAAGAGGAATTATAAAATATCATATGCATTATCTCATTTGTAGATATAAATCTTCAAATCATTTTCATCATGTATCATCAATCTGATTGCATTTCTCGCTCACATAAGTTTTTTAATTTCTTGTTATTTGTTGTAACCGATATCTAAGAGATCACCTTGATTTATATCAAGGAAGGTGGCATGTTTTTTTCACTCTTATATTTTAAATTGAAACACTACCGACGTAGTATGTGGATTGTGTGATTCTTATGTTTAAAACATAATTTATATGCCATGACCATTAGTTTTTGATGATTTTTTATTAAGTCAGTTACCTACTTAATATTACAAATTTTGGAAGAAAAATCACTACATGGGGGAATCATTGATCAATAAAACTTTTCATTCACTTAAGAAATTTTATCCATTAATCATTCGACTAACCATTAAGCATACATCCACAAGAACATAACCATAAAAGAAAAAATGAGAGCATATAAAAAAAAGAACACAAGATGTAAGTGGGAAACCCTCAAGGGGAATAAAAACCAATAAAGCATAACTTTATTAAACAAATGAATCAAATTTAGTTGAGCACCAACTCAACAAGAAGCACAAACTCCTAGGTTTAGTGAGGCACCAACCCCACAAGGAGCACTAACCCCTAGATTTCGTAAAGAACCAATCCTAAAAGGAGGAAAAAACTCCCAAGATGAATCAACACCAACCAAATCCACTTGATTTGTTTTTCACCTATGAAATGTTGCACTAACAACTAATGATGGCACAATTAAGCTCACTCTTCTTTCTCCTTCAAATCTTCTCACTAGGTCAACTTGCTCAAAATATTCTTCACCAACATAATTTGGTCTATGACCTATATCTTCAACACCTACACACACTCTATAAAATTTACACACTCTCTTCCCTCTCTTAAAATTCACACATACCTATTTTACCTTTACAAACACCCATCTATCTCGCACTTTTACTTACTTCCACAACCAGTTGAAATGAGCTTTCTAATTTTCTTATATACCTGACTTATGATCATAAAACATGTAGGTCAACCATCATAGGAAAAATTAACTTAAAAAATGATGATAAAAATTTCTAGAAACATCACCTAATGGATCATATAGATCAGCACTATCATCTTCATACCCAAATCTATCCTTTAGGACTCAAGAAGCCCAAATGCACTAAAAAATCCTACTCATCAAAAATGAATGTTCTTGAGTAAAAAAACATTCAATTTTTTTTGAAGAAACTTATAAATAATTTATAATACCACTAATAACCTCCATCAATCTTTACCACCTCTACACCGTCATCTCACATCAGGAAGTCACTTGAGATCAAGGACAACCAACATGGCCCAAAACTAGTCTTCAAAAATGAAGCTCAAAACCACATCAAATCACCTCAACCTTTAAATTTTAATACACAAATGGAAATATATTGACCTCAAGTTCATAAAAAAATTCAAACGATGCCACAAATAATGTCAACACACCTCTAAAATGCCTCTATAACTGGGTCACCTGAAACTGTCCAAAACTGCCACAAAACTAGTCATGCATGAATGAATTAAAAAATCATCCCAAGGGCATAAAAATGATATGAAAACACCATAAATTTGTATAAAATATTCCATAATTCTTCTAAAACAAGATTATTCAACAATTCTAATGCAAAAACTGAGAGAAAACAAAACTCCTTAAGAAACTTACATTTTTGAGTGGGGTCCACACACAGCCAAGAAAACTAACTTACATCTGGATAGACCTAAGAGAGTAAGATACAACATAAAATAATAATACAAGAAAAAACAATCCATTTTGATCCACTATAAACAAGATCTTCTCCATTGCTATATGACTAGGGTTTTAAGAGGGGTTAAAACTAGCTTAGCTTTTTAACAATTGTTCATAAAATTTTGGGCCTTAATGTATGAAATAATGCCACAAAACTCAATATATAACCCTTCCTCACATTTCCTGAATAAACTAGACTACCATACAAATGTTTCACATGCCAATGAGCATTAGAAATTCCAAATCAATCTTGGTTTCTCACTTCCAAAAACTTGGTAGGAGCAAACATGCAATAACTTGCAAAATATTCATTATTAGGACCTGAAATTTGGACAACACATCTGAATCAACATGAAAAAACATATCCAATACTCATAATTTCTAGAATTTACTCATAAATAATTACTCTACTTTATTAGGGCGTGCTTTCTCAAGGGCTGGGTCTAGGAAATGACCTAAAAACCATGTCTGACACTTGAACCAGCACTCTAAGACACTTATGAGTGTCCCAACCCATAATACTAATTCTCTCTGTGCTATTACAATGCATAACCATCTTCTAAATTCCTTAATTCATCATGTCATACATCATTTTACTGACTAGGCCTCCAAATTAGGCCACCTGAACATGTTTGTTTCAATAAAACTGACCTCATAACTTTTCCACTCTCAAAAATCTACTAGAACCTTCAACATAATGCATGAAATCACTATAAAATCATTCTACCTTGTACTATACATATGTAAGTCACTATGAGCCATCGTACCTACTCAAGAACTGATGAAACAACACCAAGAACAAATAATTCAACGTACACTACCAATCAACCTTCATGCTTCTTACCTCATTTGACATCAATGCAATTAGTGAAAACACCTACAAAATCACTCCTTTGACATAAATGAAAACATAATTCCAATCATATTTGTCATTTATGACAAACCTATTGATGGAAAAACACACAAGGCTTAATCTCCCCTTAAGGTACTCACATTGCATCAAATCATTCTCCTCCTTTTGACATTAATCATAAAGAAACATACATGCAGCAACTTGGTTCTCTTCATCTGACATCATATTAGGCTCAACACTTGGTTGAAAATATCAACAAAAAAACAATGTCGACTTTATCTTCTTCATCTCCATTTTTACGCAACATAGCTCCCCTTTGTAAATGCATACCTTCAAAGAACTTACTTCTAATATGAGAAAAAAATTGACTTGACTCCGCCTGAGTCCTTGACACCACTAGATCAATACATAAAAAACAACTTATATAAAAAAAATGGACAAATTGTTTACCTTCCATATACCATATCTCAGTTTTGTCACCAATCACTAATCATGTCTTATAAAACTTGTTTTTCATGATCCTTAGACAACATTCTTGTCTTCATGAGAAGAGAATAAACTTGACTGACTCCCCCTACATCCTATACTCCTCCAAATTGCTTACCAAAAATATTTTCACACTGTCATGACACATTTCTTGCATTTCTCTTCCTCTCAGAGCTCTGTCAACTCTCCTGATAAAAAAATTATGGCCAATGAAATCCCCCTACGCACATTATTTCCCATTAAATTAAAATTCACAAGAAATACCTTACCTAACACCTTATGAATGATTCCAAAACTCATATTGATCTTGAAGACTGATTTGTATAGGATCACATACCAAAGTCTAAAACATATCAAGATTTCTCTATCTTTAGTCATGATACCCTGCTTTAACAAGATATGCAAGATAGAGCTATATAATACATACCTTGAACCAATATGCTTCATGAAATTTTAAATATCCTTATGCTATCATAGTGATAAAAAAAAACTTCCTAGATTTCATATCATCAATCTTGCTAACCATTTCATAGAGAACTTTTCCTCTTGATCAAGCCCTTAATATACTTTTATAGGTCCAATTGGATCTTTAAAGAATACTCCATACATTCTAGGATCAAAACACCTACTCAAAGACACACTTTCTCATCAATCTACTCCTTCTTAGACCCCTTCAAATAATTGATTATTTATTAACCCAATATATTTATTTCATTATCTCTTGGAGATCAAAAATCAATTTATTAAGATCCCCTTTAGTCCAAGAATCCTTCAAAAATTTGATCAAATTTATAGGAACACTAAGCAAGCTATGAGACCATACTCACCTTTATGGGAAAAAATCAAGATTATTTCAAGATTCATTTGACAAGAAATCCTTCATGACTCATACAAAGATACTTTTGAAAACTTCATCATAGTGTCCAAACTCATAACAATATTCAAATAAGGACCAAACTATACTCTCAATGTTAATACCCGAGAATCCTTATACCTGGTAGGATCACCTGATTTCTATGTAGAACATACAAGCCAGGATTTGAGAAACTCTTATCATGATACGAAACCTTCATTACTATGAATCTAACCTCAAGAGGAATTACAACACTCTTCATATAATATAGACCTTCTTACCATGATTTTAGGTGACACAGACCTATACTAGGTCTCTAAACACACTCTTAAGCTCCAGTATTCATGTAACAGTTTTTCAATCAATCTACATACATTTTTGATGCTTTAAACCTACTAGAAACAAAAAAAAATCCTAACCATATCCCCATGAGATCAACCTTACCTCTCTTTAGCACAACAAGCACTACTCAGATCCTTGTATCCTACAACTTCATGGTATTTTCCCACTTTACCTAATCACAATTTATCCATCACTCCAGTAGCTCTCTTATATCCTCAGGTTACTCGTATTACACAAGGACATATTGGTATTATCAAACCAATTTTCATCTCAAAAAAACTTTAGCTCAACAAACTCAAACCATGTATATATTTAAGAGAATAATCATAAAAAGATACCTTTGATCATATCCATCTTCTCATTGAAGTAACTTCAGTCATCTTCATCAAACTGACTCACCTGATCTATATGACCTTCAATAGGATACCTATAGATCCATGATTTACTTTGTATCTTTCATGAGCCATATGACACTCCATCATGACACATATATTCATGTATGATTCTTAGTGACAAACCTCTATCCATCCTCATTATTTCAAGATATCTAAACTGAGATATTGGGTATGCATACCAAATTTTCAAAATTGTCACGATCTAATCACCTTTAAAAGAATGTATAAACCCTTTGAAGTACCTCACTAGCATCCTATAACAACAAAATATAACTCTTGGAGAAACATTGTGTCCAACATGACTCCAAATCTACTTTTGTACCTTTTCAAGAGAGATCATCATCTTCATTTATGATTCATATTTAATCTCTTTTTCAACTTCCATATACATTTCAAAATGAGACAGATAACATCATGAGAGAATCCAAACATTTCTACACACCTTCATGATTGAAGACACACTTGTAATCCTATCAATAATAAGAATAAAAACCTCTTGCTCATGAATCTCAACACCAGATTTATAAGCTCCTCATAGGAACAAACTCTCATCTTTTGATCAAGCACTCTAAGTCACTAATCATACCTGATGTATTAATAATTGTTCATAAATCAACTTTTGATCTAGTATGAGCTTCATGTATCCACATATTGATTGCATTATTTCAAGTGCCCCTTAGCTTCATGCTTCCTCTAATCGATTAATTTCTCTAAGAATCTTAGTAGAGAAATCCAAAATTATGGGGATCTAGAACAAAATCTCTAGGAAATTCCAAGATATACTTGGCACTACTCAACTTCTTCATATTTCTTCTAATCATCAACCTGTTAACATCTCTAACTTTCTCCAACACCTAACTTGGATATATTATCTTTATTCACTCTTGGTTCTCATGCTTTGTATTTATTTTTCTCATGTAATCTAGGATCCTGAAACCTCTTGATTTTTATCTAAGAACCATGAAAAAAATAAAAATTCAATGTGATAAACATGATTACAGTTCTAACACAACTTCGTTATTACCTCTTCATAGGTATGAACTAAAACTCCTTCCATAATTTCATGAGCCCTCATACTTGGATGACCTTATACACTCTTTTTCCCTGTGTACAAACTCATTGTAACTATAAAAATAACCATTAAAGGAATTTTCATACCTTGAAACATTAGGTTTTCTAATAGACCTTGTCTTATCATATCTCTTGAAGTTCTTAACCTTCTTATATTCCTTATAACTTGGGCCAGTAATCTCATTGCTTTGAGAAACATCCTTTTGAATCACCTCTTTACCATTTAGATCTTCCATGAACCCTAGACCAGTCTTATCACTTATAGAATCTTTACTATCTAAGAGATCATTTTCTCAAACCTCTGAAATGATCTTTCCTTATGAACTTGTTCATTCAAGTATTCCCTTAGAGACTCAATCTCTCTCTCATACCTGATGCACTCTTCATCCTTAGATTTTAGGCTTGCTGATATAAAAACTACTTAGGTTTCTAATTGCTTGAGAATCTCATCATTTTTTTAGTGTCATCCGAATGTTTCTCCTCAAGTAGATCAATATTTTATTCTTATTCCTTGACTTGTGCCTTTAGTTTTTAGTTATTGTTCTCTAAATGCTTCAATTCTTCTTGAATACACATCAGCTCAGTTCCAATAGTAACTTCTTCTTCTTTTGAATGCATTCATGAACCTCTATATATAGAAACTTCATTCTTAGATCTCCCAATTCCATTAGCAATGAATAGGACTTAATTACCAACATCATCATGATCAGACTCAAAATTAGAAACAAAATCACAAGCTTCACTACTTACCTTTGATGAGCTACAATCCTCCTTGGAGTAGAAGCTTCTCTTAGAATTTTTCTTATCCTCAAACTTCCTAAACTTCTTCTTACTATTATCAAACCCTTGGGAATTCTCATCATCATCATGATCATCATAATGTTATTTTACCTTATACTTGTGAGGAAACTTGTTTGTAAAATGTCCTAGCTCTTGACAGTTGAAAATATTGAAGGGAAACTTGTTGGGGTGATATTGTCAAGTGGGATTAGCCACTTGGGCATGCCTCAATATGATTACAGTTTGTCTAATCAAAATTTAATATGTGAAGTCTTTCACACTCAAAGAGTGAAACAGTCTAACTAATTCACCCACCCAATTTATTGGGTGGTCCCTTTTGGCATTGACTATCTGACTATCTACAACAACTATGCGGGATTGTATTAAAAAATGTGAGCTACTTGTAGGACGTGATGATTAACTAAAGTATTGGCTATTGAACAAGCAAGAGACATAGATCTGTAAATGTGTAAAAAATAGCTAAGGAGTGAAGTGTAAGTGTTGGGTAAAATTGTATCATATTCATAATAAAATATAGTGCTTTTACAATGGAGTTTTTTCCTTCGAGTTTCTCCACTTAAATCTGGTGTAATGTGTTATTGTTCTTGTTTATTATTTGCTTTCAGATCTAGTTCATTAAACTCTATTATTTGCAATCTATTTCAAGTTATTTCTTTGTCTAATCGACTGCAAACCATAATCTATAATCTTCAGCATTAATGGTGGATATGTTATCTGTGGATTACATTTCCCTTGCTAAATCTAACATTGTATCAAAGATTGGTGATTGTGTGTGTGAAAGATCAATATAGAAGTGTTTTGACTTGAAATAGAAACAAAAATTTAATTTTATTGATGGATCTATGAGACCCAAAATTTCCACAATCGCATTCAAGCTAACCAAGTTTAAAATTCCAATTTCCGCTTAATATTGCTTGAAATAATGATTAAAAATGGGCTAAATGGCTGCTTAGATTGTATTTAAGCTTTTTTATTCTTAAATATTTGGTTCTAATTTCATTTTATCCATTTATGGATTGAATCTATCATTTGTATATACTTTTTTGTTTTCCTGCTTTAAATAGTCATTATAGTTGATTTTTAAATGTGGACCCGAAATATCTAGTCAGATCTAGTTTATTTGGGACTTTGAAGTCCGTCCTTGCTATAAAATCTTTATTTTTCACCATTTTTTTCTTTTCAAATCTTTGGCCAATATTTTTTTTCCATTTGGCTTTGTATTTTCATTTTTACAAAGTGTGGACCAATAATATTGCTCCATGAAGCTTCCCTATTGTTATTTTCATGTTTACGAAGTCACACCCACTCTTAGAGTGTCAAGTGGCTTCTATCTAACATCTCTCTATCTTTTCAAAGCTTGAGCCAATAATTTTGCACCATCTAGCATCACCCTGACAGACTGTTTGACTTCATTTGACTGCGAAGCCTGAGCCACTCAAATTGCTCTGTCTAGTGTCACATTTGTCATTTTTTTACAAAGCTTGAGCCAATCAAATTACTCCAAGTATATTTTCCATCACATTTTTCATATTTGTAAAATGCGAGCCATTTAAAAGGCTCCACATATATTGTCTTACTTAGTCTTTTTTTTATTTCATTGCGAAGTGCGATCCAATAACATTTGGACACACACACACACACACACACACACACACACACACACACACACACACATATATCTGTCAGTTTTTTGGCAGAGTGTGAGCTAATAGAAAAGTGACACCTATTTTAGTTTTTTTGTGGTGTCAATTTCTTTGTTTCATGGGTTTGTTAACTTTCCTTTGTACCATGGAATCTCTAATTTTCTTCATTCCATGGATTTTTTTAAGTATGTGAACTGCGAAGTCTAAGCTAATTAAAAATTGACATGTAGTCTTTCTCTTTGCACTTGTCAGAATTTGTCAGACTTGTGAAATGTGATCTATTTGTTTTTTGACATGTATTCTAATTGTGTCAAGGTGTCAATCTTTACTTTGAATCTGCTAATAAAACCATGACACCTATCTTATTTTTTCCAAACCCAAACTTTATTTCAATTTTGTTTTAGAAATTGTTTAAAGCCATTAATTTTTTGACAAGTGGCTTGTTTGACTTTGATTAATTGTTAGTCTGTCTCATTGGTTGCATTTGCAAAATATGAAATAATTGAAAAGTGACAAGTGCTTTTTCTTTATTTTAAAGCTAAGTGTATTGACGCGTGTTTATTTATCTTTTTTCATGTTTTTTGAATCAGTTTCAGACCCAAAGAGACTTTAAATGTAATTTTTTAAGTGTCGTGTCTGCCCAAGGATCTATTTTGAAGCTGAAACATGAATCACTTTGTATTATTGATATGTGCCATGGGTCGACCCCCGTATGAGATTTTATTTAACTTATTTTATTTGTTAATTTGTCGAGCTTTCTTTGTTTCGTGGGTTTTATAATTTATCTTTGTACTACAGATTTCAAAGTTTTTTTGTCTCACAGATTCCAAATTAGAACCAGAATCATCTCATTTTTTAGCTTGTGTAGCTTGTTCTTTAGCTCGTTGAGCCGAGTTGCTAAAGAACTTGTCAAGCTCTTGTAACTCGACCCTGACTATGTTCTATAAATTTTATCTTAAATCAACCAATTTAAGATAAATTTTTAGACCAAATCTAGCTATTTTTTGAGATTTGATGAATTTTGCTATGATTTTAAGATCATAATTAATTAATTAGCTAATTTATTTGTTTAAAAATTTTGTAACTAGAACACGACCTATCCCTATTAAATTGATCTAGAAATTGACCAATTCAAGCTATTTTTTTATTAAATTTGAGCTATTTGCATTAATATAACAAATTAAAATATTTTGAGCTAGTTCTTTATATTTATTTAGCTTCTTTGAGTCATTTTTTAGATATATTTGTCTTTGTCTTTATTTACCATCTGAGCATCTAAGATGGCTACTTTTGTTGTTTTTCAATGGATAAGTCTCATCTCTTGAATTCAACTAATTATATCATCTAAAAATTTCCTTTGAAAACCTATTTTATGGCTAGAAAGCTATGGGATCTAGTGACTGGTATTGAAAACCATCCCATAGGAACAAAAGATACCCTTGAAAGTCTTAACTCTTTTTCTCAAAGATATCAAGAATCTCTATCCATTCTATTGCAAAGCATTAGAGATGAGTTCTTGATGCATGTAGGCCATTTAGACTCACCTTCAACTACATGGAAGCAATTAGAGACCATGCATGAAGGAAGTAGGTTGTCTAAGATCATTAATCTTGTTCTAGAACTGTTTACAACACCCATGAAAGGGGATGAGAAAATTATAAACTATCTAGCTAAAATTAAAAACATTAAAGCTCAACTAGATGGCTGCAACTGTGAATTTTTTCAAGACAAGATGCTTTATTTCATAATTCAAATCAATATTCATGAAAATTTTAGACATTACATCTCAATCCTCAATTCTAAGTATCAAAATGAGAATGATCTTCCTGATCTAGACACTTTGTCTTCTTTGTTGATTCAAGAAGAGAGAGTCATGGAGAAATTTGATTCAAAAGAGACTTCTTCTCAAGCTCTATTCTCTCAAAATAATAATCCCTCTCATACAAGACATTTCAATCCAAATCAAAAATGTAGTATTAAATCTAGATTTAAAACTAATCCTAAGACTAACTCTGTTAAAAGCAATCAACCATTCAAAGTCAAATTTAATGGAACTTGTAATAAATGTGGAAAATTTGGACACAAAGAGTCTGATTGTAGAGTCAAGATTAATAAATCAGTCAAGAATGCTAAAAAAAAGCCTAATAATTTCAAGAAAAATCAGAAGCAAAAGAAAGAAAATGTAGCTAAGAAATCTATTGCATTGTATACTTCCCTCTCAGCTTCAAATGGAAATGAATGGATTCTTGGCAGTGGTGCCTCTAGGCACATCACTTGCATTCCTAATATCCTTTTAGATATGGTCAAATGTGAAGAGAATATCTATGTAGGAGATAACTCTATCATTAGAGCTAACGGTTTTGGCAATGTTAAGCTATCAAATGGTGTAATTAGGAGTGTCTTGTATGTCCCTAAACTGAAAAATAATCTTTTTCTTGCTCTCAGCTAACTAAAGAAAACTATGATTTTTTTTTTCCACAAGAAAAATGGTATTTCAAAGATCAATTTAAAAATAACATTGCTTCTGGGATCCAAAAGAATGGATTGTATATATTTGATGGGTTTTTCTCTTAATATTGTTTTCTTTCCTCTTCTAAGAATGATATTCAGCTATGGCATGAAAGACTTGGTCATGTAAATTTCAAGATTATGTATGATATTTAGAGATTAAATCTTGTTGTTGGTCTTCCTAAGATAAAATCAGAACATGAAACTTGTGAAAGTTTCCTACGTGGTAAGAAACATGCTCAACCATTTCACAAACATCATGATCCAAATTCCTCTCAATTATTAGAATTGATCCATAGTGATGTAAGAGGTCCACTTGAGGTTCCTTCTCTCAGTTAGTGGTGCATTTTATGTTGTTTTTTATTTATTAATTATTCTAGAATGACTTGGTCTTATTTTATTAAAAAGAAGTCTGATGTCCTGTCTAAGCTTTAGGAATTTAAAGCTCTAGTTGAGAATGCTTCTAATCTAAAACTTAAAAGAATTAGGATTTGATAATGGAGGAGAATATGTTAGCAAATCCTTTAATGAATTTTGCATGTCATGTGGAATTCAAAGAGAATTAAGCACTCCATATTCCCCTCAACAAAATGGAATTACAAAAAGAAAGAATAGTATTGTCTTAGAAATGGATATGAATATGATTCATGCTTCCAATGTGCCTAAGATCTTATGTGCATAAGCTATGAACACTATTTTCTATATTTTAAATAGACTACTTATAAAACCTCTTCATCAAGCTGCTACTCATGAAGTATGGACAAAGTAAACACCTAGATATCTCTCACCTAAGAATATTTGGTAATCTTGATTCCATATTCATTCCAAAATCAAAAAGAAGCTTGATCCAACCTAATTTTCTTGTATTTTTTTGGATATGGCTATAAAACTAAAGGTTTGAGAGTCTATAACCCATTCAAGCATGACAATGTTAAAAATAGAAATGTTCAAGTCTTAGAAAGAAATTTCTTCTAGTTGATCCTAATGAAGCTATCATCTACTGCTCTAGAGATAGATCCATGATAATGGGATCCTACTAACATTATGGAAAAAAATTTGGAAAGAGACATGATTATCCTTTAATCTATTTTTATCATGGACCATTGAGGGGGAGTCATCCCAAATGTCTTGCAACCTAATATTCCTAGATGGGTTAAAATATCTTATTCAAAACTCTCATCCTAATAATCTTAGAAAAATAACTAGAAGTCAACATAGCTATCATGCCTTGATGAAAAATTATGAGGTAGAACCACAATCCTTTGAATTAAGGATCTCAAGATGTTAGATGGAAAATTCAAGCTATAGAAGGATGACCATATAATGCTCTAAACAAAAATGACACTTGGGATCTAGTCCCCTGACTTCTAAGAGAAAAATTATAGGATCTAGGAACATGCGGTTGTTCAATAATAAATGCAACTCTCTATGAGAGATTTGAAATGTTGAAAGCAAGTGCATAGTAGCTTGTGGTTTCACTCAGGAGGTTAGGATTGAATACCATTGAGATTACACTATGCATCATCCCATATGGCACCATACTATTTACCCATGCCCTAGTTATAACCCTTACATATGGATAATGACTGGAGAATGAGGATCATACATTCATCCATGTATGATAGGATATGCATAGGAAAACATGTCATACAAAGGAGAGAGACTGATATATGTAAAAGTAAAGAAATATAAAAGGATCTCAAGATGTAGGAATACCCATATGTTTGTAAGCAAAAAGTCTTTGTATGGTAAACAAGCTCGCAGTTATCTTGGTATGCAAGAAAATAAAACAAAATCTTTCAATACCTTTGTTTACCAAAAAATCTCGCAACATGCCAATAGTAACTACTATAAAAAAGAAAATGCAAAAAATATAAACAACAAATATCAACAAAGGGGAAAGGAAATTTTGAGTAAATAGTTGATAAGAGTCTAATTGTAGAGGTAAACATAAGACCATAGAACAATACGTTTTGACATGACTGAATCCCAAGTTTATTAAATCATTAGTCTTGGCTTGATTATCATACAATACAAGGAACATAGACCACTCTTAGAAAATAGAGAGAATGGTGAAAAAGGATATGTGGGCAAGGACTACCTCAAACAAAAGGAAAGTGAGACATACTTGTAAAACAAAGGAGGATGAGATAAAATAAAATAAAATATCAGGGAAGCATATAGACCCACATGCACACCACTAATGTGGTAGTTTAAAAAAAGTATGTCAATTAATTAATAAAAATTAAATGGTTATGTAGTTGATTAGTTATAGAAGGATTTATGAAAGAAAATTACAAGGATGAAAAGATAAAAGAATACACAAAATATAATTAGGAATTAACAAGAGAGAATAAACTACTCCATAAGAAAATAAGAAAACCTATAAGGAAACATGGAAAAAAGGAAAGAAAAGGTTATATTGATTAAAAAATCCAATACCAATTCAAAGAAACAAAAGGACATAGGCCAAGAGTGGTTGAAGCGAACTTACCACATATAAAAGAGACAAAATCTGCAATAATATATGTGGAAGTAAAATAAAGTATCTTGAAGGGAAAAAGTGAGGAAACCAAGTATTATCTTGAAGAAGTAGAAGGAGGATTTTCAGTGATGCAGATGTGGTTATAGTACTTAGTGAAGATCCACCTTAGACCACACAACCCTCAAAGTTTCGTATAAAAATATACAAGAGATGAATATGAAATAAAATATTCAGGAATAAACAACAAAACACAACAACACATTTGTTTAATTCAATTCAAAGGAAAAAAACATACATGAGAAACAATCACTAACAATACAACATCAATAAGACATTAATAATAGAAAATGCCACACTCAACCTATTTACTAACTTAACAACCTCCTTTGAGATTTAAGATCTCATCCCTTTCTTCATTGAAATGAAATGTCCTTCTCCTAAGGAAATTGAGATTTGTTTATATAGATATGTAAGCCACCAAAATACTACATCTAATCTAGCTACATGCTACCCTTAAACCCCTAAATTACAGGACTTTACAAAGTTAAGGCCCAAAGGAGCCATCACAAGAATTGAAGCATAAACAGTGGGATTCTCTAGATCTTTCAAAGGGTCAGCTTGGCTTCATAGTTATTCTTAAATTCAAACATCTTTCAATATTCTTCAGATTCATATAATTATTTATGGAATTTGAATATACTCATCATGTTTTATGGCTATAACAAAATTTTGTGGTTTGTACGACTTACACGTAGACTTACATAGCTTACACATATGATTATGTAGCCCCATTAGAACTGTATGGCTTACAAAATAGACTTATGTAGCATGCACTACCCCACTAGACTTTCACTATGTACATGTAGGATTGCACAACCAACCCTTACCAAAAAAAGCAACACAAACAATATAAAGCAATCAACTCTAATTATTTTTGGTTAATACATGAATACTTGTGAGCCTGGATGTTCCTTCATCAATCAAACAAACAATAAATAACTCATAAATAAACACGTAAGGATGCATATAAGGTAATAAAAATACGAACATGAAAGGGATATATGAATATTATCATCAAAGGAATGAATTACTATAATAAGAATGAGAATACCAACAAATTGGGAAGAGACTCTCTTGAATAAAAGTTGCAATGGACAAGTCATATTCCTAAAGCTAACAAGATCATAAGATTCATAATTGAAGGAAGGAAAATACATATTAGAGTTACCTTAAACAACATAGAATACAAGAACATAATACTAAGGAACATAAAGTTTCTTAGGGTACACAATTCTATCTAGATGAAGACCGACACTAGTGCAACAAGAAGAGAGAAGAAAATAATGGGATAAAATAAAGGTAGTAAGAGAGGCATGAATATTTACATGGTTACACAATGGAAAAACCATATCTCTTTTTTCCAATATATCCATACATTCCCTTTGCATTGGTTTTACTATTATTACAAAATATGTATTATTCCGCTTCACCTCATGAATTTCTTTCCTAAAAAATTAAAAAATGCAATGTAGCACATGACATTCATCAATAGGCATTATGTCGCACATAACTTATCTTCATATCTTTTTATTTGCAACTTGAAAAAACATTTATCAATCACCAAAAGTTGGAGTCCATTTTGTAACCATGAAACTTTGTAGGGATTATGATGTTCAATCCTCTTTAACCCCAAATTTTCTACCATATCTTGTGTAACAAATTATTTAGTACTTCCTCTATCCACTCTCAACATGTATACCTTTCCTTATGAATTACACACGATTTTGATCAAATTCTTCCTCTCTTTAGGACCAACTTCTTATTTTGTTTGTTTCGAAAAAATGCATTTTAACATCAACACCCATTCCATATTTAGGTATTTTTGCATCTTGATCTATCATATTCATTATCTTGTACAATGTGAAAACTTATATTATTCCTCTTACTATCATTATGAGAATGTGTTGACTCAAAAGCTCCATGTCATGTTTCCCTACACCTGTAACACATGTAATTGGATCAATGACCTTTTCTATGTCCAAATTATCATGATCTTCTATATGTATTTCTTCCTCATACTAGCCTCACCTTAACAATATGCAAACGTTTCGCCATTGTTGTAAGAACAACCACCAAGAGGGGGAGTGAATCATTGGGCATTAAAACATTCTTTCACATTTACTTTAGCCATTTATTAACCATTCATCAACTTAACCATTAATCATTAACCACGCATTCAAGAACCATAACCAAACATTAGAAAAGGAGAATACATCAACACATGAAAAAAAAATATAAGTGTGAAAACCTCAAGGGGAATAAAACCCATTGAACAAGAACTTTATTATAGCATTGTTTCAAATTTAGTTTAGCACCAACCCAATAAGGAGCAACAACCCCTAGGTTTAGTGAGGCACCAACCCCACAAGGAGCACCAACCCTACGAGGAGGCACCAAACCCCTTAATGAATCAGAACTAACTAAATACACCTAATTTTTTTTCATCTCTAAAATTTTTCCCTAACAACTGATGATAACACAATGAAGCTCACCTTATCTCCATCTTCCTCAAAATTGCCTTCTAGCCTTCCATACTCAAGAAATTCTTCCTTCAAGCTAATTTGATCATGTGACCTAGCTCATCCATATCTGATTGCACTCTAGAACATCATATCATCTTCATTACCCTTTATTCATGGTCAAAAAACCTCCTTCACCTTCACAAACAACCCTCTAGTTTTTACTTTTTCTCACACTCACAACTAACTCAAATGAGCCTTCTGACATGATTTTATACATGTCTCATGATTATGACTCGCCTAGGTCATCCATCATAGAGAAAATAAAATAAAAAACACTTAAGAACATCCTAAAAATAAAATTCATAAGACCATATAGGTCGGCATTAACACCTTCATACCCAAATCTCTAATTAGGACTCAAGAAATCTAATTGCACTCCAAAAGCCTACTCACCAAAATAGAATGTTATAGAGAAAAAAAACCTTCACCAAACATCAAGGACCACTTATAAATGTTTTCTAAGCCTTAAAACAACCTCTAGAAATCTACTACTCCTTTTCACCATCATCTCTCATCATGAAGCCACTTGGGAACAAGGATAACCAACATGCCCAAAAAATAGTCTTCAGAAATGAAGCTCAAAACCAAAGAAAATCACCTCAACCATGCAAGTGTAGTATAAAAATGGAAATATAAATACCTCAAGGTCATCATGAAATTAAAATCATGCCAAAAATCATACTGAGACACATTCAAAATGACTTCGCAACCAGGTCACCTGAAACTGCTCCAAAACTATTTATGCAAGAATGAATTCAACAAAAATCATCAGGGCATAAACATGATCTGAAAAAACCATGGACATGTAGAAAAGCTTCCATAATTCCTCTAAAACCAAATTAGTCAACATGTCTAATGCAAAAAATGAACTTCTTTAAAAACTTACATTTTTGAGTGGGGTCTACATACAATTTAAACACCTAACTTGCACCTGGAGAAACTTGAGAGAGTCCTCTAAAACCTAAAATCATCATACAATCCAAACCAATCCATTATGGTACACTAGGAATAATATCTTCTCCATCACTATTTTTTATTAGATAAGGTAAGAAAAATGATTATCGTTATAAGGGGCCTTATAAAATATGCATCGTGAAAAGGAGCAAAAAAGGAAAAAATAGAAACATGGCCCAAAAGGGTTAAACAAACTTAACCCACCCAACAAATCATAACAAGATACAATTATAATAGTCTAGAAAAAGATGTAAAACATTCCAAATCCAAAAAAACCAAGAGAGAGTAACCCTCCCGATAAATTAAAAAATTCCCCCAACAGTCCACTAAAATATTATAAATTCTTAAATCGTTTAGCCTTGAGACACTTGATCGAGCTAGTGTGGTGAACATATTAACCTTTCTGTTTAACATCCTAGTTGACTTGGGTGTGAGTTTCATCCTCCATCCGCTCCTCCTTGTCAGAGCTACTAATCCACAACTTTAAACTATGATTCTTGTGGCCTTGTTCCATCTTATCCAACATCCCATGCATAGCCATAACCATTTTCTTTAACCTGATGAGCTCATCTCTGATATTATTTTGGACTTTATTGATACTCTTTGAATCCTCAATGAAATTATTCATGTTATTTTCCAAATCATTCCTCACCTCACTAAGAGAATCAACATATTTTTCCACCTTCTGGATCCAGAGAGTAATATTGTCAAGATTTGGACCCCAATCAGACTCCATATTATCTTTGAATTTTGAAAAATCCCCTTTCATGCCAGATAAGGTAACCATTTTCACTCTACAACCCTTCCCTTTCCTATGTGTGTCAGTCCTCTTTTTCTTCCGCAGCCTGACCATACGGTCAACGAAGGTGCAGTTGTCTTCTGAGTCATCCAAGTTAGGACCCATTTCCTTGGCCAAGATTAGATTTCCAATTTTGTAGAGGCTAAAAATGAGGTCATGGTGTAGGGGGTCTCTACCTTACCCTTCTTGAAATCCTTAATAGACGTAAAAAGAGACATAAAAAGATAAAAATTTAGACTCATTGAGACATTATGGAAAAAAATATTGAGAATGGGAAAATGATGAGTATAAATTTTCCTATATTTTACCTTGAGTGTTATATACCTCATTAGATGCAAAAAAATTTGAGATGCCTAGGATTCAGTAACGAGCAATACCATCCACCAAAAAGTAAGCTTTTTAATTACCTATGAAAAAGCTATGGTTTTCATGGTTTCTACGGGTCCTCTATTTAAATATATTTAGGCCGTTCATCTCCATCCACGATGCCAAAGTAATAGAGAGTTCAGAGACCTAGATTTCCATATCTATCATAGCCACTTTCCTATTGTCCCAAGATCTGGGAAAATTCAAGGCAAGAAAAGGATCTGACCCAGTGAGCCTAGAAATGTAAATTCTAAAACCCTCTTTTCTTAATATTCACAAAAACGAAGGATTATCCTTTAAATCCCCATAGGATTAAGGTTCAATGCAAATTCTACCACCTCACATGATATCACGGCCAACATGAAAGTGAGAAATGAAAACCAAATAATCGATACAAGTAATAAACCCAAAATTAATAGTAATATTAGAAAATTGGTCACATGTGCCACTAGTCTTTCCTCTCATATTACCATTGATGGAAAAGATCAAAGCTAAGTAAGGGAATAAAGTAACACTTAAGTTAGTACTTTTCATCATTTGTAAGAGAGTTAATTTTAATTGGAAGCTCTTCCACCTTCGTCCATAGTTTAAAATCATGAATTCTCACACTCATATTTGTAAAGGAATCTACACATTTATTTCCCCCTCTAGGGGTGTGGAGGAGGGCCAAGTTGTCATTAAAATTTAACAATTCCCTAATATCCTGAATGATATTTCTGAGATCCCAATTATAATTCATATATATTTTCATAGTGTTAATGATAAAAAGGAGTCCCCTTCAATCTAGACACTCCTGAAATATTTCTCCCTAGCTAAATTAACCACCCATAAAGCATACATGGCCTCAAAAAAGTTATTAGAATGAACTCCTAAGGGTATAACACATGCAATAATAAATTTCTCTTCATGATCTCGAAGAATACCCCCACCACCCACTAAGCATGGGTTACCTATTGAGGCCCCATCAAATTTCAACTTCACCCAATTGACTTCCAAATTAATCCATTTTGTGATGTGTTGAGAATGG
Source organism: Taxus chinensis (assembly GCA_019776745.2). Taxonomy (NCBI): domain Eukaryota; kingdom Viridiplantae; phylum Streptophyta; class Pinopsida; order Cupressales; family Taxaceae; genus Taxus; species Taxus chinensis. The sequence continues at coordinate 338,367,982 of CM034151.1, forward strand.
GGTGGGGGGATAGAATGGAAATGTGTTGGACTAAAACTTCATCCTTGGGGTAAGGGGATTTGATTTTATTGTTAAAAAGTTTCATATTTTCCTTAAGAGAAGCTATAAGGCGTTCACCCACCTTCTTAGCTGAAGCATATTGGTCCCATAGAATACTCCCATTTCTATCCTTACATAAACGCCAAATAAATTGGGGGAGGGCCATGTACCAAACAAATGAAATAAAAAGTAAATTTGAAGGTGAAAGATCATTGGGAATTGAGCATGTCCATGAAATTTGACAAGATCCACTGGAGATTGAAAAGACAAAACATTAGAGAAAGAACAACAAAATAGAATGGGAAATGAATGAACATATAATTTTCATTTTCCTCTTGCTGACCACAGAGAATGCTTCTGTTGGGAATGACCATTCCTCTTTTCCTCTAATATTCTTGAGTGAGGATCCTATTTTGAGATGCTAACCAATAGAAAATGTTGACCTTTGGAATAAAATTCTTGATCCAAAGTTTGTTCCAAACATATTTATGATCCAAGGATTTGAAATTTAAAATATAATATTACTTGACTAAGAAATCCCCCAAGTTATCCCTCTCCATACCACCAAATCTGCTTGTTGGAACCATGGTATATGGAAATTTTGAAGTTTAAGATTGATTTCATTAAAATTTTGTATAGATCCTTAGAAATTAGGGGGAGTAAGGATATAAATAATCCTTCTTCCCTCACCCCCCACTTCCTAAAAATCCCAGATCATTCTTCGCCCATCCGCAACAAAAAAGGAAACAAAAAATTCCGTGTTTCTTCATAAATCAAAGGCTTATCACCCAACTAACTATCTTCCTAGAACCTTATTCTAGCACCTTTTCCCACATTACACTTAATGCTTTGGACTAAAATTTTCTTATAAGAGACAAAATAATTCCAGAAAGCAGAACCCAAGGGAAGATCATTAGCAAGAAAAAAGATATCCATTTTGTCAACATTCCGCAGATATTTATTTTTCAAGATATCAACCCATAGGCCTTCCTCCTTAGTAATTCTCCAAATAAATTTAGCCAACAATGTTTCATTCATAAATTTAATATCTTTTAGCCCAATCCACCAGAGAATATTTATAGTGATCCTCAGCTCTAGACCAAAGGAACCTCTTCTAAATCCTTTACAGGGTCACAATAATTTTATCAGGAAGCTTAAAAATAGACATGACATATATGAGGATACCTTGTATAAAAATTAGAATAAGTTAAACTTTACAAAATTTTGATAGGAGAGAAAATTTCCAAGAGGAGAGTTTCTTATGAACCTGATCAAATGAGAGGATTCCAAAGTGAGTTATCCATTTTTTATGAATAAGGGGCATACCCAAATAAGTATCCAGAAAGGATTTTTTTTGCAGCCTCGAATTCTTTCGAGTTTCTCTTGAACACTAATGAAGAAAACATCACTTTTTAAAAGTTAACCAATTGATTAGATGTCAATTAACAGTATTTTAAAAATTATAATTTCTAGCTTCCTAGACTGAATCCTTTCCCAAAAAAAAAAAATCATCCACAAATTAGATCAAATAGACAAGGTGTAATCCATTTTATATTTTTATCCCTTGGAAAATATTTTTATTAGGTGCCTCATTGCATAATCTACTAAGGGTTTCAACCATGAAAATGTAAAGGAAAGGAGAGAAGAGGGTACCCCTGTTGCTGTCACCTATTAAAAAATGTAAAATTTTCAAAAAAAAAATGAATTTTTAGGCTAAATGACTCTTTACATGGATGAAATTAATTTTTTTGGATTCAAATAAGTGATAAAAGTTCAAGATATAGTGTATTGTTTAGTTATTTGGGCTTTGTGTAGCTATTACAGGTTTTGAAGGAACGGGAGGAGCAATTCCTCCATTCCTCTTGATCCCTGATTCTTTGATAACATGCAATACTCTATGTAGTAGTGGTAGTCATATTTCTATTTCCCCACAAGATCTCATTCCATGAAGTTCATGGTTCCCCATAAGTATGAGTTCTCCATGAGGCTTCATTCTTTGTATATTCATTTTTGGCACATTTCATTGTTTTCTCCTTTTTTGTGGGTATTGCGGGAGTTTTTTGAAGAAGAGGAAGTATGCCATCCTAGATTTATTTCTCCACACTTCTTTGCCACCTAAAAATCCTTACCTCCTATAGCTTACACGAATATATATTACCCAGATGGAACCGTTCTCACGAGCCCTTAGTTCCCCATAATCCCTTTGCTCTCACACAATAATAAGTTCCTAGATGCACAAAATGTTAAAAGAAAAAATTCACAATTTAAATTTCATACCTATCAGAAGAGGTCCTCATTTATTTGCAAGGTTTTCATCTCCAATCATCTCAGAATAACCTATTATCACATTCCCACATTTGAGGAGTACTAGGAAGACTATGAAGATGAGTATGAAGTGAGGAAGAGGTACTTTCAAAGGATATCATTACATCAGATTAAATATATCAACTTGTAACATGTTCTTGAAGGCCCTGAATATGATTATTTTTATTTTTACTCTATAGAATATATCAAATCAATCCAATATATTCCCATCCCAACCATTGGCTGGTATCAGAAAGAGAGAGATGCTCCTGATGAATTGAATACTCCTATGTTAGTGATGATAAGACAATGGTTCAATAGTAAGATGAAGGAATACAAAGAAATGATGAAGACATATTTCTTCTCAAGAATCCTCTACCTATCATAAAGATGATCCAACCCACTTGAATCTTTCCTTCTCACCCTTGGATTCAAGAACCAAGTTCTATGTAAAGAAATATAAATCAAGTGAGACAGAGAAGAATGAGGAAACACATAATAAAGAAGTGGAGATAGAGAAGGTACAAGAATCAACTGATAAATTTTCCCTTACTCCTGATCCAGTACCACAATACTCTAAACAAGGTGGGAATGTAACTTAGGAAATAAAGAAATGAACTAGAACAATAATTTGAGGAACACAAGAATTAAGAAGAAGAAGAAGGTAATGAGGAAGGTGAAGATGAGGAAGATGAAGTAGAGATCATTGAGCTCGATACAAAAAATATAGTTCCTCAAGGCCAAAACTAGAAGTCAAGTGACAATCATTTTCTTTTATCGAAGCTCCTACTCTTGAGGTTTCTACTTCTCAACCTCACAATCTTAAAAATTTCATTGCATTTTCACCTCCTCCATTTCCACCTTCAAGTGATTCATTCACAAGGGTTCAGCCCATGATTGATAATAATAACATAAAGGATTCATATCAGATCGTTACTCCAATATTTGATGCACTGGCTTCCCTACTAGGCACAACTCCTCCTTCTAAAAAAGATAAATAAACTTCTTGATTGGTCTCACATTCCAAAGGAAAACAATTTCTATAAATTTCTAAACCTAAAGGAGACAAGGATGAGAAGGAGATATCTATTATAGACTTGGATTTGACCAAGATCCCACTTAGAAAGTCTACTCCAGAAGGATAAGTGCAAAATATCAAAGAAACAATTTCAAATGTCATTGAAAGGGTAGATAAAGGAAATAAAACTTAGGAGAAGCATGAAGAACAAGTGTAGGATATCTCAAACTTAAATAAATCCTTTCTCTCATCTGATAATACTCCTTTAGATTCCACCCCTCTCTCTGAACTCTCACCTATTTTTGCCACTATGAGAATTGATGCCAAATCCATAGAACAAATCCACAAGAATGTAACATTTGAAAATATTCTAAGGCTTGGGTTGACGGCATTTTGGTCTCCGGATTACAATTCATCGATGAAGCTTATATAATGTATGACAACATCATTGGTGCTCATGACCAAATACACTTGGGGATAGATACAATTAAAAAAGAACTCAAACTTTGTGCTGAAAGCATTCAATATCTTCCTATCATGAGCACCACTGATGATAATTTCCTCTTTTCACATAATTTATTTTATGATTCCAAGATAAAATTGTAAAATAATTAGATGTATAGTGTTTAATGGAGGATAAAAGTGTTGAAAGAAGTTACAGTTGTACTGAGAAGCATGGTACAAAAGGAGAATCATTGAAAGAAAAATATTCCACTTCAAGTTTTTTATATTCTTAAAAGTTGGTTCAAAAGCTAGATAATGACATGATTTCCATTAAAAAACAACTTCTTGAGAATGTTTCAGACAAGGATATCATGAGAAGGAAATTTCAGCCGAGGAATCATCTACTTGTTTCCCAACCAAAGCTGGCTATTAAAGCTCCTTCTCTGAAGGTTCTTGATGTAGGAGCATCCATAAAATACCTTTAGTTTCTAAATTAATGCTTCTTGGAGTCAATGTGAGTTGTGAGATAGCTTTATAGGTCCTAATAGTTCATATGAGTCCATTCAATATAGTAGTGGAGATTGGGAATTTGAATTGTCCCTCTTATGTAATTTCCCTCCAACAAGGGGAATTTGAAAATTTCAAAATCATGTAATGGATATGTGGATTATAAAAGGGGCTTCATGTCTGTTAGATTTTATTAGGTGTTGTTGGATTCATATTAGGGTGAAGGACATGTGTGATGAGCCTTGTGTACTTGTGCATCATTAAGATGCTTACAATAATGTGCAAAGGGAAATTATGAGCCTCACAGATGGAAGTTCAAGAGTCACTAGGAAGGTCAATCATAATTTCAGTCTTGGAGGGTAGTTACATGCATGGAGAGTTTGAGTAGAGAATGTTAGTGGGGATTTCTAGAGTCATTCCTTGGGTAGAGGAGGAGGAGCATAAGTAAGTGATGGAATATAGTGTATTTTGTATGAATTTTTTGAATGGAATGTCTACTTTATTTTATTTTGTCTGTGCATATCTTGGTTTGGGAAATGTATTTCTAAGTTTTTTCACCCATGTGTGATGGATAATTATTTTGGTAGATTTTACAAACTTATTTTATTGATGCTTTAATGATTTTACTATGAATGGCTAATTGATACATTTTTTTGATGCATAAATACTTATTTATTGAGATGAAGGAAGAACATGACTCGGATATCTCTTAGGAGGTGAAAGATTGAGTTTATTTATTGATGCATGAGGAAATATGTGTGTAAGGATGGTGAAGGTATGGATAATAAGACTTGGAGATTAATGAATTATTTTGCATGTTAGGAAAGGTGACTACGATAGTGCATGAGCTAGGATTGTACATTATGTTTTTAAAGAATGTGAAACCTCTTAAATATGCTTGATGGTGAGAGGACTAATTTCTAATGTAGTGTAAAAGTGCCAACACAAGGTAAAGGGCATAAACCTTTAGTTTTATTCCTAACATTCCCCCCTTAATTCAGCATGGTCAACAAGTGAACAGGAGAGAAATTCTCTAAAACACTCAAATTTACCTCGTGCAAGTGACTTTGTGAAGACATCTACACGTTGCATATCTATTGGGTAATATTGGAGATGGATGTTTTTGTTCTAAACATGTCCATGAATAAAATGTACCTACACCTTAATTGGCTTTGTGTAATCACGAAAACGTGGATTCCGAACAAGTTTTACTAGTCCTTCGTTATCAACATGTAGGATAGTTGGATCTTTTTGTGGTATTCCCAATCCTTCAAGTGTACGTCGGAGCCATATCACTTCAAAGATAGCTCCACCTACTACATGATATGTTGATTCTATGGAGGAACATGAAACACAAGTATCCTTCAAACTCCCCCAAGATATCAGTCAAGATCCCAAAAAGAATACAAATCTTGAAGTGGATTTCTTATCATCTATGTTTCCTACATGATCTGAATCTGAATATCCTATCAAGAAGAAGTTATTATTAGTCTTATATTCTAGGCCATAGTCCATAGTTCCTTTGATGTACCTCAGTATCCACTTTTCTACTTTCCAGTGTGAAACCCTTGGTTCTTTCATGAACCATGAAAGATAGATGACTGCATAGCTGATATCCGGCCTAGTGTAAGTCAAGTAGCTCAAACTCCTAATTAACTGCCAATAGAGAGTTGCATTTACTTTTGGTGATGGATTTGTTTGAGACAGTTGAATTATTATCTCCATAGGTGGGGAAAATGGCTTATAATCCATTATATTGAATTTCTCGATCATTTTCTTAACGTATTTCAATTGTGACACAAAGATATGATTTTATATTTTCCAAACTTGAAGTCTAAGACAATAATGTAGAAGCTCAAGATAGGTCATGTTGAATGATCATGTTAGATCTTTATTTGTTGCCTTGATCATCCTCACTGATCCTCTAGTGATGACTAGATCATTGACATATACTACAACGATCACTATCTCCCCCCTTTGCTTTTTGAGATAGATATTAGGATCGTATGGAATCTTGTTGAATCCATGTTGACTGAGATGCTCATCAATTTTTATATACCATGCCCTGGGAGACTTATTTAGACCATATAGTGATTTTATGAGTTTACATACCTTTTCCTCTTTACATGGTATGAAAAAACCTTCTGGTTGAGTCATGTAAACTTCTTCCTGTAAATCACCATTAAGAAAGGCACTTTTTACATCCATTTGGTGTATTTTCCAACCAAATTGTGCAGCTAGAGAAAATATTAACCTGAAATTTTTTATCGTAGTTGTGGGAGCAAAAGTATCCTCATAATCAATGCCTTATTTTTGAGCATATCCCTTAGAAACTAGTCTATCCTTATGTTTATCAATTTTTCCATGTGCTTTGTACATCATTTTGAAGATACATTTGCATCCAATCAGAATTTTCCCTGGTGGAAGATTTGTAAGTTGTCATGTATTATTTTTCATAAGTGACTTATATTCTGCATTCATAACATCTTTCCAAGGTTTAGACTGTAGGGCTTCTAAAACTAAGGAAGGCTCAATAGTTTCAACAAATTTACCCATTAAGGCTGAATTGACCTCATTTCAAGCCATATTGTGAGTATTCATTCGAGTGGTAGATGTGTCGGGGATACTATCTAATTTTTTAACTCTAATCATACTTGTATACCATTTAGGCATACTTTTTGTGGTTCCTGTGGGAGGTTGAACTTCATTATCTTCACAATCATCAAAGTGATTACCATCCTTTGTTTTCACTGTAGGGATGATTTTTTCATCATGTGAGTGTATGGAAGGAGCATCTACTTATTTCTCATCAAAGAACTCATCATCCAGACTAGTGTATACCCTCTTGTTTTTGGCTACATAAGTCTGTAGCCAATTTCTTCATCATTATATCCCAAGAAGATAAGTTTTTCTAATTTCATATCAAGCTTAGTTATTTGTTTCTTAGGAATGTGCATACTTGATTTACACCCAAAAAATCTAAGATGTGAAATAGATGGCTTATGCCCTGACCATGCTTCCTATGGTTTTACTCCATCAAGAGCTGCAATGGGAACTCTATTTAGTAAATAGATGATCATTTTAGCTACTTCAGCCCAAAATGTTTTTAATAAACCTTCATCATCAATTATACATCACACCATATCCATGATACTACTATTTCTCCTTTTAACAACGCCATTTTTTTGTGGTGTGTGAAGAGGAGCCATTTGACGATGAATGCCATGTGTTTTCAAAAAATAATTTAATTCATTCCTAGTGTATTCTCCCCCTCAATTTGATTGGAGTATTTTTATTTTGCTACCAGACTCTATTTCAACAAGTTATTTGAACTTCTTGAAAGTTTCAAAAGCTTGGTATTTTTTAGAAAGACAATATATCCACATTTTTCTTGAAAAATCATCAACAAATAGCATGAAATATTGAAACCTAGAGTGGCTAGGTTTCATTGGTCCACACAAATTGGTATGCACCAACTTAAGTTTTTCCTTAGCCCGAAATGTACTATGTTTAAATGGTGCTATATTTTGTTTTCCTGCCAAATAATGTTGACATTTATCTATACCCTTTTTTAGAGGTGGTAAATCTCTAACCATTTCGTATCGATAAAGTGTGTCAATATAGCCAAAACTAACATGTCTAAGTCTTTGATGCCATAGTTGAGGTGATGATGTATCATTGGATACAAGTTCTTGATCATTTCATTGAACAAAATCCAACTGAAAAATTCTTCCCACATTCAAATCTTTTGTAACAATTTTGGAGCTTCGTGACTTATCTCGAATTTGGCACATTGTTTTACCTCCTTTACAATCAAAGTCAATTTTGAGATTGTGATCTAATAATTGAATCACGGATAACATATTTTTTGTTAAACCATGGACATAAAGAACATATGTAATTTTACAATTATGATGCCCAAGTGGTAGTGAAATGGAATCAATGCCTTCAACACTATATGATGTATCATCACCCAAAGAGACATGATTTTTGGTGGGTGTTTTGATAATTGTGAAGAACCAATCTTTCTTTCCTATCATGTGTCAAGTTACACCCAAGTCTACATACCAAATTTGATTTATAGAATTGGATACTTCATTCGATTGTGCAAAATATAGGAAGTCATCATCATCAAATTGATCTTCCTATTTGGCTACATTTCCTTGTTGAGTTGGTTTCTTCTTCCACTTGTTATTTTTTGTTCTTGTTTACTCTATTGTTGATTAGATTTTTTTTATTGGTAATTAATATTTTTACCCGTTGATGATCCTTATTGGAATGTGTTGTACCAACAATTTTTTATCTCATGTCATTTTCGACCACAAATAAGACATTTTTGTTGGTCCTTTTGGCCTTTTTGAGTATTACCTTGCTTCTGAGGCTATTTACTAAAATTAACCTTTGTTTCATTTTTTATTAGAAGTAATTTCTTGCTCTTCAGTTTCAGTAGTTGAGTGAATAGCTTCCTCTTGTTGTATCATATTCACTAACTCTTCAAAAAATATTGTTTGACTAGTTATGTTTAATGTGGTCACAAAAATCCTATAAGGAGGAAGATCTCTCAAAACTATAGGCACGAGTGATGTTTTAGTTACTTCTTCCAAATCTTGAAGTGATGCACACAAAGTTGTTACTCTTCTCAAAAACATTTCAACTTTCTCAATTGGCTGCATTTTCCAGTTCAATAGTTGACTCTGGAGATGAAGAATTGTGTTCTTATTTTTTGACTCATATGTTGTTTTCAACTTGTCCCAATATTATTTTGTTGTTGTGGTCTCATGAATATAAGGTTGTACCTCATCTAAAACACTAAACAAGATTATTAACTTTGCTTTTTTATTTTCACAATCAAATGTAGCTTGTTGTGTGACATCTATTGCAGATCTTGTTAATGTACCAAAAACAACGAACCATAGATTTTAAAAATCAAGTTGTGCTTGAATTTTTTATTTCCATGCTGGATAATTATCAGAATGTAAAATTTGAGAATCTGGCAAAAAGAATTTTGGTTTCGTAATTACAGCCATTGTGAAAAGTGATAAACAGTAAAAGAAAATACTGAACACTTTTCCCCCCTTAAAGTATGCACATCCCCCCAAAAAATATTATTTTATTTATTTTGGGCTCCTTTTCGGTGTGTACAATGAATTTTTGGCACTATTAGCCTTGTTACAAATTTGGCTCTATGGTTGGTTTGCAAAAAAAAATGGCTCTCTTGGCCAATTTGAAAAAAATAAAATTTTGGAATCTTTGGCCTCTTTTTAAATACAAAAAATCTCTATTTTTTTCAATTTTTACAAAACAAAGATTATTAAAATATGTACCAAGATGTATAGCTTGCAAAAATACACACTTTCAAAAAAAATGAAACCTCAATCCGAGGTACCAGTTGAAAGTTATGGCTCTTTTAAGTTACGATTTGAATATCTTTTCGGAACGCTGTCCAAAAATGGAAAAAAGTAATTTATGCTTCTAATTTTTTCCACGATGTCCAAAAATGGAAAAAAATCAAAAGTAATTTTTTTTACCCAGATGTATATAAAGACTTACATGTATGCGCAGTCATTTCATGGCACAACTATAATTCACCCGCTTTGCCTAAGCATTATTATAACCCTTGGTTGTGGTTTTCTTTTATTGTTTTTCTTTGTACGCAGGTATTTTTTTGCTTGGAGGCATCTTGTTCTTCCTTCTTCCAATGTCGTTTTTTTTTGTTGTAGGTTACAAATATTCTCCACATTCAATTTTTACTCTTCGTTTCAAATGCATGCACGTTGAAGATCGTTTAAATATTCTATCTTCTACTCCTCTGACAAGTGTAGGTTCACAGAGAAACTACCACGTTTGATTGGATCTCCTTTTTTAAATGCTCAAATACAGATAAGAGGAAGAATAAGACAAAGTATAGAGAATATAAAGAAGAATTAATGTGGGGATCTTGAAAAGCTTGGGTCCCCACAGATCAAAAATATTCTATATATATCTTTTTAAATGCTTCTAATTTTATTTTTTTAAAATCCACGTATAGGTATTTTAAAAAAAACAGAGAATGAAACAATGTCACCTTTTATAAGAGAGTTACATCCAGGTTTACAAGGTCCTATGATTGCACTCTAGGTTTTCTTTAACTACAAATCAATCTATGAACTGGGTTGTGGATTTGGGTAGGGGTTGTGAAATGAATGGGGCATCTATGGCTCCTCCTAGCTCTATAATTTCTCTAGATCTCCTTAAACTTACCTAAAACTTCCTTCACTCCTCTCTGGATCAGAATGTTGGTCTGATACCAATTCTTGATAATGAATACTTGAAAACAATATTTGACTCGAAATATTTACACATAAATAAGATGATGATTGTGTATTTTATTAATATCAAAATCAAACATTACAAACAAATGAGAGAGCTGCAATATTTATAGATATTGGACAACTTCTATCACATCCACAATATATGGAATCAAATCAAGTAATTTGAGCAAATATGTAGAAATAACATATTACCCCTATTTCTCCTCATGGAAACCATCCAGGAAAAAAATATGCAAGATAGAACATGATCCCACAAACATTGGGATGATAACACTATCACTTAGTTAACTAATAACTAAGGATAACTAATACCTATTAACATAAGTTTAAAGTATTTAAATTAAATACTTTAACTTATTACATTTATTCAAATATCAACTCATGATGAATTAAGCTAAGTTTTATTCCTAACATTGTTCTATCTAATAGTTATGTTTCAAAGTTTACTTTATTATTTTGAAAGTAAAATTGTAAAATAAATCCAACTTATGTAATTAACTAATTAATTGATTAACACTTAATTAAATGACAATTATTTATAAAGGTAGTTACATCCTCCCCTTATCTTATATTAAGCTTCTTTCTCACTTGTAAAGGGGTTGGATATTGGTCCTCTTGAATGTAATATACAAATTTTTGATCAACACAAAAGAACAATTCCCCTCTCTCATCTGAGTTCTTCTTATTTCCTTTTCCTAAAATTTGTGAATGTGATAGTTTAATATATGTGAAATTTAAACTTTGTGTTCAATCCATGGAATGGGATGTGATGAACTTAGTGTCTATTTACATTTTATGTTATATATATTTTCATATGTATTAACTCACATGTTCCTAAATTCCTTTCCATGCATAAGTAAAATATAATTCTGCACTCTCCTTATTTTAAAGTACTAGTTCTTCCCTTATCTCTTTACAATCAGTTGGTAATATTACACAACCAAGGAGGATACATATATCCTTGACTGATGAGTTAGATTGAACTTTGTGTCCCTAATTCATTCCTCTTACCCATATAAGCTCTTGTTATTCCTCAAAACCCCATTTCTTTGTCTTTATTCTATAATGGAAATATGGAGTTATTTACAAGCACCAATATCCTCATTCATATTTAGTTAGATTGTATATTTGTAAATACTTGGAGCTTCAAATTATGGTGAAATAAGGGAGTCCCCCCTTAAAAGAGGAGGCAATGTTGTCCCTGAAATATTGATTGTTTCAAATGAGTAATTTTCCAACCAACTCCTATCTAAGACCTCTTCCATCTTAGAAGAAACCTTTTAGAGTTCCATTGATAATAACTGAGAAACTAGAAGAAGTGATGCAAACCATCACCATTTTGAAAAAATGCTCATTAAAACCAAGTTTAATCATAGGATTTGTGCATATCTAATTTTACTAAGATAGTAAAACTTCCTGAATTTTCCACTTAAGGAATGGCTTCCTAGATGACGATGACACTGTCGAGGATTTATATTCTGGGAAAAAAATCTCCTTCGTTGGGAGAAATGAACTTTGAAAGAACACTCTTGATTTTGAAAGAAAGAATTTTAGTAACTAGTTTGTAAATCATGTTGCACATATATTGGGCATGAAATCTTCAATTTCATTTACCCCAGTATTTTTAGGAATAAACACCAAAAAAGTGTTAGTAATTTGTCTAAGAATATTTCCATATAGAAATAAGTTTTGAATAGCATCCACAACATCTTGTTTGATAATATCGTAGAAATGTTGAAAGAAAAAGGTTAGAAAGCCATCTAGACCCAAAGATTTATCTAATTCCATCTCAAACAGTCTAAAACTAATTTCCTATTCCCCATGGATAACAATAAGATATATCTTATCCTTATCCAAAATATCCCTTTGATAGAAATTCATGGATTTAACCTTAATATTTTCATCAAGTTTTAGGGTTTGTATAAACAGATCCTTAAAATAACTGACCATTGTTTATTTGATATCCTTTTTCAGGGAGGTTAGCTTCCCATTCTACTTTTTAATTTCATGGATCCTTACAAGATAAGCTTTAGTGGTATCCATGAGATGAATTTTTTTTGTGTTCCTATCTCCCTCCTTTATCCGCGTAACCTTATACTTTTGTCTCCAATAATTTTCTTCTTTAGCAAGTAGGTCATGATACTCTACCAACAAATTTTTCTCTTATTACTTAAGAACAATCAATTACTCAAAAATCCTAAAATCTTCCACAATCTTACTTTTCTGTAGGAAAATGTTTCTGAAAGTCTCCTTGTTCTATACCTTCATCTTGGGTTTGATATGATTAAGTTTATAGGTTAATTTAAACATGGGTACCCTATGAACAACCACTCTCCACCGCTCTTGAATTTTATTATAGAGGTCATCATATTTAGACTGCATATTCTCAAATCTAAAAGTCTTAGCCTTTTTAGGTAAACCCAAACCAAACTTCAAAAGGATGGGGTTATGATGTAACCCAATCTTGGGAAGAGAAGAGAGAGAATAGAGCTAATTGATTATACATTGATGATTAATCAAAAAGTGATCCATTTTGATTTTAATAAGCTCTCATCCAGTTCTTCTATTTGATGAGGTAAATTTAGAACCTCCCAACTCCAAATAAAACAAACCATTCATCATCAAGAAATTAGCTAAATCCTCCATCCCATGTGAATAAGAAACACCCACCATTTTTATCTACAGGAGAGAAAGGAGCATTAAAATACCCCCAATTATGCATTCCCCATCCTTAAATAGTTGTCTAAACTTAGTAATATTCTCCCAAATAATCATCCTCCATCATTATAGGACTAGGGTTTTAAGAGGGTTTAAAACTAGTTTATCTTATTAACAATTGTTCATAAAATTGTGGGCCTTAATCTTAAATAATACCACAAAACTCAAGATAGAATTATTCCTCACATGTCTTGAAGATATCAGACTCCCATGCAAAGGTCTCATGTTTCAGTGAGCATTAGAAATTCCAAATTGACCTTGGTTTCTCACTTCCAAAAACTCAGTAGGATAAAAAATGCAATAACTTGAAAAATCTTAATAACATTTTCTCAAAAAACTTAGAAATGACTACTCCACTTCATTAGGGAATACTTTCTCAAAGATTAGGTCTAGGAATAAACCTAAAAATATTTTCTAACACCTGAAACAACACTCTAAGACACTTGTGAGTGTCTCAAAACCTCATACTCATGCTCTTTATGCTATGATAATGCATAACCAGATGCTACATGCCTTACTTCATCATGTTATACATCATTTTGTTGACTAGGCCTCCAAGTTAGGCTATTTGATCGTGTTTGTTTCACTAAAATTGACCTCCTCGTCACTTTACCACTTTTGACAACCTATTATGATCTTCAACATACTACATGACTATAGACACCTAAATTTGGTATCTCTGTACCATATCCGCCCATGTGCATGTATCTTTACTAGGTTCATATATAATTCCCCCTTTAATTTAATTCATTCCTCCATTTTATTTAATTTAAAATGCCCACTTAGTTATCTTGTCACCTTTAATGCCCATCCAATTTCTATTTAATTAATTCCTATTAACTAATTAATGAATGAATTAATATATCACATGCCCCAATTAATCTTCTATTTAGGATTATTCTATCCTAACATGTGCATCCCCTTATTTTTATAGATTTTTAATATTTTCTATCTTTATCCCTTAACATTCCTAAAAATCCCTTTCCCACCTACATGCTTTAAAGTATTCTTTCAATCCTTAAGAAATCCCAAATCACGACCAAAATCAAAAAAAAGAAAACCCATTGGGGAAACTTTCCCCGTAGTCGGTGGTGAGCTAACCTAGTCGTCATCGACCCTATAAAATTAAGTCATTTCTTTCCATAATAATCAGATTTATGTGAATTTTAGAGCTTCCTTGTGACATGTGAACTCTTCCTTGTGCCTAAGCATTCCTACAATAGTTACAGATCTCCTAGTGAACATGATTGCATCACTCACGATCATCCTTCATGATATTTATCATCATCTTTGTGTTATTTATGTTATATTTATCAAATTATCTTTGTATCATTTGCATCTAACATTTTGCAAGTTCGGATCATCTTCTGCAACATCCAGAGCTCCCTCAACAACATTATTTTCTAGCTTCTTTTCTTGCAGGTCTCCCATTTCATCCTTTTGACCTCAACCTTACCCAACTCTACTATAATCGTCATTGACTCAACTTGGTAACCGTTGACCAAAATCTCGTTTGCCAATAAATCCTTCCTTACTACCAATTTATACCATTCCCTAGTGTTTTAGGTCTCTGAGAACATTTTTTAGGTCTTCTTCTAGCATCCACAGACCTATGCTACCTTCTATTTTACACTCAGGATCTTACAGGCCTGCATACTCATTATACATTCCAAATCGTCTCTCTCAGGTCATCGTTGACCTACCTCTGTAGAGTTTGGGTCACCATCAACCCAAACTAGGTAACATTTTATTTACAATTATTTCAATCAAATCAACTCTTAGATCGGATCTTAATTATTCTCATATTTAGTAGCACTTTTGTTTCTACATGTTATCAATTATTTCATCCATTATTTTTCTTCTTCTTTAAAAGGGGGTTAACATCTGCTAGGGAAGTTAATGCTTCTTGGATCCACTTTGTCAGGAAACCCCTGCATATCCCATCTAATCAATCTCATTTTTAGTATGTCTTATTTGCAAGTCATCATCTATAACAAGAATCACCACTTGGTGCCCATTGGTCCATCAAATTGCATTATAGGTACTATAAACCATCCATGTTATGAGTTGTTAGTTGCTTTCATTACTAGTTCATTAATTTGATTAAGAAATTTTGGTTCCTCAAACTTGTACCTACGTCTCAGATCTAGAAGAGCTTAGTTTTGAGTCAACAATGGGACCATATCGAAGTTGTGGGACCTTACGCGCTTGAGATGGACCTCCAGAGAAGGCCAGTTTCTCTATCTATTTTTAGTGCTACTGCTACCCCTACTACTAAAAATGGAAATCTATGCTAAATAATTCAAGGGACCAGGGATAGAAGGATAACATGAAAATGGAAAAATATACTAAGGAAGGTGATAGCACAAAAAAAATATGGATGAACACTATCTATCATGAGCAAAAGTGAGAGGAAAGGCATTAAGGAAGTCTAGGCACACATAGCACAAACCAGAACGTATTCACATAATTGATTTCATGAAACACAACAAGAAATGGAGTTGTAAAGGATTTAAAATGACACATCAAGCACATAATATGAGAGGTAGGAAAGGAAGAATAATATAAACACGTTAAGGTAGCTAATAACCACAAAACAATTCTTCTATTACTTTCAGAAATGCACAATCAAATACAATGGCATTAGAAGGGTGATGTCCACATGCAAAAGCCATATCTAGAGGTCTGCAACTCAAAATACAAAGATAGAAAACATTTAGTGAATGTTAGAAGATCCAAAATGTCCAACCCTTTACAATGAGCCAAGATCTTACATTTATCGATGAATTGATGAGAGAAAAAAGGAGGGAAAATCCAATTTAAAAAATCAACCACTAGCAATGGATGCCTACAAATCCATCTGTAATCTGTCAAATGTGCATCTCTAAGTCTATATTACGTGTAGGATAAGGAAGGAGGAAAGATCCATAGTAAATTGAGTTGTTGGAGAAATCAAGTTTTCTTAATAATGGCGTGATATTAAATCGAGTGGTTGGAACCTCTCACCTACCAAATCCTGTTGATATTTTAATTTGAATGGTCTAGAGTGTAGCCCATATTAGTAGATTTATAGAAAGGTTAGGTGTGCAAGAATCTGAGCACTGGATATGAAGTTATGACTGTTATAAGATCTGCATTGAAAACTAGATACACAAGACACGTGGCACACGCGGATTGGATAAATAATTAGCCAAATGTTGATTAGTTTTGTCATTTTTTCCATATGTCATACACTAGTTCATTATCCAGATTAGTCTCACAATTGGAATGCTTTGATTGGCTATGTGTAGCACACTTAATGTTTGAAAGATGCCACATGGCAAAAAAGGTGCATAATGAGGTACAAAGGCATGCACGTGGAAGAGTGAGGCGTAGGAGGAAAATAGAGGAAGGGTGCGCACAAATTTGACGCACGCAGGAGAAATGGTAGAAATATGTAATGAAGATATTTTTGGTCAAGGCACAACTATTACAAGGTAATTTGTAGTAGTGAGGAAGGGGTGCAAAATAATGCCAGGGACTTATTTAATTTAAGAAACAATTCTAATGTGCATGTACAGGGTGTATGAATTAATAGGAAGAAGGTGGGTGTGGAAGGATTGCACCCAATGGGGAAGATGGAAAAAAGAGGAAAAGTAAAAGGAGAGTATGGAAAATAAATAAGATAAGTAGATTACACATAAGCACATAAGGAATCACCACCAAGGAATTGTTCTAAGGAGATAATTGAAGTGCACACAAGCTGTAATGTAGAACTTTCAGAGCTAGAATGGGAATGTAAGTTGTCCAAATAAATAGGGGAGTTATATGGATAATAGGAATGAAGAAACTTGTCCAAAATGTCTGCCACATTCTGTGGGTCCACCCTTTGGTGATCCCTTTTTACTTGTTTCCTAATTTTATTTATTTTTTTCTTCTACTAACACTGCGGCACAAGGCCCTGTTTCTTTCTTTCTTGTGTTTGTTCAGTTGTTGGATCTCTCTTCATTAAAGTTTAGATAAAAAGGAAAATATTTATCCAGTTTTTCCTCTTTTTCCTTATTTGATCCTTTCTGCATCATATTTCCCTTTCCTTTGTGTGTCCTCATCAAAATATCACACTTAAATTGGGTTATTTAAAAAATCCTTTATTTTATGCATCCTTCTTGCTCACTTAGTTTAAGTAGGGGGTTTACTTGCTGAATTTCACAATCCTCACACATGACCTAAAACTCTTAAACCAATCAACATGTCTAAATGACATATTACTTGGTATACTGATTGGGATTTCATCACCCAATAGGAAACTGAGACTCTCCCAAGCCAAAAAAAACCTGAAACCATACATAGATTTCCTTCTCTTAAGTACCCCATTATCCATCCCCTTTCCTATTTTTCACATTTCCTTAATTAAAAAATAAATAAAAAATAACTATTTTATTGACTTGCTTGATTTAAAATGGAATATGATTCTACCTTAAATGATTCTACATGAACCACAATTGATATCTCATGCTTTTATCCTTCTAGCCCCATCTGTTACTTCTTTCTTCGTAGATCATGCCAACTAGTATAATCTATCCCACCACCTTAGACCACCCCTAGTTCATCTAATATCACCATACCTATCTAGCCTATTGACATTCCCATTTATCTTGTACTAAATCTTCCCATGCAATCCCAACCATATTATCATCTTCCTCCTCAATATCATACACCCCCTCAACCAATATAATCTTCACTGCTCCCCAACATTTTTAGATGACCCTTTCCTAACCCACCACCAAAAAACCCATTTTCAATAAACACCATACATTTGACACCTCTGTCCATATCTATCCCACTTATTGCATCATCTCTTACTCCCATCCTTGATATTATGCCTACGGATCCTTTAAGAGCTATCCGCAAATCAACCGTATAACCCACCTTGACTTCCACCGCTTCTTTCATATCTACACCTAGTCCTTCTCTTACCACATTCACATTGGCTTCGAAGTCACCCACATCTTCATCCACACCTATCCTACCCCAACTTATGATTACTATCAAATTAGCCACATCTATCCCAAACACACCCATCACTACACTTATATTTACTATGCCAAAAAATCCACCTGTGTATGTCTTGAGATTATTATTACACATTTCTTTACCCATTCCCACATCCATTGTTCCCACATTTACATCTACTATCACACCAATATCTTCTTCCAAATCCACAAAAATATTCAAGATTCCTCCTGAAACACCTAACACAAGCACTGAAGGCATTTCCACACCAAACAATCCAAAACTTGCCTCACCTCCTTCTCACATAGACTCATCAACCGCATGTTCCAAAAAATCATTTTTCTATCCACACTTACAACTACCATCAATTATACACCATTATCTATATCATCCACTCCCCCATCCACATTTATTTCACCATTACATATCATACCATCCATAGAATCAATCTCAGTTCCTCTTTCTACACTTTTACCTAGACCTACCACATCGACCATCAAAACCACATATCCTAAGTCATCATCTTCTCCTCCCACATCCTTTAAAGAATATTGGAGAGAACTAAAAATTTCAGCAGCCATAGGTGACCATCTTATTTCATCTACACAACCAAACATTTCTTCACCCTCCTTATATCAAGTCATGCAAAAATTACTTTCCCCATCAGTAACAACATCATCTTTAGATCCACCAGTCAAAATCATTGTCATTCCTCCTAATGGTAATCCTTCATAAACCAAACCTAAAAACCTTTATACCCTTCCACGGTGATCCCTTGTGTACCCTCACAAGAATATATAATTTCTTCTAACTAAGATAAAACCTACATCATCTATCTTAGGGCCACATACATCTATCCTAGGACCATCTCCTTTATCACGATCAATCAATCAATCCAAATCCAAACAATCTGACTCCCTCCTAGGACCATCCCTTTTGTCAAGAAAACTCCCATCCACTGACCATTCCAAACCAAAATCATCCAACCCTTCTTCTTCTAGGACACCAATCATTGTCAAATCCAAAAGCAAAACATCAAGATCTTGAAACAATCCACCCCCATCCTCAACATCCAAAACATCTCCTGTCACATATATTGAGTCCTATGCAGAATTCCTATGACATCTACTCCAATTTTTTTCCATCACATTTCCACCTATCAGGTCCTTTGATCTAGATCATCTGAAGCCATCATTGTTTGATCCCCACCATATTTTCAACTACCATCATACCCTATATCATGACACCAAGAAATGTAAGGCTCTACAAACTTTCATCCATGATCTTATTGAGAGATATTACCTTCTTGAGGACACTCCTTCTCTATCTACCATCTTATCCACTACTGATTCATCTCCCATTTAAGCCTCTCCATCTATAGGAGCCACTAGGCCTTCTCCTTCATCCACCAATTTTTCACATGTCTATCCTCTTAGCGATGGTCCCCCCTTATTCATCGATAAGGTTCACCTTGATTCATTTTACCTATGATATTCGATCTTATACTCCATCTATGCTTATTATACCATCGAATTTCACTTATTCTGATATCCACTAGCTCATCCACATATCTCTTGCTAGGGGGAGAACCTTCCCCTTGTTGTTGAGTCCTCCACATTTTCTTCCACATCATTCGATCCCCCCAACTTATTTGATGCTAGGGGGAGTTCATTCTAGGATTTTTATTCTTGTAGATTGGATCCTCTCCATACCTGACGTTATCTTATTCTATCTATCTCATCTATCCAATCATATTAGTCAATTTTATCCATCATCTTCTCTTCCTAAAACTACCTTTGTGGCCATATCTTTGCTTCCCTTGGGACCACCATGGATGTATCTTAGGTTCACCGTGGTCACCATATAATCCCATCCTAAAATAAATTTAATAACTACTATTCTTATTTTCTCAAGAAAATGTTTATTTACTCAAGCCTCATCTTAACCTACCTAAACTCAAATTTTTCCTGACCAAAAATTTCATACATAAGGGGGTCTCGTTTCTTATTAATCCACGGTCTTCACAACATCATCACTCCATCATCACTACAACTAAGTATTTCACTAAGTGGGTGGAAGAAATTCCCCTCACTTCAACTAAATCTAGTCCAATTATTAACTTTATCTACCAACATATCATTTTCCGCTTCGAAATTCCTCACAAGCTCATCATGGACAACAGAAATTCCTTTAAAAACAAATATCTTAAGAATATTTGAAACTCATTTAACATCCAATTCATCTTCTCTTCTGCATACTATCATCAAGCTAATGGCCAGGAAGAATCCACTAATAAAACTCTTTGAATCATTCTTGCAAAACTATTGACCAGTCAGGACTTGACTTACATCTTCATCTCCCCTTCTCTCTTTTAGCTTATCAAATTAGCATCCATAATTCCACAAGGGCTACACCCATTTTTATTTTGTACAGTTCTGAATCTATCCTCCTTCTCGAAGTTCAAATTGTGTCTTTGCACATGTCCCTTCATGAATTCATCTCTGATGAAGACTATTTCCAAGCACACCTAGCACAACTTGAGTTGTTAGAAAAATGTCATCTTCTCACTCTTGAACATAATCATTTCTATCAAGAGTGCATTAAATGTGCTTACAAAAATCACATCAAATAATGAGACTTTAATTTGGGTGACCTTTTTCTCACAGAAAATCAGAACGTCACTACTCTAGAAAGGAGCCAATGAGGAAAGTTTTACCCTAACTGGATTGGACCATACATTATCATGCATAAATATAGGCCAGGAGCCTATCGATTGACCTCCCTTGATTGTAAACCTGAAGTGGAACTCCTCAACACATTGCATTTGTGACCATTCTATTTTTAGCGTGTCTTCAAATGAGCTCTTAGTCATATTCTTAGATCATCCCTCTATCATTAGTCACTTCCATCTTTCATCATAGTGATTTGGAATTATATGGTCATCCATCACTTTCCTAGATGTGACCTTAAATATGAGCACCATGTTTCTACTTGTAGCATATTCCTTATAGATAGGTTTTCCCTTTATGTGAGAAATCCATGATCATTGCATCCATCAACCTCTCATTCACCTATTAGAACCGTGAAAAGGGTCCAGGGGTGTCTCTTGTACATTCATTGTCCCCTCCTAACTGGTCTACTTAGCTATTCCTAGCTCTTCCCCATGTCAAAATCAAAACCAAAGGATTCTCCAATCAAAATTCAAAGCACTTAAAAATAGACTGATCCCTCAAAGGATAGTTGTTCAGTAAAAAACATCAAAAACAAAATAAAATAAAAAAGAAATAGATTAATCCCTCAAAGGAAGGCTATCATATATGTTATCTTTCACCATCTATATTACATATGTGTAAAGTAAACCATACCCTTAAAGGCTTCCTGCATTGATCAACCTTACATTTTATTAGTATCCTAATAAATCTTCCTGCATTAATCAAATTTCTTCTAGTATCGCTCTTTCCCCTTTCCTAGAGTTGGGACATAGATTTAGGGAACACTACTAACAGAGAACCCTCTTCCCATGTATAAATTACATCTCAAACCCCTTTATCCTGTCGACATCAGGTCTATGATTTCATTCCATCCATTGTCTCTTTATGATCTTTGATATAAATAACTGATGTTAGTTACATTCTAACACATGTTTTGGTCGCATGTTCCTTGCATTATTCAGATCCCCTCTTGTTTACCTCTAATGTAATTATAGGCATATTTTCTTTGTGTGTTCCTTAATATGATGTAATGTCGTTTGTACCTATAAGTCACCATTATTTTTTTGTATTCTATCCTAAATCCTTTTCGCATCTATCTCTTATTCATGATTAAATGCACCTTTCATTATCCTAATCACCTGTTAATCTTTCCATCTATGTTAATCAAATCCACATTACTTTTCCATCCACATTATATTCTATCCATTCAATTCATTACCATGATCAAATTCAATATGAACACGTGATCCTAATCCACATCATCAAACATCCATGCACACAAAAATCCCAATTAGCACATCACATCCAACATCATAATCTAACAATCCAAGTAAAAGTAAATAATTTCATCTTATACTTTTACCATCATCATCAAATATAATTAAAATATGCAGCCAATCCTCATCATCATCACACATGTTATCAATATCAACATCATCATAAATCAGATAATCAACATTACACAACACACATATATCAAATCACGAAAAAATGGTATCATACTACCCCCCGATTCTCCTCCCCCTTGAGTTATCACCTCTGTTCTCAACATCATCATAAATCAGATAATCAACATTACACAACACACATATATCAAATCACGAAAAAAATGGTATCCCTCTCTCCTCTTGCCCCCCACCTCCCCTCCCTCTTCCCTTTCCTTTCTCTATATATATATATATATATATTAAAATAAAATGTATTAGTACATCATTTCCCTCTAACAGGGCTCTCTCAAAGCAAAGATATCAGTAAAACCATAAGAGTGAATTCAGAAATCCTAATATCCTACCCCTGTAGGATAGATCCTATTGTCTACCTATCGGAATTATCGCCTATTCCATGGCCCTCTCCTCAATGTGGTTGATACATACTTGTTTTTCTCCACAACGGCCTAGCTCCACCTGTCACTACCTTCTGCAAATGCTCCTAGTATTGGAGTGTCTTTGGCATATTCTCGATCACAATCCCCTCATAATACTTAACCTATGCAACTAAGGCTCTATATCTATCAATCAAGATCATACCAGGAGGTGACATCTCTCCTCCTCCTTGCAGTTATGTTTGTCTTCCACTTGAAGCCTTGGTAACTAGTATAATAGCAAGTTCTCCAAAACAGACTCTAAAGGCCTCCCTTTACTGACAGTATTGGTCCTCCTATATAACTATGTCCCTCTCCTAGACTATAGCATCTCTCTCCACCCTAATCTGATCTAACTCGACGCGAAGTTGTGTTAACTCAGCAGTCTCTCCAACTCCTCCATCTCCACCTCCCAAAGCTTCCTCTACATCTCCCCCAATCTCCATCTCCTTTTCCTCCTCATTTCCTCCCTCCACATCCACCCTAGCTTCCCAGATAGGTCTCATCTAATCACCAAATCCATCTCTAACTCCTGTGTCATTATTGGCATCCCACGGTGCAGCCTCCTCCTCTAATGGATTTGTCATAATGTAGACACAAATATTACACATTAGAAAATATTTATCCCGGTCTTATACTACTATTTAGAAGGTTCTCAAGTGTACAAAGTACTAATTAATCCCACCTTTTGGCCACCTTTTTCTTATCTTTTATTTCGTCTTTCCCACGTCACTTCCAATGCTTATCACCCCATTTTCTAACTTCCATGAGTTTCTAGCCCTAAATCAGGGTGCCCTAGGCTATACTGGGGTGCCTTGAGGTGCCCTGGTCCCACCCAGGGTGCCTCGGTCTATGCACAACCTCTTTCACTCCTTTTTGGGTCACTTCTAGCTATTTTTCATCCTTATCTTCTTCTCAGTCGGCCTTGTTGGGATTAATTGTGAAATTAAACTTGAGAACCCTATAAATATAAAACTTATAAGACCATAATGAGGGTCCTAGGTCATTGCATCCTATCACTACTATCACTCCATCTAGGGCTGCATCTATTACATCACATGTAAATCCACATAGTACCATACATTCAAGCTAGGAAGTCTGCATCACACATATTCTTAGAGGAGGAGGGATTCTATACATTCTATTCCACTATCTACATATTCTATAGCTATTATAGCTCACTATTTCACAAAGTGCGACTGACATGAGAGAACCTAGGGTAGGACATACACACACTCACCATAACTACATCAAGGTCCATAATTTAGTGCATGCTCAATGATAAGTCCACCGGTTTAGTAGTTGAGGTCAGTCCGACCCCTTCTTCTTCTTCTTGTGCTGGGCATCATCCAATTCATCTAGTGAATCCAGTGTGACAAAAAGAGAGTATTCAGAGACACTTAGCGACATGTGCCAAATTAGGTTTTGATCATTTACAATATTTCGAGTGCCCTTGACTATAGACCAGGGTGCCTTAGGGAACCCTAGTACATTCCCATGCGCCTGTGTCACTTTAGACAACCCATATATGCCCTTTGCAGGGCCCCTGAGTGTTCATCTACACTTCGAGTTCCAATTCTAGATCTGTGACAACATACGATAGTCACCCTATTATCAGATAAGTCTATTTGCATTTTCCATTCCTCATCTTTCACATCTATGGGTTTTATTTCCATTAGATCAAATCATGCAATTAATTTAAATCACTTTAGCATATTAGTTTGTTCTCATTTACTACTTTTTAGCTTCTTTACTACAACGTTTTAGTTCTCCTATTTAGATTAACACTAGAACTATAAATACCCCATTAACTGATCTTTTTTAATTTTTGTTGATCATTTTGGTGAACCTAACCATGAATGCGTACCTCCTTATAGGGTTTTTTCCTCACCCCCCCCCTCTTGTCCTATCATGTCATCCCCCTTTCAGGTCATGGCCCAATCTTCGTACCCCACCTATACCCCTACCAATGTCACCAATATAAATCCGATTCACCGCTGAGTTACAAGCGTGTCTACATTTAACATCCAAATCAATTTCTCACCCCGCCCTGTCAGATTCATCCATCAATGTAGTCATCTACTCGTGAAACTCTTATCACTCTTCCAGCTTGACAAAAATGTGTCCCTACCACCTTAAGTCGCTTCACAATGCTCCACCAACTTATCTCCTAAAGGCTATGATATTATCAATAGCTTAAAAACACACCTGCTAAGATATCCCTTTTTGATAAGATTCCATTTAATGCACCAGATGTACCAAACTACCCTTGACACTAACTCTTCACAATCATTCATGTCGAACGTGATCACCTTCTAAGGAAACATTTTTCCCATCTCATTCAATATCTTTGTATTTTAGACCCATTCGATATCCTTTACCAAAGGACATATTTGCCACCAATGAATAACTTCCGTGAACCCTTTCTCATTACTGTGTATCATTATTACTACCTATATTAAGTGTGTCCTCAGATAATGGGTCCATCAATCTAATGTGCACATTCCCTCTTACAATAATTAGGAATCCATGATAGTCTCATCTCTCCTAACTCCACTCTAATCTGTGATTATGATTCCTCCACTCGTACATTTTTAGGCACAATCTCTCTTCATATTCAATTGACCTAAAACCATTCTTACTGAGTTCTACATCCTAATGCTTATTTTCAATTCAATATCCTTTTACACCTTGGATCCACACCATGTATGTTCGTACCCTCCATTGTACATCAATGTGTCAAATTCCTTTATGATGGTTATGACCCATATTGTATATCTTTCTAACCCTGAACCCTTCACAATATTTCACATCAACCATTTTCACTTTTATGCCTCTCCCACCACCTCAACCTATTTCGTATGCTAATGTGGATGAATACGATGTTGGCCAATCTAGTGTACCCACCACTACTGTTTCTGTCATTCCATTTCTCCCGTCTATATCTACTCACACTTCAGCTATTATTTCACCCACTATCTTTGTCTTAATAAACACTATCATCAGTTGGCCACCCTCCACTCCTACACTACCTTCAAATGTCCTCGATAGTGCTACCCAAACTAGACCTACACACACTTAATGTTTGCACTGAGTCTAACGACTAAGGTGAATGTTTCTTGAACTCAATGCCTTAAACGTTATGAAAAAAGTTTTACTCCTCTCGGTGTAGAAAATCCTTATTTTGAAGAAACATTTTTTTCAATGGCCCAGGAAAGTACTGCTTCAAAAATCTCTCCATCCACTAATGAATTGTTCTTATATAATCACTCTGTTAATAGTGTCTTATGTTTCATCTATCTCTCCCCCAGACGATAGTCTCGCACGCCACCCTTCACCTATACCTTATATATAAATCAGACATTTTGGGAATACATTCCTCTTAATCTTGCTAGTTCTAATACTATATGTACACCTGATTGCTTACCTAGGTTTGACCATGACTCTTTATGACATATTATCACCTCTCCATTCACCACACATATTTATTGCGCCCATATTTCCATATTACATCCACTTATGGGCTACGGGTTTTTGGCTTAACTCCTAATTGTTACATGCACTCCCAGTGGGTTTCCATTAATGCTTGGAACTATCTTAGTTTGATTCTATTGGTGGTACCCTCATGCTTCATTCATCAATCTATTTCCCCATGCCTTTTCGGTATTATCTCCATTGCTAACGATTCGTCTACCTAGTTGTACCTAACATTTAACCATTGGTGTTCTCATGGATGCTCACCAGTTTCTTTCTCACAGATGAAAAATATGTGATGAATTCCTACCTCCTTCATCATCAAGCATCTTTGTACAATCCATCTCATTCTATCACCCTTACCAATTTTCTGACACCACTCCTTAGATTTTGATCAAGACAACGATGATTTACTTGATAACCATTTCATAGTCCCTTCTTTCACATGGTCACTTGGGGGGCATAGACATTATACATCCCCCATCATCCTCATTCTATCATTCAATACGTCCCACACCCTAAATTTTTCCTTTCATTACATATGAAACATTTTGCATCATCTATTATCACACTCCTTGTTACCCGATGCCTCACCCTAGTGCTTCATGTTGTACCCTGAGACTATTGAGGGATTACCATTACACTAAACCCCACACACTACACATATCAGGGCACATACATATACATCCTACATCATCCTATACATACCTCATATACTAGTCATTTCTACCTCATCTATCTCATACACATTACACATGTCATCATCCTATATGAATCTAGTTTTCTATTGTCATCCATGCATCTATACATTCTACATTACACTATTTCCTTATACTTGGGTCTAGTTTTATCTATTATCATTATGCATATTTATTCCTATCTACACACTTATTGCATTACACCTTCCTTGCCCACATTGCCTGCACACATCCTACCTATTCTACACCCTATACTAGATTTCCTTATCCTTGTGTCTAGTTTTATCTATCATCATTACACATTCTACTTCTACCTATGCATTTATTACATTACACACATTCACATACCTTGGTCATCTACACCACATTTTTCTACACGCTACACCCACCACCCTATGACACACTCTAGTTCCTTGGTCCATACTCGAATGCCGAGGGTTTACCAATAAAATGGACCTTACCTACATGTGAAATGATATCATACCACATTCATCGGACTAGTGACTAATGCTCTAGGCTCTATCGTCACCCACACTCATCATCACACCTCATAGTGGTATACACCTTAGGTTAAATCACCACTCTTTTCATCATTTCTACATCATCTTATTACAATCTTCCATCTCCTATTATATTATCCTATTTCCTTTCTCTTTTCTCCATTCTAAACTATTCCATTACATTATCATGCATTTGATCATCATGTAATGGTATACACCTTAGTGTAAATCACCACTCCCTTCACCCATTCTACATTATCCTCTTACACTTAGTGATCATCACCTATTCTATTATCCTTCTATTACATCATCTCTTCTCTTACTCATCCATTAGTGGTATATGCTTTAAGATAAATCACCACACCACCTTATTCATCACATAGTGGTCTATGCTTAGTCTTAGGATCCACCACCTTTCTATTGATGCATCCCTGCATTCATCTCATACTGATCATACACCCTCATCACCCATCAAATAAGTAGTGACATATGCTATAGGATAGATCATCACCTTCTTATGCCATCTTATAGTGATACATATTTAGGGATAAATCATCACTCACCTATTAAATCTTAGGCTATTGGGTCCACGCACACCTTTCCATATGAAACGTTTCCATCCAATCCTTCTATAGTGATATACACTTAGGGATAAATCATCACTCTTTTGATCAAGAAATTCATGATATACATTTCAGATATAGGGTTTACGCATATCTTCTCCCCATGTCACATTTCATCACCACTACAAATACATACTCATCGTAGTGCGCTAGACACAACCAACACTACTCAACCATTTCCCGATGACGCACTCTCATTTATGGTTCATTCTTGACTACTGAGGGGGAAAAAAATGAACCTCACTGCATACACTTACATACACTCAGGGGGCATGTTGCTCCTATCATTCCATTTTGCATTCCATTCCATCCATCCATAACATACTGCATTATCTTGGTAGCATTTACTTTTTCTTACTAGTGTTTTGCATGCTCATTCTATTACACATGTTAGCTTTCTTTCCTATATGTCATTATCATACACACATGTGCATTCACACCTTTGTTTAGTGTGATCACAGATACAGGACATTTACACGTGGCATGGATGCTCACCTTCTACCCTTACTATACTGGTTGCTGGGGGCATCCACATTTCATCTCATACATGTGTTATTCTTTCTTTTTGTACTTAACATCTTATACTAGTAGTTCATACACATTTTGACATATCCATTTTCACTCTAAAATGCTAACGGGTGTTCCATGTGCAACACTTGTTTACGGGACTACATCTTTCCATGACTACATGTTTGTTTTTACTTGTTTGCATTGTTCTTTATTGTTTACGGGCTTTACCATTTTCTTGTGTGCACACTTGACTATTGTTTGTGTCCATGATGGCCTTTCATGTCTTGTGAAATTGTGAGTGATGTTCCATGTTTGAAACTCGCTTCGTGATGTCTCCTTATTTTCTTGTGTGTTTACACTACTTTTCTTGGTAATTTTTACATTGTCTATGTCTTTTACACTTATTTACATGCATGTGTTTAGACTAACACTTATATTGGCTAGCCATCCCATTTTGTGTGTGCATTGGTATCTACCAAGAACTTTCCTTTTACCCTTATAGGGTAGAGTTGGTTATTAGGTTAGAGTGTGGTTGTTCCTCTTTTGGGGCTGCATTCTCCTTCCAGGGTCATCACATACACCCCCAAAGAGGGGGGCATCATTGAGGGTTTCTACTAACACAAATATCTACACGGTTCACACACAGTGAGTGAGTTTAGACCAGTCTATGAACTCCATACACATTGGCCTTAACAGGACATGGTGTCCTTAAAAAATTATGCAAGGAGCAGTCACAGGATCATGGGTTACAGTGGGTGGCCTCTCTACACTTATTCGTCTAGTGGGGTAGGATCGCCCCAAAAAACCAACACAATATAAATATCTCTTCAACAAATTTCAGTAGAAGCGGTTAGAGTTGGAGGACACCGAGCATTTCCTCCCTACACTTCTTCAGCCAGGGTGGCATGAGATCACCTAAAAAACTTGTGACATTACATGATATCCTTCTACACCCTTTTTTCTTGACATGGATTAGGTGCACATGTTCCATTTTTCCATTTACACTTTCTATTCTAGTGTACTTTATTGGCGTATCAGCTGATTAAAAACAATGAGATCCCTCTCCACCATCAGTTCGAGCTTTTGGTGTGATGGAAAATCATTTGGTATCACTTTCCATCACACCAAAAGCTCAAACTTGTGGTGGAGAGGGATCTCATCGTGTTAATCAGGCTACTACGCCAACATACTTTACATAGTGTTTTTACATACATACATATTCGACTACTTGATCATTTTCTCCTTGTAGGTCCACTGTATGAGAAACTAGTAGTCAAATTAGGGTCAACAACAACAACGATGATGATGATGATGAAAAAAATGATAACACACAGTGACCGTACTTTCCATACTAACCATGCAAGTATACTACACATATGCAACACCTACACACGCATTCCACCCTAGGTTCATTGTCATCACTTTAATTTACATTTTTCATCTTTAAAATCCAATCTCCTCCACATTTTTCTTTCTGTCATTCCATGCTTCTATTCCATCGGCACATTTTATTACTACACTCTACATAGAAATTGAGTAATATTTTCTATCTACTTTAAGTTACTGAGATGTTCGCTCACCTAGATAAAGTTGAGGAAAATGTAGACATAAATATTACACATTAGAAAGTATTTAGCACGGTCTTATACTACTATTTAGAAGGTTCTCAAGTGTACAAAGTAATACATTAATCCCACCTTTTGACCACCTTTTTCTTATCTCTTATTTCTATATTTCCCAATTTACTTATCATCCCATTTTCTAACTTCCCCAAGTTTCTATCCCTAAATCAGGGTGTCCCTAAGCTATACTGGTGCCCTGGCAAATGGCACCTCGGTCTTTGCACAACCTCTTTCACTCATTTTTGGGTCACTTCTAGTCATTGTTCATCCTCATCTTCTTCTCAATAAACCTTGTTGGGATTAATTAATAAATTAAACTTGAGATCCCTATAAATATAAAGCTTATAACACCATAATAAGGGTCCTAGGTCCTGACATCCTATCACTAATATCACTCCATCTAGGGCTACACCTATTACATCACTTGCATCCATATAGCACCATACATCCAAACTAGGAAGCCTACATCACACACATTCTTAGAGGAGGAGGGATTATATTCATTCTATTATACTATCTACATCTTCTATAGCTACCATAACTAACTATTTCACCAAGTGAAAATGCCACAAGAGCACCTAGGGCACGACATACACACACGCTCACTAGAACTACATCATGGTCTGTAATGTAGTCAACACTTGTCAATAATTCCACTAGTTTGGTGGTTGAGGTCATTTTGACCCCTTCTTCTTCTTCATATGTAGGGTGTCATCCAGTTCATCTGAAAAATCCAGTGCGACAGATAGAGAGTATTCATAGACACTTAACGACCATGCTAAATTAGGGTTTTAATCATTTATACTATTTTGAGTGCCTAGACTGTAGATCAAGGCATCCCGAGGTGCCCTAGTACATTCCCAGGTGCCTTTTTCACTTCATACAGTCCAAATCTACCCTTCATAGGGCCCCTGAGTTTTCTTCTACACTGCCAAGTTCTAGTTCCAGATCTGCTACAACTTACGAAAGTCACCATCAATCAGCTAAGTCATTTTCCTTTTCCCATTCCTCCTCTTACATATCTAGGGTTTTGATTTCCATTAGAATTGTGTAATTACTTTACATCACTTTATCATATTAGTTTGTTGTCATTTATTATTGCTTTAGCTTCATTTATTATAGTTTTTTAGTCCTCCTATTTAGATTAACACTAGAACCCTAAATACCCCATTTAGGAGCTTCTTTATTTTTGTTAATCACATAATAAGGATTGTCAAATCCTTGTCAACCTCCTCCCACCTATATAAAATAATATCATCTAGTATAGTCTAGATGACCCCAAAATGTCATCGTACTTGATCAAACTAAATGCCCTCGATCATCTCTAACTGTCTCCCCTGAACCCATCGTGTCCTCCTCATCCCATACAACTTTGCATCTACCCCTGGCCATACAGTGAAATCCCTATACAACTGGCATATAATCTGATCAGTCTCTAACTCTGCCAACCTATTAACATACCAATCAACACTTTTTTCCCCTATCTCCAATGGCCTGGTCAGTCCTCCATCTTAAATATCCAACCGCCAGCTCTATGTGATCCCTAGTGATGCACAAATTCCCTTATAGCTAAATGAAAACAATATTCTCGTAGGTCCAACAGTGAAGCAAGAAACCTACATCCAACCCTGACCTCTTGTCTTCCCTTTACACTGATAGTTCATGGTACACTTGAACTAGCAAGGAATTCCTAAAAGAGAACATTTTTTGGTGCTCGACTATATCGGCCACTACACCATCTAGCACCCATAGAAACCAAGCTCCACACAAGTTCAGAAAAGCATAGCAAGACATTTTCATCATCACCAAAAAGATCAATAGGATGCAAGTACATTGGCCTTGTACCTCAGCTCATAAAAAATCCCCCAGAAGAAAACCTTATACAGGGCACGTTGGCTATAAATATTCATGTCAAAAATCCAACTCTATTATCAGTTGTGATGGGAGTTATCTACTCCCCTGTATAGGAAATCTGAGGATCCTATAAACATCCTATAAGGTGATTGTCATCTCCCCTATCCTAAACCAAAAGATACCTATTTATTAGTCCCATCTCTCCACCAATGTGATCATCAACCCCACATCTTCTGGGATACTCTGATAATTTCTAAACCCGCCTAACCCCAATGTATCTAAGTAATCTCACTCAACATCTGTAACATCTCCTCTCATCTTCTCATATAAAGTAGGTACTCTACCTCACAAATATAGGGTCTCTCTTGTCTGTAATCATAAACAAAACATGTGAACATCAGGTCCTCAATCTAAAATCCAATCAAAATCCATTATTTTTCATCAAAATCCCAATTTAATCCTAAATCTAATACAAATCCATTAAATTTCATTAAAAATCCATTTAATCCTAAACATAGCTAACCCAACCCTAGTTGATGCTGACCTAAGTCAGGTTGAATTTTTTTGGGGCTGATCAACACACCTTAGGGCTCAGTGAATGTCGACCCACCTGGCTCTCCACCAACTGCCACTAGCATCATCCATTTTTTGAAAAAAATGAAAAAAATAAAATAAAATAAAAAATTAAACTAAAAACAAGCTTGAGTTTTGTTACTCACCATCCTTCGCACCCTCTGGTGATTCCCAATAGCTTCTCTGGCCTCCATTTCTCAGTTTTCTCTTTAATCGCTCTTATTTCTCTTATCAATTTTTTGTGTGAAAATAAGCATCATCAACCAAACCCCAGGCTTATATATCCACTGACACTTGGTCATCATTGACCCCCTCGAGTCATCGTTGATTGGCCTTAGTCACCATCAACTTACCTTGATATCCTTCTCTTTGGCTTCCTCAAACTTTTTTTATGAGCTCTTCTTGGGCATTCTTCAAAGTCCACCTTTGTGGCCATCTTTATTGTCCTTTTAGGGAATTTTTTTAATATTCCTATCCTATCCTTTTGTGATCTCAAAGTCCACTTCCGTGGCCATACTTACTCCCTCTTGGAGGATTTTTTTTCAATCCTATCCAATTTGTACAAAAATTTCACCTTCATGGCCATGCTTATTTTCCCCTTGGAGCATATTACTTCACCACTCACCTTTTTCAGTATTTTCTCATGTCCTGTGCAAGGGCACCATTATTCTCATCCTCGTCCTTTATGGATGCATATTTTTTTGATCAATTCCTCATGTACGAAGGATTTCACATAAATTTCACATTTATTTGTGCATACTTTGATGCACTCATATGACCCTATGATCATTTCATCTTGCATCCATTTGAGAGCTTTATCATTAGATTCTCTTCATTTTGTAATTATTTTCACCCACTCACTAGCCTATAGAGCATTATCACAAGTATCCATTGAGACAACAATTATCCCTCTACCGATGTGATGTTGGAGTCAATGCCATGGTTTTCATTTTTATTGCAATCTTTTTTACTTGGGGAATCTTTCCTTACGCTATCCTTTTACCAATCTTTCTTCACCCGCCCTTCCTTCAGCATCTACGTTTTTCAAATGTGTCATAGATTGCCTTTGACATCATCGATCCCCTTGTTTGAGGGGGAGTGCATCATCAACCTTTTGTCAATCCTCATCATAGCATTTATCTCTCACTATTTTTTTTCTCATGGCTTGCTAGTGCAAACCAATCAACAAAAAGGGGCAAATGTACACACCTAAATTCGACATCACTATACCTTGTCTTCCTACGTGTACGTATCTTGGCTAGGGTCCTATCTAGGCCCCCCTTTAATTATATTCATTCCTCCATTTTATTTAATTTAAAATTCCCACTTAATTATCCTGTCACCTTTAATTCTCATCCAATTTATATTTAATTATTAATCAATTAATATCTCACATGCCCTAACTAACTTTCTATTTTTTTTTATCTGTCCTATCTTTATCCCTTAACATCCCTAAAAATACCTTTCCCACCTACATGCTTTAAATTATTCTTCCAATCCTTAAGAAATCCCAAATCCTAACCAAAATCAATAAAAGAAACCCCATTAGGGAAACTTTCCCTGTACTCGGTGGTGACCCAACCCAGTCACCGTCCACCCTATAAAACTAAGTTTGTTCTTTCCATAATCATCAGATGCATGGGAATTTCAGAGCTTCCTTGTGACCTATGAACTCTTCCTTATGCTTGAGTGTTCCTGCAATAGTTACAGATCTCCTGGGCATCATTTCAATGTGCTTGCATCACTCACGATCATCATTTGTGATATTTATCATCATATTTGTGTTATTTATGTGATATTTATCAAATTGTCTTCGTATAGTTTGTATCTAACATTTACATGTTGAAATTATCTTCTGCAACATCTAGAGCTCCTTCAACAACATTATTTTCCATCTTCTTTTCTTATGGGTATCCCATTTCATCATTTTGACCTCAGCCTTACCCAACTCTGCTACAGTCATTGTAAACTCAACATGGTCACTATTGATTAGGGTCTCTCTTTCTAATCAATACTTCTTTACTGGTGTTTTCTGCTATTCCCTGGTAATTTTTACCTCTAAAAACATTCTGCAGGTCTTCTTCCAGCATCCATAGACATCTTCTACCTTCCAGTTTGCACTTAGGCTCTTGCAGGCCTGCATACTCATTCTATGTTTAGAATCCTCTCTCTCAAGTCACTATTGACCTGCCTCTACATAGTGTCAATTGCCATCAATTCAGACCAAGTAATATTTAATTTACAGTTATTTCAATCAAATCAGCTCTTAGATTAGATCTTAATTATTCTCATATTTAGTAGTACTTTTATTTTTGTATAATATCTGTTATTTCATCCTTTATTTCTCTTCTTTAAAATGGGGGTTGAAATCTGCCAAGGAAGTTAACGCTTCTTGGATACGCTTTGTCAGGAAACCCTCATATATCCCATCTAATCAATCTCCTTTTGAGTTTTTCTTATTTTTAGGTCATCAGCTACAACAAGGAT
Organism: Taxus chinensis; assembly: GCA_019776745.2. Taxonomy (NCBI): domain Eukaryota; kingdom Viridiplantae; phylum Streptophyta; class Pinopsida; order Cupressales; family Taxaceae; genus Taxus; species Taxus chinensis. The sequence goes on from CM034151.1 coordinate 338,403,228, forward strand.
CGACTACTTGGTACCCGTTCATCCATCACATTGCATTAAAGGTACTATAAACCCTCCATGTTATGAGTTGCAAATTGCTATCATTACAAATTCATTAAATTGATTAGGAACGAAGAAAATTTTCCACTAATGACATCACTATAACATCCTTCTACCTTTTCCATACATCTGTAAATCACCTTGAGCCAACATACCTACTCAAGAACCCATGAAACAACACCAAGACCAAACAATTCAACAGACACTACCAATCAACCTTCATGTTTCTTACTTCATTTGACATTGATGTAATCAATGAAAATACCTAAAACATCACTAATTTGACATCAATGGAAACATAATGCCAACAACAACCCAAACAAAGCCAGGAAAGAGGGAGATTGTTTCCTATAAAAATCACTCCAAGGAACTTGTTTTGCTACTATCGCTCACAAAGAGAATAAAAGGGATTCTAGAAAATTCTTCTCACCCCTTGAACCAGCCACACATTTTATAATTTTTCTTTTTCCAAAAATAAACCTGTCTTTCAACATCTCCCTAATACACATCTTCCATCATACTAGTCATCATGAGCATTAACTGAATTAGTCTTCTAGGGGTATAGGAAAATATATTCGAAATTCAACTCCATTCTACTTGCAAAAGAAGGTTAGAATTGTACTTGTTTTTTATTTACATATATGTTTTAGATTTATTTTCCCTACTTATATTTAATAAAATAAATTTAAAAGAGGAATAAAATTAAAAAATATATTAGATTTACTTGATTGAATTTATGTTGTTAACTTAAAATTTTGAACCGTTTGTGCTCTAATATTCTCCCACCTATAGGATTAGACCCTAGATATAGATAACAGGTTTAATACTTCTTTATCAGGGTCTAGATTAGCTTAGTTTTAAGTTTTCATTTAAAAATCACAAAACCACAAAAAATAATTATGACTAGTAAATTTTAATTGAAATTTTTATCAAGATAGATCATGACCTTCAAAATTTTCTAACATTAGTTATTAATCAAATTTCCATCATTATAATAGGTTAATATTAAGATATATTGTAGATCTTATGGTTAACAACCACTCATTCGTGAAATCATCACTTAGTTAAGAGAATATACATCCAACAATATAAAAAAATTAGATATATAATCAATAGTTACATAAGAGTAATCATTGTTGTCATTTCTTATGTTTTTGCATGCATCTAAACTGTTAGAACAAACTTTAATTTGTCTCTATAGATTCAAAAAAAAATTGTGTATTTTTTACACTTTATAAACCCCATAAAACACCAAAAACATAGTAGTTTACATTCTTTCCAGCTAGAATAATGAAAAAGAAGCATTGATAATTGATTTTTATTACATGTAATTAAAATTTAGCATTCAAAACTTATATTTCTAGAAAGTAGTTAGATTTTTGTATATTTTACTTCATCGTGTTGAAACAATTAATATAATAACTATATGACAAAAATTTAGACAACAATATTACAAATTGAGTTAAACATGCTCAATTGATCAATTTGGTTCATACTGCACACTAATAACACTCAATAATACACTTCTCTTCATTATTTTAGTATAAAAAATCTGTCATAAAATTGTAGGCATGCATTCTCCTAAATAATGGAGTTAAACCTTATAATTAAATCCCTTAAATTTATCCAGAAGACTATTTAACAAGAGTTGCTAAAATAACTCTAAATTGTTTTGTTTTTTTTTATGCGTGATTTCTCTGTAAAAACCCACTCAAACATTATCGTATTATTCTTAATAAAGTATTATATCCCGACATCCCCCCTTGGTAGAAACATGGGGAGAAAACACATCACTCATACTAGAAATAGAGACACTTGTCCTTATGAGGTGCACACTTTAGGTTTGTAGTTATACTAATCTAGATATATATTGAGTAGACAAAATGTGCTACTTAGCAAAAGGCACACATGAGGTTCATGCATGAGAAAAGGGAACATTCAAAGGCATGGAAGGATAGGAAAGGACATGTGTGTAACAGACAAGGACTGGTTCAGAAATTAGCCATTTTCACATGCACGGGATATTTTTGGAGATAGTATATAGAGCACACAAACTAGATAATGAATTGCATGTCACACATCGGTTATTTTTGGAAGAGTGGATACTAAACACTTTGCATGGGTTTAGACTAATAATAGAATTTCTACTGCCAGTTAGCCAGAAGAGGTCTATTCTTAGCACACTAGCATGTGTGGCTATTATTGTAAAGGCGCATGGCTATTTTTCAGCATGCAACCTATTTTGGGAGTTATGTAAGCGGTGAAGGGAAAGTCCCCACCATTATAAATATGTAGTGATCTACATAGGATAAAAGGACCATGTGAGAATTAAAATGTTGTAAGTTTATGCTTCCAGATCTAATGCGCACATGAGCTTATGGTATTACTTCTTGTAATAATCTTCTGTGTATTTATTGTGTTTAATATAATGGAATATATTGGTTGAATTAGAGTATTAATCATGAGTATAATTTTTTCTTGCATGATTAACTTCATTATGGATATTATTTAAATCTATTACTCTATAGATCTAGATCTAGACATGCTCTGTAGAATTTTATATTAATTATGGATCTGAATGCATTAAGTATTCATCATGCTAACATTCTGTAATAGAAACCCTAAAGAGGGGCCTCGTACATTGGTGTGCTTCAGGTGAGCGCTCAGTCTAGGTTGAGTGATGTACCAATAGGTCTGGGTTATTACTAGTAAATTCTAGGCTACATTATTGGTTATGTTGTCAGGACCTCTTTTTCAATTGTTATTAGGATCATTCATGATGAATACATATCAACTAACTTTAGCAAGTGTTGAGGAGTGGATACATGATCTAGAAGAAGAATACACACGAAGGTTTAGCACCAGATCTCAGTTTAACGCACATGTATGGGTGGAATAAAACCTGTATGATAGCTTCTATGAGAGCTTCTTCACTATTTTTCTGGTAGAACTGTAAAAGTGGTTGGTTTCTTATGCATCTAAAAGGGATTGGAGGTATCGCACACTTGTTTGGACACGAGAATAATTTTAGGCCCTATATGATGCTAATCTAATTTGGACATGCATTATGGATACTTGGTTTCATGGTTCTTTGAACAACTATATTCTGGAGTACTTAATTTCCAATTATTCTTACCCAAAGGTAGCATAATTCCAATTTTTATGATATTCGAGGGGAACTTACTTGCAGAGCATTCCACTGGAAATCAAAATCTTGGCGGTAACCCTAAACTTGGAAATTAAACTGATGATTAACTAAAACCCACCATGCATAAGGGTAGGAGTAGGTTTGGTAAAATATGGTAGGTGACTTAATTATAATGAGGCGCATGAGAGGGAGATAGAGAAGAAATAGGATGTTGCAGAGTGAATGAAGTTGAGGAGAGAGATGGCTCATGAAGGATTTGAAGTTCACACAGATGGCATGGAGCCAGAACATCAAGAACTCCCCCATTTGAGAAATCATGATAAGTAACCCCCCTTAGCCTCACAAAGAAGTGTGTCAGTAGAGATGACCTGGGCTGCAAGCACACATCTAAATCTACCTGGAAACCTTTCCCTTGCACTTGGTTTTCCAGTATCTAGTATGATAAACAGTCAACAAGATAATTTAGGTAGTGGGAGAGCAAGAGTAAGTCATAGAAAGTACATCAATGGTAGGGAAAATGTCATTGTTGTTGTTTGGAGGTACCTTTTCAGATGTATCATCCACACAGAATTCAAGCACGTAGAATTTTGGACTCAATTTTGGGAGTGGTAACACTTCATATACTATAGGGGTACAATTCAATAATACTATTGGGAAATGGGAAGTACAAATTCTAGTTAGTCTCTGGTTATAAGTGGAGGATCAGGAGGTATAGGTGGTTCTAGCTCCAGTGGATTTTGTGGCTTGGAGGTAGAGGAAACACGAGACGTTCTGGATCAGATTGGCAAGGTCTATACCAACCCCATAATATTTACATGGAGACGTCTCTTCATCTTCTAGAGTATAGGGACATAGAAGATGCTAAAGAACACATGCAATTATTGTGAAATACTATGGCGCGCAAAGGGAATCATAGCTTCTGAGTGCATGTCAAGTCAATTTTCCACTATGTTACAAGGGTGCACACTTAACTGGTACATAAATTTTGACCGTGATCAGACTTGTGTAGACTATGCAACTTTACAAGATAATTTCCTTAAAGAGTTTCACATCCTTGAGTTTGAGTAGAAGAGTATAATCATGCTCAAGGATATAAAGAAAGGAACTACTGAAAGTGTTAGAGAGTATGATGCCCAGTTCAAACACTTTAATCTAAACTTTCTTATGATATTCACGGAATCCAACATATGCAATGGTTTATTAGAGGTCTGATTACACCTTTTAGAAGGGTGTTATCATATAAGACATACATTGATCCACATGAAGCACTTGAAGCAGCTTTACATGCTAAGGTAGTCATAATTATAGCCACTGGGGTGAGACCATTTTTGGAAGCACATATCGCAGCTATGGTGAAGTAGTTGGAGAAGCTATCAGCAAATTTAGCACATGAGATGCGCATGGGGATTTGGTACACATATTGTGAAGTGGAAGGTCACAATAAGGATAGTTGTCCCTGCAGATCAGTATGTTCAGTACTGCTAGACTATGAGATATTTCATTTAAACCATGATGTTAGCCACTACCCATTATTCCAATGTGAAACAAGGAAGAATGTCTCTTGCTACTGTAAAATTTACAAGTCCACAACTCATGACATAGAAGACTTCTGGCTGATTGGTCAGATCCATGACGCTATAGATATTAGTGTACGACAAATAGGAGTATCAAATAACTCTAAAGGAAAGAATGAGCATCAGGATCGAGATCACAATCAAGTGCTCTATGATTGGAATGAAGGACATTTTGAAGGATTTCATGGCAGAGGTTGAGGATACCGGGGGTGAGGAGAATTTCCTCGCATAACATGTTATACTTACATATCTCTTGATCACTACATGCGCAGATGTCCACAGAATATTACTTGTTATTTCTATGGAAAGAATCATAATTATGATGAATTCTTGGACTTATATGATCATCTTATTAAGTAGCATAAATAAGAAAACAAGGGCATGAGGATGGTTAGGATATAACACGGTACAGAAAATCATTGGATGCCCAAGTTGGAACTAGAATCTTAGGCATTACCTATAATAATCACTATCCGCACTAAAGTAGTGCACACCAGAGAAGTGTTACAACAGAAGCCTACCATCACTAAGGAGGAAGTACTACATGCATGGTACCCAAATCCTTTCCATCAAAAGGATTATTATCAAGAAACCATGGAGGCACTTAGAAATATGTAGGGTTAAATATAGTGTTTAAAGGAGTAATGATGGAATATGGAGCAAAATAAAGTAGCAGAGATGGTCCAATATAATATGGATGACTTAAAAGAGGTGTGTTAGATGTTGTGCCAGGAGAATATCATTCATTTTTTAGGTAATTGGTTAAAGGGAAACACTCTGTGTGCAAGCATTGAGACTAGATGACAGATCTTACATGCAAACCTTCCCCCTCATAGCTTAGACTATGACAAGGAAATCACTCTGAATGTTGTTATGGATGGGTGGATTTTGAGTAATATATTAATTGATACAAGCATGGAAGTTTATGTTCTTACTTTAGATGCATGGGTAAAAATGGGTAGACCTCCATTGCATCCATATTCAAATGTATTGTTCATGGCTAACTAAACTAAGGCCACTCCCATCAGGGTTTTAAAAGATGCATCCATTACCATAGAGGGAGCCAAGTTCACTGGGGATTTTAAGGTTTTAGTGTTGGCAGAGGTAGATAGCTTCCCATATCTACTTGGGTGGCCTTGGTGTTATGCAAATAATGTTGATCTTCAATTCAATAAGGGTTATATCAATTTTGAAAACAAGGAGGAAAGAGTTATTATCCCTTTAGCAGATGGAAAATATGCACCCTATGTTGAGCCTTTGAGTGAGGAAGACCTGAATAGGATTTATGTACTTGCCATATGGGACCAAGAGGTAATTGATCCATCTAAAGAAGGAATCCTTCAGTGGGAGGATGCACATTCTATTAGAGATACTACAAGTGTTGCTTATGATAATTGGGCTCATAGTAGTTATTAGTTTGTATGGTGCGAAGTAAAGAGAAAATTTACGCGAGACAGCAGACCTTGTTGTATCAGGAGAAAAGGTAACAACATGATACCTCATTACACTGGAGAAGGAGATCCTACGATGTTTTTATGCGCCATAGAGGAACAATGGTAGACCGTTCGAAGAGATGGAATATGCTAGTATATGCCCTACGTGGGAAAGTAGTACACTGGTGGGTGGTTCACAAGGATAATCTTGTAGGATGGAATGAAATTAGGATTGCTCTTTCTACTAGGTTCTTCAAGAGCAATGCACCTACTCAAATCTGCACTTATTATGGTAATCAACCTATTCAACACCATGTTCAACAATGTGAGAGACTCTAGAAAGCGGGGTGGGAAGCTTTATCACCTTCATTCTGGGTGCATAAATTTTATTCCACTTTACAAGGTTACGCACATGCTTGGTATGTATATGTGGAACTCCATAGAGAGACTAGAAATTGGTAGGATTTAAGTGTGGGAATGATCCATACATTTTCATATTTCTCTACTAAACCTCCAAAAGAAGAGGCATCAAGGGTTATAAAGTGCTTAACTATAGGGAATAGTGTCAAGGAGGAATAACTCATTCAGGATTTTTTTGATAAAGAAGGCTTAAGAGTGAATTTTGTTGAAGAAATAAAGACATATTCCACACTACTTAAGTGTGCTTTCCTTGAGAAGGAAAAAGGAAAGATGGTCTACTTAGTGGATGATGAAGAAGTGGAAAATCTTGATGTATAACATTCAATAGGTAGGTGTGAGGTTTTATACAGTGTAGATAAGACCGCGTGCACCTATCAAGAACTTATGAAAATAAAGAAAGTGAATATTGGATTAGATGCTGAGCTTAAGGAGGCCATAATTGGGGACTATTGGTCTAACTCTCAAGTGGAAAAAATCATTGAGTACTATGATATTATCAGGACTTGTTTCCTCAGGGATACCATGAACTCAAGGGCGTGTATGAATCATTAGGATAAATGAAGTAAAATCTTAAGGAAGGTGCATGCCCAGTTAGAAAGAGACCCTATAGGATGAACCCACAACTTGTGTGAAAAGGTCAAAGAAGAATTTGACAAAAATTTGAAATCTAGAATCATCAAGCCCCTGGATGAGTTAGAATGGGTTAGCCCAATGGTGATCAGTATCAAAAGGATGGTCAGATCAGGATCTATGTGGACTACAGGGAACTAAATACTGCATGTGTGACTAACCCCTTTCCTATGCCATTCATTGAGGAAATACTAGAAGGCATTGTAGGGTGAAAAATCTATTTGTTTACAGATGGATTCATTGGGTATCATCAAGTTAGGATTGCACAGGAGGATCAGGAAAAGACTACTTTTACTACTGAATGGGGCAGCTTTTCCTATACTGTGATGCCTTTTGGTCTGAAAAACGCGGCTGCAGTATTTTCATGCATAGTTTTTGAAGTATTCAAAGATTTTATTCACAACTTCTTGCAGTTTATTTAGATGATTGGATGGTGTATGGACTTGTTAAGGATCATTGTGATAATTTGTGCTTAATGTTTGAAAGATGTAGACAATTGAGTATTTCTTTGAAAATCAAGAAACGTGTATTTGCTACACCCTTTGGAACACTATTAGGGCACATCATTTGCAAGGAAGGTTTTTCAGTTGATCCAGCTAAGGTTGAAGTCATTATCGGCCTAGAAGAGCCTACCAGTCAAAATGAGGTGTGTGGATTCTTGGGTCATACTGGGTATTATAGAAAATTTATAAAGGGGTATGCTAAGGTTTCCTCACCCTTGGAGGAGTTACTAAAAGGAAAAGCAATGTTCTACTGGGGAGAACCAAAACAACACACATTCAAGACATTAAAGGAGAAACTTACTACAACGCCTAGTCTGCGCTTTCCTTCATTGGACCAACCATTTCATGTACATGTGGATGCCTCTAGCATGGCCATTAGCATGGTGTTGGATTAGCCTGGAGAAGGTATTATAGATCATCCTATCTATTTTTGTAGTAGAAAGTTGACTCCTGTAGAGTATAATTATACAACTACAGAGCGTGAAGCTTTGTCAATGATCTATGCACTACATAAGTTTAGACAATACCTATTAGTAACACCATTTGTGTTTTATACCAATCACATGGCATTGAAGTATTTGGTAAACAAGCCCATTTTATATGGGTGTATATGTAAATGGGTACTCTTATTCCAAGAATTTGATTTCACAGTTGTGGTAAAACTAGGGAAAATTAATTCTAGACTGAACAATTTATCCAGAATTCAGTCAAGAGAAGAAGCATAGGAAGTTGAAGATACCATGCCTAATGCATAGTTATACAGATTACAACACGTGTCATCAGAGTTAGAAGAAATTGTTGTCTTTCTATGAAAAGGTATGGCACCAGAAGGGATGAAATCCTTAGAGAAGAAACAACTTGTTATTCGCGTCACACCATTTATGTTGATTAGCGATGACCTATACAAGTTAGGCTGGGATGAAGTCTTGCGCCACTGTGTACTAGAACATGAGCACACATATATCATGGGGGAGGCTCATTATGGTATTGTAGGTGGGCACTAAGTAGGTGACACCACTGCACACAAGATCCTACTCACTAGATTATGGTGGGAGACCATTTATAAAGACTATAAGGCATATTGTAAGGATTTTGATCATTGTCAATGCCTTGGAAAACTAGGTCAAAGAGATGAAATGCCTCTAAGATCTATTACTAGTTCCGAACCGTTTGAAAAATACGCTATAGATTTTTTGGGTCCTATTTCACTAGCCATACACAGGACTAGATTACATTATATCATCACTTTCAAAAACTATCTGACAAGGTGGGTAGAAGTAACACCTAAAAAGGATTATATAGTAGCTACAACAGTCAAGTTTCTATGGGAAAATATTATTACAAGGTATGGATGCCCGTTGATTTTGACTAGTGATAGGGGCACACATTTTCTGAATGAGACAATCAAAATTTTATTGGATGAATTCATGATTGCACACTATAAGACTACACCATATCATCCTCAAGAAAATGGGACTGTTGAGGCTTTCAATAAGATTTTGAGCCAGACATTGAAAAAAAATTGTGATGTTGGAAGAAAGGATTGGAATGATAAATTTTTGACAATACTTTGGGCATATAGAACAACATACAAGTGGTTAAACAAGGCCACACCCTTTTAATTGGTGTTTGCTGCAGAAGTAGTTCTTCATATGGAATTCATGTTACCTTCTTTGCATATTGTGCACACTGGAGGTCTAGCTGATGATCATGCATCAGAAGAATGAATTGACAAGTTGATTAAGTTAGATGAGTGATGAGAAATAGTACATTGGAGTCAAAAGCAAGAAAATTCCAGGTAGAAAGCATGGCATGATAGGCACATTAGAGGAAAAAAGCTTGAGATAGGGAAAATGGTACTTCTTTATGATTCTAAGTTTTGGTGCCATACAGGAAAAATCAAATTACACTAGTTTGGACCGTATGTTATCACCCACATACTTGAAACAGGAACTTGTTAGTTAGAAATTCTTGATGGAATACAGTTACCAAGTTACTTCAATAGGATTAGGCTGAAGCCCTACTATAAATAAGTCTTATTAGTGTTTGTAATAAGGCAGTGTTGCCTTTTAGATTAGTTTTTTAACTATGTATTCCCTTAATGTATTTCCTTCTTCATCTCTATGCTTTGTCAATTTAGTTAGTGTTTTGTGAAATAAGTGTGTTTACATGCTAGAAGCTAATTACCATTTGCAGTATTTTTATGCACAAAGGACTGGACATACCATTTGTGTGGGGTGGTTATTAAGAAATGGTTACACATAAAGGAAGAAAATACTACAGGTGTTATTCAAATTTTGAAGAGTTAGTGAATAGAAGATTTCTTCCAAATAAGGAACATAGATGGAGATAAATGAAGAAATAATATAATGCGAGGTAAGTAGCATCTGTGGAGACTACCAAGAGAAGGTGCAGTGACAGGGTACTCAGGCGCATGGAAGCTCGCTAAAGAGAATCTTGTAGCCAGAAGGTAGGAAGTTGCACTAAAAGGTTATAGCTGAGGTGTGAAGATGTACTGCATGGAAAAATGTGAAAAGGGTCACTTAATGAGGATTGTTGGTAGGTGAAGGAGAAATAAATGCACCAAATTTTTCAAAATATATATAAGGAAAGGATACAAGTTCATGTTTACCATTGTAAATCACAAAAATTTGAAAGAGAGAAGTACGATCAAGCTAATCAAAGAGTATTGAGGTACGAAGAGTGTGAAACAAGATGTGGAGAGAAGATTTGTGCACAAGAGGAGCTTACGTCCCTATTGGTGGAAGCTTTGAGTGAAGCAGATCATCGTGAAAGAGCTAGGGCGCACGATTTCAACTAGGGCACTCAGATTTGAGCTAGGGTTTGAGTTTTCATGCTGTAGAAGATAGGATGTGAGAAATTAAGGACAGGAAGTTGTGATTTACAGATGGCACCAAAGAAAGCACATGTCATAGGAGCCACAGGGAACAAGAAAGTAGAAGTGGAGGTTGAAATTGCTCCTAAGATAATTTTTTGATAAATACAATAATCAGAAGGCATGATAGTGGGACAAGAATGGGATTCTCGTGTCTAAAATCACAAGATAAGTGATTACAACCACTGCACATTAGATAACAAAAATTAATTGGATGCACTATTGAGTATGAAGACGAAAAAACACACAACAAAGGACATGCCAGTGTATGATGATGCTAGAGATAAGTTGCTAAAGTAGATTGGAGTTTACCAGTTGTACGAGCTTCCCTATTTCAGCAAGTATGAACCTTTGTACCAATGGCTGATGACCAAGGTACATGATGTAGCCTAGAATTCACCAAATAACACCCTAGTCACACTGGCACATCACTCAACCTTGATTGAGTTCTCACCCGAAGAGCACAAAGGTATCAGGTCCCTCTTTAGGGTTGCTATAGTAGGATGTTAGCATGATGAAGGAAGAAACATATAGATTCATAACTAATCCATCATTCCATAATGCATTCTACCCTCATATCTATGAAAGAACAAGCTTAAACAATAATCATGACCGAATTAATAACATGCACTACTCAATTACACACAAAATGACACTTAGATTCAGCCAATATCTTCCATCTATTAATAAATATAGAAGTTCCTTATAGTATTTTCAATCTATACCAATGCGCGTATGGATCTGACACAGTAATTCAGTCATATGTGTATATCTCTATAGCTCCATACAACCATCACACATACATACACACACACTTTATATTCTTTGTTACCCTTCACCTACTATCTACCTAACATAATATATATAGGGTGGGGACTTTCCCTTCACCACTTATCTATTCCATAAATAGGCTACATGTTAGTGATAGCCACACATGAAAGTGTGATATCTATAGACCTCTTGTAATTAACTGAAGTGTCAATCCTATTCTTAGCTTTTCTCCATGCAAAACGCTTTGATCTACTCCTCCAAAGATAGAAAATGCATGGCATTCACATCTCTGCATCGTTGGTGTGTTCTACACTCCATCTTCTAAAAATAAGTCTTCATGCTCAAAATCGGCTAAGTCTTGAAAGATGAACTTGTCTTCCGTGCACGGGTCCTTCCTGTTCTTCTGTGCCCTTGGTTCCAGGACTTATATCCCATGTAGACTCCTTGTGTGATCTTTGACAAGTATTCTTTGATCAACATTATGCCACACTAATCTCATTGTAATCCTGACAATGGGTATCTCCAAAAGTTGAAGTAAAGAATAGAAGAATGGAAAGAATAGAAATGAAAGAATGTAGACAAATAAATAATTTCTATGAGGTTATGAGGCAGCCTCCTCTTTATCAATTTGAAGTATCAACTCTGGATACTCTTCCTTTATTTCGGCCTCTAAAACTTGCCATTCAATGATTGCTTATTCTTATTTTTCTAGGATGTCCACAACAATGGATTCCAACTCATCCCTCGCAATCTCCCATTTCTCATTTTGCAGAAATAACACAACACTGGACATTGATGTCATTATCTCTTCTAAAAGATCCATCTTCTACACAATTAGCTTCCCAAGCTCTTCCAACCGAGTCTTTTGTGGCTCTTGTGCTACTGTTAGGGTCTCGCGCTTTTGTTTAACCATTGACAATCTTTTTACGTGGCCCAATGTCTCATCCTTCATCACTTTCTAGACCTCATTATTTTCTTCCAAGGTATTTATGTTGATAAGCACCTCTAGAGTTGTGCATATGTTTAAATTCTGGTTTGCTTTCTTCAATAATTCTATAAATATGGAAGCTCATATAATTGGTAGAATTCAATTCTCTTTAAAAGCTTCTTTCCTGCATTGTCATAAACTGACATGTCATCCATCGTGCACTTGTTCATCCTAGCAGTGAGAAAGGAATCAAGCTCCTTCTTGTTCTCCAGAGTCATGTGATTGTATTCACTTAATTTTCTCTTTCTGATGGGTGAATCCCATTCCTTGTTAACGATGAATCCTAGATATTACATTTCTAAAAAATGGCTTTTGGGTACCATCTCTTCCTCCTCAATAACCACATTTTTATTTCCTTTTACTGTTGTTACAGATGCCTTCTTAGGTGCCATTTTTACCTTGTAAATGTCTCCTCTTTAACTCTACAACTTTGCGAATCAAACCCTAGCTTGATTCAATCATGCCCTAGGTGGAAACTTTGTAACCTAACTCTTTTATGTCTCCCTACTTCTCTCAAACCCTTCACCACCATGGACACAATATTATTTCACACAAATCTAGTTGTCACACTTGGTTTCACACCCTTCACACCTTAACCCAATCACTCAGCTCTTCACACTTATGTCTTTCCTCAAATACTCTTAGTCAAAATGGTAAAAATGAATCCGCAGTCCATCCTTATATAATTTTTTCAAATTTTGACGCATTTATTACTCCTTCACTGACCAAATATCCCCTCATTCATTGACCAAAATCATTTTATCTGCATGGTACATCTTTGCACCCCAGCTATAACCTTCTAGCACACCTTCCAACCCTTTGGTCACAAACTTCTCATCAGTGTGCACCCTTGCGCATAATTACCTCATCATTGTACCTTAATTTGGTAGTTATCATGGCCTCCACTTACCTCACATTATACTATCCTTTCATTCATCTCCATCCTTGGTCACTTTTGAGAAGCAATCTTATTTTGACTTAAATCACACTTGTAGTAGCTTATTCCTTTCACCTTTTAATTCCCACAGTATCTTACTTAGATAACTATAACCACCCCATACTAAAGGTATGTGTAGTCCTCTGCACATAAACATTCTTGATATATTAATTAGCTTCATGTGCGCAAGTGCACTTATTACACAAAAACAACAACTAAATTGACAAATCATAGAGACAATGAAGGAAATACATTAAGGAAATACAAAATTGAAAACCTAATCTAAATGACAATAATGCCTTATTACAAACACCAAGAAGACTTATTTATAGTAGGGCTTCAACCTACTCTTATTAAAGTAACCAGGTAGCCATGTTCCATCAAGTGCTTCTAACTGGAAAGCACCTGATTCAAGTATATATGTGATAACATACGGCCCCAGCTAATGTACTTTGAGCTTGCCTAGATGGCACAAGAACTTTGAGTCATAAAGAAGTACTATTTATCCAATCTCAAACTTTTTATCCCGTATGTTTTTGTCATGCCATGCCTTCTTCTTGGACTTTTTCCTGTTTCTGACTCCATCGTGCTATGGATCAACACTCATCCAGTTAAATCATCTTCTCGATACGCTCTTCTAAATCCTGTTCATTAGTTAGACCTCTAGCGAACGTAATGTGTAAAGAAGGTAACATAAATTCTATAGGGAGAATAGTTTCCATTCCAAACACCAACTGAAACGGTGTCGCTTTGTTCAATCTCTTGTAAGTTGTTCTATATGCCCAAAGAATAGTTGACACTTTGTCATCCCAATCCTTTCTTCCAACATCACAAATTTTTGTCAAAGTCTAGCTCAAAATCTTGTTGAAGGCCTCAATAGTTCCATTTTCTTGAGGATGGTAGGGTGTAGTTTTATGGTGTGCAACCATAAACTAATCTAATAGAATCCTGATTGTCTCTTCAAAAGGTGGGTACCTCTCTTTCCTCCTTCAATAACACATTTTTTTATTTCCTTTTACTTGTTGTTATCAGCATGCCTTCTAGGTGCCATTTTACCTTGTAAATGTCTCCGGGTGTGTTTCTCCTCTTTAACTCTACAAACACTTTGCTAATCAAACCCTAGGCTTTGATTCAATCATTCCCTAGTGGAAACTTGGTAACATAACTCTTTTTATTGGTCTCCCTACTTCTCTCAAACCATTCACACCCATGGGACACAATATTGTTCACACAATCTATTTGTCACACGGGTTTCACACCCTTCACACCTTAAACCCACTCACTCAGACTCTTCACACTTATGTCTTTCCTCAAATAATCTTAGTCAAAATGGTAAAAAATGAAATCCGCAGAGTCCATCCTTATATAATTTTTCAAATTCTTGACGCATTATTACTCTTCACTGACCACAAATATCCCCTCATCATTGACCAAAATCATTTTATATGCATGGTACATCTTTGACAACCCCAGCTATAACCTTCTAGCCACCTTCAACATGTGGCACAAACTTTCTCACAGGTGCACCTTGAGCATAAATAATTACCTCATCATTTTGTCCTTAATTTGGTAGTTATCATGGCCTCCACTTTACCTCACATACATACTATACTTTCATTCATCTCCATCCTGGTCACTTTGAGAGTCAATCTTATTGACGAAATCACACTTGTAGTAGCTTATTCCTTTCACCTTTTAATTCCCACAGTATCTTACTTAGATAACTATAACCACCCCATACTAAAGGTATGTGTAGTCCTCTGCACATAAACATTCTTGATATATTAATTAGCTTCATGTGCGCAAGTGCACTTATTACACAAAAACAACAACTAAATTGACAAATCATAGAGACAATGAAGGAAATACATTAAGGAAATACAAAATTGAAAACCTAATCTAAATGACAATAATGCCTTATTACAAACACCAAGAAGACTTATTTATAGTAGGGCTTCAACCTACTCTTATTAAAGTAACCAGGTAGCCATGTTCCATCAAGTGCTTCTAACTGGAAAGCACCTGATTCAAGTATATATGTGATAACATACGGCCCCAGCTAATGTACTTTGAGCTTGCCTAGATGGCACAAGAACTTTGAGTCATAAAGAAGTACTATTTATCCAATCTCAAACTTTTTATCCCGTATGTTTTTGTCATGCCATGCCTTCTTCTTGGACTTTTTCCTGTTTCTGACTCCATCGTGCTATGGATCAACACTCATCCAGTTAAATCATCTTCTCGATACGCTCTTCTAAATCCTGTTCATTAGTTAGACCTCTAGCGAACGTAATGTGTAAAGAAGGTAACATAAATTCTATAGGGAGAATAGTTTCCATTCCAAACACCAACTGAAACGGTGTCGCTTTGTTCAATCTCTTGTAAGTTGTTCTATATGCCCAAAGAATAGTTGACACTTTGTCATCCCAATCCTTTCTTCCAACATCACAAATTTTTGTCAAAGTCTAGCTCAAAATCTTGTTGAAGGCCTCAATAGTTCCATTTTCTTGAGGATGGTAGGGTGTAGTTTTATGGTGTGCAACCATAAACTAATCTAATAGGATCCTGATTGTCTCATTCAAAAAGTGTGTACCTCTATCACTTGTAAAGCTTAAGGGACATGCATATCTTATAAGAACATTCTCCCATAAAAACCTAGATGTTGTATCTATTGTAGTTGTTATATAGTCTTTGTTAGGTACTACTTCTTCCCACCATGTCAAATAATCTATCCAAGTAATGATATAGTGCGATCCAGTCCTACGCATGGTCAGAAAAATAGGTCATACAAAGTCAATGGCCCATTTCTCAAATGTTTCGGCACTAGTAATTGGTCTCAAAGGAATCTCATCTCTTTACCCTGGTTTTCCTAGGCTGACAATGATCACACACCTTACAATATTCTGTAAAGTCCTTATACAATGTCTCCCACCATAATCCAACAAGTAGGATATTTCAGGCAGTTGCATCACCTACATAATGGCCTCCTGCAATATCACCATGAGCTTCTTCCATGATATCCTTACATTCATTCTCTAATACACAACAACATAATACTTCATCTATTCCTAACTTGTAAAGGTCACCACTGGTTAACATAAATGGTTCTGCATATATAGCAAGTTGCTTCTTTTCTAATGCTTCCATTCCGTCTAGTTTTATACATGTTCATAGAAAGGCAACAATGTCCCCTAATTCATTGGGTGCGCATTGTAACCTATATAACTATGCATCTGGCATGGTTTCTTCATTTTTCTATGCATCCTCTCTTGAATTGATTCTAGATAAATGGTCTGGTGTGGTCCAGAATTGATTTTCCCTAGCTTTATGACAACTGTGAAGTCAAACTTTGACTGGTAAGCACTTCAAGGCCTAAAATGACTGCAACCTTGGCTGGATCAACCAACAAACCTTCCTTACATATTATATGTCAAAACAATATCCCAAATTGTGTAGCAAATATGCACTTCTTGATGTTCAAAGAGATACTCAATTGTCCGCATCATTCAAACATCAAGAAAAAATTGTCACAATGATCTTTCACAAGCCCATATATTGTCCAATCATCTACGTAGACCTGTAAGAACGTGTGAATAAAATCTTTGAATTCCTGAACAACTATGCATGAGAATATAGTAGGTGTGTTTCTCAATCCAAAAGGAATGACAGTATAGGAAAAACTACCCCATTCAGTAGTAAATGGTGTCTTTTCTTAATCCTCCTGAGAAATCTTAACCTGATGATACCTAGAAAACCCATCTATGAAGGAATATATTTCACGCCCTAAAAATCCTTCTAGTATTTCCTCAGTGAATGGTGTAGGGAATGGATTTGTGATGCATGCAACATTCAGCTCCCTGTAGTCCACACATATTCTAATTCATCCATCCTTCTTGATACTAATCACCATTGGGCTAACCCATTCTGACTCATCAAGGGGCTTGATAATTCCATATTTCAACATTTTATCAATTTCTTCTTTTACCTTTTCACGTAAATTAGGATTCATTTTATAAGGTCTCTTTCTAACTGGTCATGCATCGTTCTTAAGTTTTATCTTCATTTCCCCAAGTGATTCATTCATGCCTTTAATTTCATGATACCCTCAAGGGAATAAGTCCTGATAATCCCTTAGTAACTCGATGATCTTTACTACTTTTGAGTTTGACCAGTAGTATCCAATTATGGCCTCCTTAGGATCAACCTCCAAACCTATATTCACCTTCTTTATCTTTATGGGTTCATGGTAGGTGTGTGTATCCTTGTCTACACTTTCCAAGACCTCGCACACCTTGTGTGAATGTTCAATATCTAGGTTCTCAACTTCCTCATCATCCATGATGTAAACCATCTTTCCTTTCTCTTTCTCAAGGCAAGCGCATTCAAGTAGTATGGAGTCTATTTCTTCTTCCTTTTCAAAACGTTCTCCAAATTCTGCCTCACTGAATAATTCATGAATATTCTCTTATACTTTTTCACTATCTCCCATAGTTAAGCACTTGAAAAAATTTAATGCCTCTTCTACAGGAGGTTTAGTCGAGAAGTAGTCAAAAGTATAGATCATTCCTGCAGTCAAATATTGCCATTTTCCAGTCTCTCGATGTAGTTTTGTATATACATACTAGGCGCGTGCGCATCCTTGTAGCATAGAATATAGTCAATGCACCTAGAGTGAAGGGGGTAGTGCTTCCTATCCTATTGTCTAAATTCTCTCACACTGTTGAATGTGATGTTGAATAGGTTGATCACCATGATAAGTGAAGATCTACGTAGGTGCATTGTTCCTTATAAACATAGTAGACAATGTGGCTCCAATCTATTCCTAGTTTATAAGATTATCTCTATGGACTACCCACTAACACGTTGTTGTCCCGTGTAAGGTATATACTAACATATCTCTTCTCTTAATTTGATCGGTCCACTATGTTTCTGTGGCCTTCAAAAATGTAGGAAGATCTTCTGCCCCTATATACCAAGGTACTATGCTACCTATCTGTCGAATCAAATGAAGTCCATTCTTACATGGAACCACACTTTTCACCTTGTGTCCTACTAATTCATATGTACCATGAGCCAAATTTTCACAAGAAATACTCGTAGTATCACTAATAGAATGAGAATCCTCCCACTGTAGGATGCCTTCTTTTGATGGCTAATTGACCTCTGGGTCTTGAATGGCACATACATAAACTTTGTTTAATTCCTCCTCACTTAGAGGCTCAACATATGGTGTAGACTTCCCATCTGTCAAAGGTATCACATCCCTTTCCTCCTTGTTTTAAAATTTTATATACCCCTTATTGAATCTCAAGTCAGCATTATTCACATAACACGAAGGGCGTCCAAGCAAGGCTGGAAAATTGTTTGTTTCTACAAGTGCTAATACCTCAAAATCCCCAGTGAACTTGGCCCCTTGTATAGTTATAGATGCATCTTTCAAAACTCCTATGGGAGTGGCCTTAGTCTGGTTTGCCATAAACAACACTTTAGATGATGGCTGCAATGGAGGCCTCCCCATTTATACCCAGGAATCTAATGTAAGGACATTTACTTCCGCACATGTATCAATCAATATGTTGCTCAATAGCCACCCATCCATAATAGCATTCAGAGTAATTTATTTGTCATAGTCAATGCTATCAGGGGGAAGATTTTCATGTAAAATTTGTCATCCAGTCTCAAGACTTACGCATGGAGTGTTCCCTTTTAACCAACTTCCTAATAGTGGAATAACGTTATCCTGGTGCAACATCTTGCACACCTCTTACAGATATCAGTTTAAACCATCTCTGATGCTTTCTTCTACTCCTTTAGGTACTGTATCTCCCCGTAAAGATTCCTTAGCACTTCCCTGGTATCTTTGTAAAATTCCTTCTAATGAGTACGATCTGGGTACCTTGCATGTAAAACTTCCTCCTTGGTGATCATAGGATTCTTGTGTAATGCCTCTATTGCTCGCCCTGCTTCAGCATGTGTAGTAATCTTCACTGTCAATGCCTTAGGTACTTCTACTATCTTGGGTATTCACTGATCTTATACCACATGCTAGATTCTAACCACCCTGGAACCTTTGTTTTCTTGCTTACGTTGCTTACTCAGATGCTCATATAAGTCTAGGCACTCTTCATAGATATTGTTCTTTCCACAGAAAGAACATGCAATATTCTGAGGACAGTCATGCCTATAGTGGTCAGGAGATCTGCCTGTATAACATGTTCCACAAGGGAACTCACCTCTTCCTCCACCACGGCCTCATCCTCCATATCCACCATGATATCCACGTCCCCTTCCACAACCTCCTTCAAAATGCCCCTCATTTACGTCATAACATTTTTTATTATGATCTTGATCCTGGTGCTCATTCTTAAACTTAGAATTATCTATTATACTTTTCTGTCGTACCCCAATGTCTATGTCATCCTGGATCTAACCAATCAACTGAAAATCCTCAGTATCATGGGTCATGGACCTACAAATCTTGCAAAAGAAAGATACATTCTTCCTTATCACGTGCTGTAATAAAGGACATTGACTAGCATCATGATTCAAATGGAAAATCTCATGGTCCAATAGTAATGAGCTTACAAATCTACGAGGGAAACTATCCTTGGTGTGACCTTCCACTTCACAATCTGTACACCAGATTCCTGAGCACGTTTTCATGGGATGAATTTGCTAATGGCTTCTCTAACTGCTTTTCCATAGCTGTAATTTGTGCCTCTAGGAATAGATTAATGCCATTGTTAATGATCTCAACTACCCTAACATGTAAATCTTCTTCCAGTGCTTCACACTGATCAGTGTATGTCTTATGTGACAACACCCTTCTAAAAGGTGTAATCAATCCTCCAATGAACCATTTTGTATGTTGGCTAGCATGAATATCATAAGATAGCTTAGATAGAAGTGTCTTAAAAAGATCATCATACTCACATACACTCTTAGTATTTCCTTGCTTGATATCCTTGAGTGCGCTTATACTCTTTTGCTCAAACTCAGGGATATGGAACTCTTTCAAGAAAGCATCCCTCAATGTTGCATAATCCACATAAGTTTGATCAGGGTCAAACTTCCTATACCAGCTGTGTGCACGGCCTTGTAATGTAGTGGTGAATTGACTTACCTTATTCTCAGCAGCCATGATCCCTTTAGTGCGCCACAATATTTCACACATATGCACATGTTCGGTAGCATCCTCTATACCTCTATATTCTAGGAGATGAAGAGACATCTCCATATAGATATTCTGTGGTTGCTGCCAACCTTGACCACCTGATCTAGAACCTCCTGTGTTCCCTCTACCTCTAGAACCACCAAATCCACCAAAACTAGAACCACTTATACCTCTTAATCCTCCACCTATAGATGGAATATGACCTATAGATGTACTCCCCTGTGCTCTGACAAAATTACTATACTTAACCCCTATAGTCTGTGAGGTAGTTCCATTTCCAGAGGTGAATCCAACATTTTGCGCACTCACATTTTGTACGGATGATGCGCCTAAGAATTTTCCTCCAAATAACATCGAAGTCATCTTTCCTACCATTGATGTACTTGATCCCTGACTTACTCCTACTCTCCTACTTCCCAAGTTAGCTTGTTGGTTACTTGTCGTACTAGATACTAAAAAACTAAGCGCAAGGGATAGATCGCCAGGTGGATTAAGATGTGCACCCACGGTCCAGGTAGTTTCTATTGGCACACATCTATGTGAGGCTGAGGGGGGATCTCTATCATGCTTTCCAAGATGGGGGAGTTCCTGATGCTCTGGCTCCACGTCTTCTACATGAGTTGTAAATCCTTCATGATCCATCTCTCTCCTCAATTCCATACTTTCCTCAATGGAAAAATGCTTCTCTTTCTCCCTCTCATGCACCTCATTATACTTAAGTCACCTTTCCTCTCTTTTCCTCTCAGCCGCTAGGTCTGCCATTTTAAACCAAACTTGTTCATGCCCTTGCGCGTGGTGAAGTTTATTTAGCCATTGGTTTACTCTTTAGGTTGAAAGTTACCATCAAGATCTTGTTCACCAAAGGAATACCTTGCAATTATGTTCCTCTTAGATACCACAAAAATTAGAATTCAGCTACCTCTGGGAAAGAGTACATCAAAATTGAATATTCCAGAATATAACTATTTAGAACACCATGAAACCACGTATCCACAGTGTGAGTCTAGATCAGATTAGCATCATAAAGGGCCTGAAATTATTCCTGTATCTAGACAAGTGTGTGATACCTCTAGTTCCTCTAAGATGCATAAGCAGTAAGCCACTCATATAGTTCTACTCAAAAGATAGTGAAAAATATCTCATATAAGCTATCATATAGATTTTGTTCTACCCAATTGTGTGTGTTAAACTCAGATCCACTGTTAAACCACCATGCACATTCTTCCTCCAGATTATGTATCAATTCCTCAATACTTTCTAGAGTTAACCAGTACGTCTTCACCATGAACCATCCTAAAAACAACTAAAAAATAGGTCATGGAAACAGAACCAATTATGCAGCCTAGAATTCACCAGATAACACCCTAGTCACACTAGCACATCACACATCCTTGACTGAGCAGTCATCTGAAGTGCACAAAGGTACCAGGTCCCTCTTTAGGGTTTCTATAGCAGGATGTTAGCATGATGAAGGAAGAAACATATAGATTCATAACTAATCCATCATTCCATAATGCATGTTACCCTCATATCTATGAAAGAACAAGCTTAAACAGTAATCATGATTGAAATAATAACATGCACTACTCAATTACACACATAATGACACTTAGATTCAGCCAATATTTTACATCTATTAATAAATAAAGAATCTCCTTACATTATTGTCAATCTATACTGATGCGCATATGGATCTAATATAATAATTCAGTCATATGCATATATATCTATATCTCCATACATCCATCACACATACATACACACACTCTGTATATTATCTGTTACCCTTCACCTATTATGTACCTAACATCATATATATATAGGTTGGGGACTTTCCCTTCACTGCTTATCTATTCCAGAAATATGCTGCATGCTAGTGATAGCCACACATGTAAGTGTGTTATCTATAGACCTCTTGCAGTTAACTAAAGTGTCAATCCTATTCTTATCTTATCTCCATGAAAAAATCTTCGATCCACTCCTCCAAATATAGACAATGCATGGCGTGCATGTCTCTGCATTGTTGGTGTGTTCCGCATGCCATCTTCTAAAAATAGGTCTTCATGCTCAAAATTGGCTAAGTCCTAAAATTTGAACTTGTCTTCCATGTGCAGGTCCTTCCTGTCCTTCTGCTCCCTTGGTTTTGGGCCTTCTATCCCACGTGGACTCCTTGTGTGATCCTTGACAAGTATTCTTCGATCAACAGTACATGAAGACTTTTTTTATTTTGGAGGACATAGGGTAAGGATAAAAACCACTTTGATCTCAATGATAACATGATTAAAGGGCACATGAGTGGATCTAAATAGTGACTTGATAGATAAAGCAGCCATCTTGGGGACACAAAAGGAGTTAGGGTATACCCAAGGTCTGTACGGAATGTATATCAACAAACTAAAGAAGTACCCAGTGGTACAAGAAGCTACACATTTAGTGACCAGATTGAATGATCAAGAGATATGGTCATATGTAAATATAATGTGGCTACACATTGCAAGGATAATTTCATAGGGAATACTTTACAATATATTAGGCTACATTGTGGATACTATTATCGAGGAAGCACGCATAGGTGAGAAAATCAGTTTCGGCGCTATCCTAGTATCCCTTGTGTCTATGGATATTGGAGTGCTCGATGGGCCAAAGAACAAGATCTAGGAGTACCCCATGCAAAGAAATTCCCTTCTAGAAATATTTGACAAGCACTTGTGTGAAGGGTCAATGAGTGGGTCATTCAAGAAGATGGTAGAGATGTGGTATGATAGGATTTGTATAACATTCGAAGAGGAGTGGCGCATCCCTAAGGAGTTACCTTTGGTGGTGGGAAAGGTAGTGTAGTTCACGATGTATTGGCACTTTTTCATCGCGTGATTTGAAATGAAAGATGGGACTTAGAGCCCATGGTGTAAAATATCATATTCCTTCATGGCATGATACTTCTAGGTAGTATTCCATCATTTCAATAATACGTGACACCTAAATTTTGTTACAGACAAGGTAGACTGTGACTACCACATGTTGTGTAAGATGTATGTATATCCAGGTCAAACTACCTACATTGAGAGGCTAATTTCAAACATGATAAACATAAATCCTATGATTTTAGTGATTGGAGACAATGGGGTTGCACTTATCTACCTTCAACTTAATCCTTAATTGGAGGGTAACAAATATGTGGAGAATGATTTCGTGCTCCTAGAGCCATCTAAGGGTAAGCATACAATGGAGAATGTACCATCTATGAAGCCCACTGAACCTATAGAGGTAGATGATGAGGAGGAAGAGCACGAAATAAAGTGGTGGCTTGGTACATAGAGGATAAAGGCAACCCTCATACAGGGTAGAATCTAAGCATGTAAGTACTCTACCCTAGGCACAAGAAGAAGGAGATAAAGAATTGGAAGTAGGAGTAGACCCTGAAGAACGATTCTTTAATAAGGTGTTTAGATGGAAAAGAACTCAAGGAACTAATCCACAATCAGTATGGAAATCACCATGACTCCCTCCATAGAAGGATAAAATTGAAGCTGAATGAGGAGGCGGAGGATTTTGAAGAGAGCGCACCTAGATCACCTATACAACCAAAGGATGTGGAAGAGCCCAAGGATGAAGAAATGAAATATGAGGATGTGAAGAATGGAGGGGAAGGGGTAAAGGAAGGAGAAGAAGGACCAAATAATGATCAAGACATAGAAGATCTAGCTCCAAATCTTGGTGCTCTAGCTCCTAAGGGGCCTAGAACTAAAAGAACAAGTAGAGAGTATATTGTTTTGTCATTGGGCTATGCTGAGGACACATGTAAAATTGTTTGTGCCCATTTTCAAATCACGGTGATCCCTAAGGAGTTATATGGATGGGAGCTAATGGATGAAGACATGGCCACCCTATACACAAGGAAGTAACTATTTTAGTATATGCACACACACATGGATGAGCCAGAATTCAACATATGTAAAGAATCCTATGTGTCAAGAAGATTGAATAAGGAACCTCAGGAAAGACATATAACCGTAAAACCCACTGTTATGTCTGATGAACATGTAAGTAAAGCCTTGGTAAAATTATCTACAGAGGTGGCATGGAGGAAAATAGAAAAAATTTCCAGTATCAAAGCGCTAAGATAAGAGATCAAGGCAAAAGATGTAGAGATCACGTGCTTGAAAGGAGAGAAGGACCTAGAGCATAAGAAGAATAGGGTCCTCATCAAAATGGCAGAGGAAATCAGATACCATGTCCTGAAAGAGAGACCAAACTTGGAGTCCAAGGTACCTAAAAGGTTCCCTTTGGTTATGCACTATGTGTGTACCTTATTCGATTTAGTACTTGAGGATGGACCAATTCGGATGTCAACACCAAAGGACCCTGAGCAAGAAGCAGAGTGAGAAAAAGCTTCAATAGTGTGAAATATTTCATCATATGAGGCACTACTCCAAACCTTATGGGAGGAGATGAAGGAAGCAAACCAAGCATTGAATATTTGTATAGCTCTAGAGGTAGTCATAAGAATAAGGACCATGGTAGAGGACAATGAAGAGGAAATGAAGGATTAAACCTTGGGGCACACAAAAAGATTGGAACTGGTAAAGCAAAAGTGAGAGGCCCTTGTAGCGGCCCAGGAGCCCTATAAGAATAGGTTAGATGAACTTGGGAAACTGATAGCGCAAAAGATGGATATTTTGGAAGGGAAAATGTCCGCAATGTCTAAAATTATGTTAGTATTATAGAATGAAAAGGGATAAATTGCCCAGGATGAGTTGGAGTCTATTGCAATAAATATTCCCAAAAAGGTAGAGGCCGCATTAAATGAGCGGAAAACATTAGAGGAAGAGATAAAAGAAGAATATCTAGAACTAATTCTTCTAGTTGAAGAAGAGGATGTTACAAAGTAAATAATTATTCTTTGTATATTAATTCTTTATATTCATCCATTCCTTATTCTTTATTCATTTCATATTATAAGGTAACCATTATAGGGGTGGTAATACAGTTTACTGTGGGCTAATGTTGAGCAGACAAAGTGTGGTACTTAGCAGAAGGCACACATGAGGTTCCCACGTGAGAATATGGCTAATTCAAAGGTACAGAAGGATAGGAAAGGAAACGCACGCAAAAGACAAGGAATGGTTTGGGACTTAGCCATTTTCACATGCATGGGCTATTTTTTGCAATAGTGTGTAGAGCACACAAACCGGATAACGACTTGCACATCACGCATTGGCTATTTTTGGAAGATCGGCTACTAAGCACTTTGCATGGGTTTAGACTAATAATAGAATTGCTATTACCAGTTAGCTATAAGAGGTCTATTGTTAGCGCACTAGCATGTGTGGCTATTATTGTAAAGGTGCATGGCTATTTTTCAGCATGCGACCTATTTTGGGAGTTATGTAAGCAGTGAAGGGAAAGTCCCCACCATTATAAATATGTAGTGATCTGCGTAGGATAAAAGGACCATGTGAGAATTAAAATGTTATGAGTTTATGCTGCCAGATCTTATGGGCACATGAGCTTACGGTATTACTTGATGTAATAATCTTCTGTGTATTTATTATGTTTAATATAATGGAATATATTGGTTGAATCAGATTATTAATCATGAGTATAATTTTTTCTTGCATGATTGACTTCATTATGGATATTAATTAAATCTATTACTCTATAGATCTAGATATAGACATTCTCTATAGAATGTTATATTAATTATGGATCTGAATGCATTAATTATTCATCATGCTAGCATCATGTAACAACAAACCTAAATAGGGGCTTGGTACCTTTTCGCGCTTCGGGTGAGCACTCAGTCTAGGATGAGTGATGTGTCAGCATGCCTAGGTTATTACTGGTAAATTCTAGCCTGCATCAATATATGCGACACATGAATACCTATATAAAATAACTCAACAATTCCCAAATCTACTCCAATGAACTATTTCATTGGCCAAAAAAAATTCCATAAATTCATCTACATATGAGAAATAAATAGTCTTCCCTTTCACTTCTAGTGAGATTCCCACTGGTTGATTGATGACTAAGTACACCAGTAAGAAAATATCTAGAGTTAACTACTATCTTATTCATATATTTACAGTTATTGTAAAATATAAATAAAATCATGGAAAAAAGGTTGAGGATATAGTCCTCATTTTCATGTATGTAACTTGTTTTCACCTAATATTTCACCCTTACTAAGGCAAGGCTCAAGACCTCAGTGAAACATGGGAATTTATCTAAGGTGTGGAAACATTGATCCTTAGGATAGACCTCTCGAGAAGGCCAAAGTACTTCACTAACTACTACAATTCTAATACTACTCTTGACTAAGCTACTACTTGTAGGAGAAAATGGATGAGATAAAATATACACTAAACTGAAAGGGA
Source organism: Taxus chinensis (assembly GCA_019776745.2). Classification (NCBI taxonomy): domain Eukaryota; kingdom Viridiplantae; phylum Streptophyta; class Pinopsida; order Cupressales; family Taxaceae; genus Taxus; species Taxus chinensis. The sequence continues at coordinate 338,430,118 of CM034151.1, forward strand.
TGGTAATAAAACTAAAATCTAAAGTGGATCTCTCATTGAGATGGAAATAAGAAGTCATATGTGAGGCCTAGAGGGAAGAAACCAGCCAAAATCAACTTTTCACTTCATCAAACTTAATTCCTTGCATGTGTGACACAATTAACTGAAACTATGTAAATATAATCCCTACACATCATGAAATGATAGAACAAAGAGGTAAGAAGAGAATAACACAATCCAAAATGTATATATGAGTCATAATTAACAAGATAGCATTACTTAAGGGCATACAGAATATCTTATAGTCATTTAGAGGGAATCTGATTCAATCTACATGTTTATATCATATGTTTAACACTTAGAATATTCAACAACCATTTGGGAATTGTAACTTTACATTTAGGAGAGGAATATTTATATGACAAATTAAGTTGCATTATATAGAGGAAGGAGAGAAGAGAAAGGATTAGAAGATCTCTAGAAATTAAGAGAGTCTCCCACTTCTCAACCACCAAAATATAATTCAACATTTAGTTTAAATCAAAATATGGGTGTCATTAATTTCTTAAATGATGTAAAATATCATTTAAAATATGGGTGTTTCACATGAAAACATTTAATGTGGTTTGGTGGGGTGATTTGATCAAATTTGGGCACCATTTGATCTAGAAACAAGAAAAAAAATCATCCAAAAATTATCATTAACATCTCTATGATATCTCCATAATTCTATGTGAAACCAATACTTGATTGAAACTCTGATCAAGACCTTTCAACTGATGTATTATGTAGGTAAAAAGAGCTCCAAATAAGAAGATATCAACATTTTAAATAGTGCTAACTTGTGGCCACAAAAATCATATCCAAAATATTTGTGGTCCCCTTTGATTGTGAATTGATCACAAAATGAGTATGCAATTGACCCATAACCACCTTGATGTTGTAGAGCTCCTCAATATATTTCCAATGAGAGTGATATTTATCTATTTAGTGACTTGGAGAAAAAAGTAAGGTAGTTTGAAGATCTCCAAGTTATTTTACATAGCTAATAGCCACGAGGCCATCAAATTTATCCTCAAGATCAATTTTACTATATGTCACCTCCTGATTGGTGATCTGATATCTTTATTCCACCCAATTGGTTCCATGTTTCACTATCTTATTTGTCTCAGGATCTAGGTTCATAAAGATAACTTTATGTAGCTTTTCCTTTTATTTTTGGGTCTCAACTTCCTGGGAGTTCAAGTGACTTGTGATTGGTCCACATAGGTGATTCACTTATCGTCAGGCTCTTTAATCCCTCCTAATGAAACTTGGACTAGTCATTGATCCCAAACCCATTTTTAACCATGATTGGTCCACGTGGACCAATCACATTCATCCTTTATTCCCATTTTTTAACATTTGCATAGGCCTCTAATCCAATTGGCAAAATTATTGGGTTCTTAGGGTTTTAGGAATTTCTTTCATGCCTCAATCATTTTGAGATGATCCACATAATTGTAGATCCCTAAGATTACACCATGTTTCCACCTCCATGCCTTAGCATATTTTTTCGATCCCTTAACTTGTCTTGAAATTTGAAAATCAGCCCAACACACCTCGTTCAACTTGTGCCAAAATGTGACCTATTGAGCCTTATCTCCACTTGACCTTTTTGCACACTTTTCATAAAAATGCAGACATGATACCTTATCCTCATGAATATGGGATTAATTTATTAGTTGAGACAATGACTAGTGAACTCCATGTGTCCTTTATGTAACCTTGATTAAATTTGGAAACCTAGATCCCTAAGAAAATGAATTATTTAGATGTCACTATATCATATTGAGGCCAAAACATAAGTTTTTCTCTGGTTTAAATATATCATCGTGGAGCTGATTTTTGCATGCAGTTTTGATAAATTTGAATATATTAAGGTGATAAAAATACATAGTTTTCTTGATAAAAAAAACCTTCAAGTTTGGAATTTAAAGAAAGTTTTGTAAAATGAAGAACGGTTCTAATTTCGGAAACATAACCATTATTGTAGATCACTTCCACCTTGATCACAAAAATTATAAGATGGTCACCACTACCATTAGGATATGGATATTAACTTGAATAATTATGGAGCTGATTGGTTTACCACTATTGCAGATATGTTGTCTCATCATTAAGAACTATTGAGAGGTAATATATTTCCCTCCAACATTTGGTTCCTCTGTCCTCCAATTTTTTTCTCCTCACTCAACTGATTGGAAATTGAATCTAAAATATTTCCACTTTGTGCTTATTTTTATAACACTCCCTATAATGTGAAATATTGGACAATTATACACACGAGAACATTTTAATGACATGAAAAAAAATGAATTTTTTTTTATAAGATGATAAAGATGACAATTAAATATTAATAAAATACATCTTGGACTAAAAGGATTATGTAAAACACTAATAACATTAAAAAAATGAAAATGGAATAATTGAACAAATTAAATAAACTATTGGTTCATGTTTTTTATGACTAAAAGTAAAGATAAACCATTTTCCTATAGAAACTCAAATTTGACACTTCTAGTCTTGAAATTGGTCTCTTTATCAAACAAGTGCAGTTTACCCATTCTTATGTAGTACATATCAAAGTATTTTGTCTATATTTATCGATTATACACACTCATATTTCAACAATTTATGAGAATTGATTGCAAAAAATCAATTAAGAAACTCTTCTGGTTAGCTTCCAAACTTCACATTTTAGATTGTCTCTTTAGGTTCAAAAACATATAATAGAGGAGTGAAAATCCATACATTACTGACACTAGTGTACGGTTTTTTCCTTTCTCACTTTAATCCCAAAATTTTAGTTACACATTATTTTTTTGTTATTTAATCTTTCTCAATCATCCTTTGTAACCTAAATCACATTCAGAAGCATATATAAGCAAGTGAAACTCACTTAATTTAAAACCTAACACTCTCATGGGATCTTATTGTAAAATATATCACAAAATGAACCCAAATATCCCTAAACTCTACATATACCTCTAAATATTCATTAGGGAAGCACTATTTACAATTCTAAATCTTCCTACTAGGTTTAGTGGACCACTTCCCACATTTACAAGCACTCACAGTCACTCACTTAAGTAGATTTGAAAGAGAGAAACTTAAGTCAGGCTTTTTCAAAGAAAGAATGATAAATATGATTGCACTATAACTAGATATCATATGTTTGGTGAGAAGGATGTGTGGTTGAGACCTATTTGGAGTACTATCAATTTAGGTAGTGCATGTGGTGCCCACAACCCAAATTATGTTTTATTGAAATAATTATCATCCATGGTTGGTGTTTGAAATATTGAGTAGAGTATTTAGATCCCCTCCCCCTAGTGTTACAAAAAATTACAAACAAAGATGAGTTAATATATTCAAATAAATAACAAACCCATGAAGTTACAGATCATAATTCTGAGTAGGTTCAATATCATATAAATAGGTCAAGACCATGTGGATGTTACTACCCCTACTGTATGGTTCTGCCCAGATGCATGTTTAGGTCACAATTTCGGTTTTAAGTCACTCTCAAGTCTAAATCTCCATGTTCTATCATTCATATCACCCATATTAGTCCACATCTATAATCAACTAAGGTCACTCGATACCTTGTGTTTGTGAACTTTTATTGTATCGTGTACATTTTTTTGCAAATTAGTGTGTTATTATGATATTGAATGGTTAATTTTGGCATTTAATTAATCATAATAAACCATTGTAGTTTTTTTTCATTCCTTTTTTGTTATAGGTGTAAATATTAATCAAATCTAAAAGGGTGAAAACATTTTGTTCACCCCACTCTTGAATCAAACATCATGTCTCTAATACCTAGTGGCCCTAGAGTTTTTATCATGTTTTATAATGTTTTGATGTCACTCTTTATCATGTCAACTCCTAGGGATAATTATCAGTATTTATGTATCTTTCCCACATCTTCTTATTCCCGTAATGTTTTATAGATCTCCCCCCGGGTAGATATAGACAAACGAAAGAATATGGAAATCAAAGAAACTCAGACCCCAACATTTATTGCGCCTTGGCATAGGTTAAGGGTGTAGGTAAGAAGATGTCGACATGAAAATGGATGCACCTATGGCATAGGTAAGAAGATGTCGACACAAAAATGGATGCACCTATGGTGCAGGTAAGAAGATGTCGACACGAAAATGGATGTGCCTATGGTGTAGGTAAGAAGATGTCGACACGAAAATGGATGCGCCTATGGCGCAGGTAAGAAGATGTCAACAAAAAAATGGTTGTGCGTATGGCGCAGGTAAGAAGATGTCGACACAAAAATGGATGTTCCTATGGTGTAGGTAAGAATATGTCAACATGAAAATGGATGCACCTATGGTGTAGGTAAGAAGATGTCGACACGAAAATGGATGCACCTATGGCACAGGTAAGAAGATGTCGACACAAAAATGGATGCGCCTATGGCGCAGGTAAGAAGATGTCGACACAAAAATGGATATGCCTATGGCGTAGGTAAGAAGATGTCGACATGAAAATGGATGTTCCTATGGCGCAGGTAAGAAGTGTCGACATGAAAATGGATGCACCTATGGCACAGGTAAGAAGATGCTGACACAAAAATGGATGCGCCTATGGCGCAGGTAAGAAGATGTCGACACGAAAATGAATGCACTTATGGCGTAGGTAAGAAGATGTCAACATGAAAATGGATGCGACTATGGTGCAGGTAAGAAGATATCGACATAAGGATGGATGCGCCTTCAGGAGGTGCAACATTTTGAATGTTGACACCCCAACATGAAGCAAACCCTAGTGTAGATAGTCAGATGGCCATAACTTTTCACAGGGAGCTCGGATTCACACAAGGTTGGAATTTTTGGAAATCTTATGAGGTCCTCTATCCAAATATGACTGGATATCTTTAATTGGGTGAGAATAAGTTCTTCAAAAATACAAAATACAATTTGCCATTTTTGGGTTTGCTTGGGTTCTCACCTACCACCATAATGAGATGAATTAAATGCAACTTGGAGGTGGTTGGGGTAGATTTGGAATTCCTCTCTCTTTTCTCTCTCATTCTTCTTATAAATTGTAAGGAGGGGATTCTTTCTAAAGGTTGGACATTCTTGTTTTGCCCCTCCCTTCTTCTCTTTGGCAGGTGAATTTCTGGAGTTCAAACCTCCCATCTACAACTGTAATGCAAATTTTCCTCTTGGCATTTTATAGGGTATTATATCAATCTTTGGAGAAAATAATGCATGTATGTGGATGATTCTCAACCCTCTCTATGTTTATTTGCATCCTCTTGATATTTCACTGCAAATCTAGTTATCTGTGCATGATCTTGCATTACATTCTAATGGTTTGTGTTTATTGGAAAGATAGGTGTTCTTCATTCCTCAGTGCATCACCTTTGTTAGTTTAGGTTTATTTTTATGCATCTTCTTACCCTGTCTCCTTGGCAAGTTAAATTAGGTTTTTGAGTAAACCCTCTACATTTTTATGTGTGCATCTGAATAGAGGAATAGGAACCATCCTTCATCCGGAGAGCTTTCTCGATTCACAAGGTCCCACACTTGGGAAAAGCTCCATGTTATGCAATCACACTGAGAGTCTCAACCCATCAAGTTACAGACACTCAGGGGTGTTGTGATTCGCCATCAACACGTACCACTCTTTCTCAATTTTTTTCCCAAGTCCATGATGATCTATTTGATAATATTATTTTTCCTATCAATGATAATCATGCACAAGGTTATGGTTCCATTAATCACTCTGAAAATCATAACTGAGACCTTACTAGCGATGTTTACTAGAAATTTGCATATTTTTTTACAAGAACATCCCTCTAAGATTGATATACTACTATACACTACGTGAGATAAACTTAAGCATGCTCCTCATCTAACTTTGAGATATCTATAATACCTGTTGGGCCCTAGAATTTGGCTAAGTACAAGAAGGAATGTGGGCGCGAGGGACCTATTTGAAGAAGGGCGCACATGTGGAAGGAACACAGGGAAGGATCCTAATAGGATCTTACAGAATACACTGTGCGTGTAAAAGGAAAGAAAGGTTTTGGGACTTAGCCATATTCTGTTCTAGGAAGAACACAAGACAAAAATTACCTATATAGCATGTGGGGTGGATAAGGTGCCAGCCTAGCGGCTGTAGGATAAAAAAGGGAATATTGCATGCATGCGATGGAAGGTTCTAAAAGAACATCATTACACAGAATGGAGAGCTCAGATCAAATGATGCATGCTCCATTCAAGGACCACTTGGACACTTGGAAGTCACTCTATTACCTCATGAGGCATGGTGGTGAAGGCAGAAAATCTATATATAGATGTGCGAAGACAGTAGAAATACACACAAGATAGAGGAGTTATTAGTGTGGTAGACTGGTGGAAGAGAGGTAAATCTCTGCAAAAAATATAATGGATAATTCTATATGCTGGGATTAGAGAAAATATAGGAGTGATGGTATATTTAGAGGTATGGTTCAATATTCATCTTTGTAATGTGAAGCACATAAGTGTAGTTCTGATGCATGACTTTGCTCTGCAATATTATATGGGTTTGTTATGACCTCAAGGGATGTAATTTGCTTATTGGACTCATCAATATGAATATAAGACTCTATTATAAATCATATATGTGTTCATGAGTACAATCCTTGTGCATTTCCTTTATGAATTAGTTCTTTATGCTAAGTGTTATTTCTCTTTTATGGGTGTAATGAGATGATAAATCTTCCTAGGTTCTAAAAGGATGATGCGTGGTTATTTTCTATTCTTTTACAATTGGATATCTATCATAAGATGATGCATTCTCACAAGACTCACATAAAGGAGAGGCTCGGCACCCGTGCGTGCCTTGGGTGAGTGCCCGTTGGGTGATAGGCCAGTGGGCATGGGATTTTACTGCTAATATAAGGATATAAAAATGACTACATCTTGGTTCCATTTCCAGGACCTCTTTTAAAAATTTTGATAAATGGCATGCATCTTAATACCTATGATGCATAATGATATAATGTCTGACCTCTAAAAGTGTTGAAACATGGTTCAAGAGAATAGAGGATGAGTTTGCTAGAATATTCAGCACTAGATCTAATTTTGATGCACATAGATGGGTAGAAGAGAACCTATACCATGAGTTATACGAGACATTCTTATGTTCTTTTCAAGTAGAATTATATGAATGGATATCAGCATATGCATCTAGATCAAGTTGGTACTATAGATCACGCATGTGGACCCAAGATGATTATCAAATGCTGCAGGATGCATATCTGACTTGGACGCATATTGTTGATCACTGGTGGAAAAGAGTGTTGACTAGTTATACCCTAGAATATGTTATTTCTATGTATTCATGCCCAGAAGTTACTGATTTTGAGTTCCTGAGGGATCCCATAGGATCATTTTTACATTTTATTCCTTTGGCTATGAAGATCTTGATGATTACCTTGAGTTTAGATTCATTTCCCATGGTCAGCTAAGCTTCTCTGAGCGTTAGGAGAGGAAGCTAGGGTGGAGGAAGATGGAAGACATTGTGATTGAAAAGAAAAGGGATGAGATACAACTCAAGTATAGCAAAGCTCATGAAAGAGATATGACTAGACAATGTGAGGTTGCAAGTTTGATGGATCTATGGAGGCAGACATTATGAGAAGGAGTTGAGGTTCACATAGAGGACGTGGAATTTGAGCAGTTTGTGCTACCCCATCTTGGCAAGTGTAAGAGAGAATCCCCTTCAGCTTCTGATGATATTTCATCACATGGAGAAATGAGAGCCACTGGTGCACATCTGAACCCACATGGAAACCAACCCCTAGTGCTTGGTTTTCTAGATCAAGGAATAAGTATTGTTAACTAGTTGGTATCATTGGGAGTAACTGATCTGCGCCCAGGAGATATAATTTCTCATTTGGAGCATCCATGGTTGTGTAATCCATTTCGGTATTTGGAGGAATTTTTGGACAAGGTGTAAATACACAAGGTTTATGTATTGTATCTGGGAGTGGTGCATGACACATAACTAGTAGTGGGACAATATCATAGACCATCAGCATACAGTTTAGTGGGACGTTGGGAACACTAGGCATGACGATTCAGGACATTTTTTGACTACAAGATGTGTATCTAGTGGTGTAGGGGCTGGAGGACGTGGTGGATTGAGAAAATATGGAGGATCTGGTGGGTCAAGAAGAATGGGACTGGGTAGATCTAGTGGATCTAGTGGAGGAGGAAATACCAAAGGGAACCAAGGCTCTAGATTAGGAGGACAAGGACCTTAGCCACCTACACAAGTATTTTTTGAGATGTCTTTGCACTTACCAGACTATAGGGGTATTAAAGATTTTGCAGAGCATGTGCATCAATGTAAATTAATATGGCATAAGAAAGGGATCACTACCTTGGAGAGGAAGGCAAGCTATTTTGCAATAACGTTACAAGGGCACATGCATAGTTAGTACCAGAAGTATGACCCCCATCAGACAGTGGTAGACTACACCACATTGAAGAACACATTCCTAGAAAAGTTTCATATCCTTGAGTTTGAGAAAAAGAGCATCAGTTCTTTAAAGGAGATCCAACAAGGAATGACAGAGAATTTATAGGAGTATGACGTGTGTTTCAAGACTCTCTTGTCAAAACTATCCTATGACATTCATCCTTCTAAACATGCTCAATGGTTTTTTGAATGATTGATAACACCATTTAGAATGGCTCTGTTGCATAATGATTTCACAGACCCATGTGAGGCATTGGAAGGTTCCCTGCATGTGAGGCTGTTAGGAGTGTTTATACTGGTGTTATTCCATTTCTAGAGGCCCAAATTGCTGCAATGACCAAGCATTTGGAGAAGGTGTCTGCAAAATCAGCACATGAGGTTCATAGTGGGATTTGGTGTATAGACTATGAGGTGGAGGGGCATGCAAAGGATAGTTTCCCTTGAAATTTGGTACGCACTATAGTGGTAGACTATGATATTTGTCATGGGGATCATGATGCAAGTAGGTTCCCTCCACTACAACGCATAATCTGCAAGAATGTTTCTTTCTATTGTAATATCTGTACCTCTACGACCCATGATACCAAGGATTGCAGACTAATTTATCAAATCCATGATGCTATTGATATTGGTGTGCGTTAGAATAGTCTTGCAAGTAGTTCCAAGGATGATGATCATCGCTATGAAGAGTGTGTAGATGGAGGAGCACATGGAAGGGGTTTTTGTGAAGGATTTTGTGGTCACAGTAACCGCGGAGGAGGATGAAATGAATTCCCATGAGGAACCTGTTATAATTGTGGATCTACAGAGAATTACAAATGTGAGTTTCCTGATCTGTTATAATGTTTATGGTGTAGAATGAAACATAAGTATGAATATTTTCTAGAGATTTATGAGCATTTGAACTAGTAGCACCATAAAGACAAAGGTGTTGGGATGGTAAGCATCAATAAGGCCTATTCATAGTGGATTCCAAGAGTGGCACGTGAGTCAGAACTAAAACCTATAATGGTGACGACACGAGCAAAGGCCATGCATGCTAGGGAGATGTAAAGACAAAGGACACTAGTTTCAAGAGAGGAAGTGTTATATGGAAAGTATTCAGACCCTGTTCATCAGAAGGAGGTGTATCAAGAGACTATGGACGTAATTTAGATTTTACAAGGGGATATCCAATGTCTAAAGGATCAATCAAAGCATTTATAGAAAAGGAAGAATGGTGAGGCTCCAAAGGATGACCTAGATGAGTTAAAGGAAGTATGTAGGATGTTAAGGTAAGAGAATATTATTCCCTTGCTAGGATAATTACTAAGGGAGAAGGTACCACGCACCGGATTAGAGTGCGAAAGGAAAGTTTTACATGAAAACCTTCCTCTTGACAACCTTGAATATGATAAGGAGATTACTTTAAATGTATTTTTTGATGGATTAATTCTAATTAAAATCCTCATCAACACAGGAGCATAGGTAAATTTTCTTACCTTAGATTTCTGGCATCAAATGGGAAGGCGAGCATTACAGCCATCTTCAAATGTGTCGTATATGGAAAACAAGAATAAGGTAATGCCCATTAGATTCCTGAAGGATGTATTTATCACCATTTAAGGGGCCAAGTTCACTAGAGACTTTGAATTCTTGGCACTCGCCAAGGCAGACAACTTTCCCATGTTTCTTGGGCACCCATGGTGTTACAAGAACAATGTTGACATGTGGCTTGACAAAGGGTATGTTAGCTTTGAGAACAAGGAAGAAAGGGTGATTATCCCCTTAATATATGGGAAGTCAACAACCTATACTAATCCCTTAGGATAATAAGTCCTTTACAAAATCTATGTGCGCTCCATCGGAGATCCTGAGATAATTCATCCCACTGAGGGAGTCATCGAGTTTGAAGATGCTCAGTCATTGCGTGATACCACTAGCATGGCATGTGAAAATTGGGCACATGGGACTTATGAGTTGATTGGGTGACAGTTGAGAGGATCTATAACAACAATAACAAAAGCATGCTCATTCAAGTACCTAGGAGGAAAAAATTTTCCAAGTTATTCTGGAGGAGCATACCCTGAAATTTTCTTGCAAGAACTGGAGGCTCAGTGGAAGAATGAGGATGAGAGAAGAGGAATGCTTAGTTACAACCTACTCAGAACTATAGTATGCTAGTGGTCTACACATCAGGAGAGCCTCCTAGAGTGGCATGAAGTAAGAATCACATTTTATGTAAGGTTCTCCAAGAGAAACACACCCACAGTTATACAATATTACCATGGTAAAGAGGCCATCTCATTTCATATCCAAGCATGTGAGAAGGCCTACATGGGAAGCACAGAAGTGTTACCTCCTTTTTTATGGTTGCGTAATTTTTATTCCACCTTACAAGGCTATGCACATGCATGGTATATTCATTTAGATATGCATCATCAAATATGTAATTTACAGGAGTTGGTGGCTGATCTCATTCAAGCTTTCAAGTATAGGAGTACAAAGCCATCAGTGGATAAGGCATTGCAAGTAATCAAGCACCTTATGCTGGGAGATAGAGCTATTGAAGAAGATAGGCTCCTAGAATTATTGCGTGAGCCTTATTTGGAAATGCACCTCAATGAAGAAGAATCAGAGGAAGTACATTTTGAGCACACGTGCATGGAAAAAAGAAAAAGAAAAAATGGTCTATGTAGTAGACAGTGAAGAGATGAAAATTTGGATGTTATCCATTCTGAAGGTATACATGAAGTCATAGATAGTGTTGATGAGAAAGAACTTTCCTACCATGAGCCCTTGAAAACACAGAAGGTTAACATTGGGACAGAGAAAGAACCTAAGGAAGCTATCATTGGGAACTATTGGTCAGAGAAATAAGTTTCAAAGGTCATTGATCTATTACGTGAGTTCCAGGATTTGTTCCCTCACGGGTACCATGAACTAAAAGGCATCCACAATTCCTTATGGGAGATGAAGATCAATTTGAAGGAAGGTGTGTGCCCAATTTAGAAGAGGCCTTATCAGATGAATCCAAATTTACGCGTATGGGTCAAGGAAGAAATAGACAAGATGATAGCATCTGATATCATTGAGGTAGTGGAAGAATCAAAATGGATAATCCCAATGGTCAATAGTATCAAGAAGTATGGGAGGATAATATTAGATGTTGACTATAGGGATTTGAATGCAGTATGTGTCATTGATCCTTTTTCAACTCCCTTTATTGAAGAGATTTTAGAGAGAGTAGCCAGGCACGAAGTCTACTCCTTCACGGATGGGTTCTTAAGGTATCATTAAGTCAAGATTGAAAAGGAATACTAGAGAAAGATATATTTCACCACTAAATGGGGAAATTTTTCCTATATGGTTATTCCTTTTAGATTGAAGAATGTACCTCTTGTGTTCTCGCGCATCGTGGTACAAGTATTTCAGGATTTCATCCATAAATTTCTTCAATTTTACATGGATGATTAGACTGTGTATGGGTTGGTGAAAACCCATTGTGACAATTTGAGGCTGATGTTTAAGAGATATTGGTAATTATGGATATCCCTCAACATTAAGAAATGTGTCTTTGTTACTCCATTTGGAACCTTGTTAGGACATATTATATGCAAAGAAGGCTTACTAGTGGATCCCGCCAAATTTGTAGCTATTATGGGATTAGGGGAGCCTACTAGTCAAAGCGTCGTGTGCAAATTCCTTAGGTATATGGGGTACTATAGGAAATTCATCAAGGGGTATGCCAAGATCACTACACCCTTGGAGGAATTTCTAAAACACAAGAGTTCCTTTCGTTAGGGAGAGGTGCAACAAAGGGCATTTGACACTTTGAAGCATAGGCTTGTCACAACGCCCATACTACGTTTCCCTTCTATTGTTTGCTGAAAACTACTCTGCGTTTTCATAGCCAAATTCAAATTTTTTGAGCTCATGCCCTTCGTTGGTGTTTAAGCCAAGTTAGAGATTCAAGAAATTAGCAAAAGTCATTCCCTAGAGCTATTTAAACCTCTGTTTTGCTCATTTTTAGAAATCCTCCATTTCCCAATCTATGCATGTAATATCCTCTTTACAACCTCCATTTTTTAACAAAATTGTTCACTTATTCTATGGCCTAGGTCATCAAATCATTGTTTTGCCTCCAGGCCTCTAGTTCGCTAAGGAAATTCAAAAATTGGACTCAAAACGATGAAGTTCTCTTCCTCCATGTATTTTCCAAATTTGAGATGATGGGTGTCTTTTCCCCATCAAATTTTGGCCCCAATGAATGCAGGTACGTGGTCAGATTGGAATGGAATTTTTGGTGAACTTAAAACTTTTAGTCACTTTTGGCAAAAATGTTAAATTTACCCCGCGGTCCCGAAAATCTGAAATTGTCGATTACGGAAAAAGGGAAGTTTTCATCCCATGCTACACAAGTTAAATTGGGAGACTTGGGACCCGAAAATCCAAATCGACCAAAAAATTAAAAGTGTGAGGGCGAGCCAATGAAGAACCTCAATTTTTTTATCCTTTTTGATAAAAAAAGGTTAAAAGGATAAAGGTTCACCGCTTCCCCGAATCCTGCAACCAATCAGAGGATGCCATGTGTCGAAAGCTAAATCGGAGCAGCGGGTCAGCAGAGAAGTTTGTATTTTTGAGCCTCTTTGAAGAAAAAGTGAAAATTTAAAAAATGAACCGTAACCCCAATCATGCTATAAAGGAAAAATTCAAAGGTGAAGCCCGCCATTGAAAATTCAAAGTGGGAGAGCGGAACGGTGGAGGAATTTGAGTTTTTTATCCTTTTTCCAAAAAGAGTTATAATGTTAAGAAAAAATCCATAACCCCATCTCTAACCATAATGTGTCACGTGTCCTACTCAAATCAGAGAAGTGGGTTGGTGGAGAAGTTTGTGTTTTTGAGCCTCTTTGTAAAAAGGTGAAAAGTTAAAAAATGACCCGCAACCCCGATCAAGCTAAAAAGGAAAAATTCAAAGGTGAAGCCTGCCGTTGATAATTCAAAGCGGGAGAGCAGAAGGGTGGAGGAATCTGAGTTTTTGACCCTTTTTCCAAAAAATGTTAAAATGTTGAGAAAAGGACCACGACCCCATTTCCAATAAAAATGTGCCACGTGCCTTAGTTAAAAAGTTAAAGCAGAGGCGCAGGCCAATTTGTTCCAAATTGCCAAATCTCTAAAAAATTGTAAAATGCAAAGGGCTTTCCCCCGTACCCACTCCAATCTCTCCCTACCACATGGATGACCTGATTTCAAAGTTATAAGAGAAAATCAAAGGGTCTGTATTCAAACTGGTAAATCAAATGTAATGTTTGTGTTGCAAGATCTATTTTTTAACCTGGCATGAGTGTTTTCTTCACAGTGGAGGAATTTGAAGAGGTGTAAATGATCTATAAATTTGTAACCATTTTGGAATGAGATATAATGGCTCCTCGAAGCCATTCTAAAGGGATGGCAATTTATTTCAAAAAAGACCAGAGTGCTCTGTACTTGGAAAAGATAAAAAATGCCATACTTCTTCTATTTTCCCTTCTCCTTAGAATTTCCTCTATTCTAAAATCTCTGTACAAATTCATCTTTAGCTTCAATAATAAAAGAAGGATTTTTTTCCTTTTTGATTGAGGGATTGATTGGTACCTTGTGACCAATGAATTTCATTTGGTCTTGTAGTTTCTCTTGTGGATTTGTTTTTCTTCTAACTATAAATTCATGTAAATGAAATTTCTAATTAATGTGTGTGGGCATCTGATATTCTACTCACAACATTAGTTTTCTCCTACCTCAATTTCCACTCCACTTCCCCCTTCCAAGGAAAAGTTTCTTCTCTAGCAAGAAATTGCTAGCTTTTCCATAGGGTTAGTGGAGTACCCCTGATAGATATTTGGTTGAAATGCCACCATTGAAACCCATATTTCATTCATGCACCTACAGAAGCTACACCGTTCAAGTAGAGGGACTTAGATTCCCATAGCAATTTCTTGAAACCCACCAATTTGTCCACAAGACAAATTTTCTCACCAACAGTTTTTTAGTGCCCACCGTGGGGCAGATTTTACAGGATCTACACCTAAAAACAACCTCAGGGTCATAAAATACAAAAAAAAAATTCTAGAAGAAAAGTTTCTAGAGATTGAATAATCACACAAAATACATGGATGTAAATCATGGCTATTATGGGAAATCCTCCTGTTGGGAAACCTAATTTACTCTTTCACATCCAAAAATACATTGCTTCTTATCTGAGAGAAGCTATTTGGCATAATAGACAAAGTGTCAATCAATACTTCATTGCCATAATTATTTTGGGCCTAGAAGAGGAACGTGCTGTCGAATTGGAAAGGCGGAGACAAATCCAACACCTTAGAGAAGATCATAAAATTTCAAGTTGGCTGATAGAAGATACACCAAGAAACTAAGGCAAGGAGGACAAATTGATCCCACATTTGAAGAGCTTGGAAGAGAGGCAGTTGTTGAAGAGGAGATAAGGGCTCAACTTGAAGAAATAGAAAGACTCCAAATTAAAGCAAAAGAAATAGTAGTAGTAGAAGCAGCCTTAGCAAGATTGGAGGATAGAAATAAGAATAGAATGGGTAATCATGAGCATGAGGAACACAAGCCTAATGTACCATGGGGAAGAAATAATGGTCCACTCACTCTTCCACAACCATTTCATGAGCTCCCAAGAGGCTCAAGAAATAAGTTCCCAAAATTCAAAGGGGGTGGTTCTCAACTCCTTGAAGAACATGTTACCACATTCATCACTACTTGTGGAGTGTTGGGAGTTAAAGATGAAGATGTCTCAGTTAGGCTCTTTATGGAGTCACTCCAAGAAAGAGCTGCTGAATAGTTCTAAATGTTTCCCCCAAGATCTATGACATGCTGGGAAGATATAAGAAGTGCATTTGAACATAGGTTCAAGAGTAAAAAATATTGTTAGGATCTACTGGTCCAATTGGTTTAGATGAAGAAGGAGACCTCTAAATCAATGAGAGATTTTGTAGCAAGGTATAATAGGTTGACAAGAAGGATCCCAGAAGATGTGGTACCCCCTGAAAACAACTTGAAAAGGTTCTTCATCAGTGCTATGCCATCAGAATTTGGTTTCTTCCTCAAAATAGCCTAACCAAGAACATTGAAGGAAGTTCAAGACTTTGCAGTTGAGATTGATGATGATCTAAATATTTCTGACAAAGTGAGAGGACCAAATGGGAAGCAAAAAGGTCAGAGTTCGAATTCAGTCACCACTTATCCAATGTTCCAAAAAATGGCAAATGACCTAGTTGCTGTGAAGAAGCAATTGTCACAAATCATAATGAGGAATGCTCTAAGGAGACCAAATCCTCCTGATAGACCAATAATCTCTCCACCTCCTCATAGCCTTGCTCTAGAAGCATCACAAATTGATTCCATATGTGACACTAGGGAATCAGAAGAAGGAGTAGACATTGAGGAAACTGAAGAAGAAAGCATGGATGACTATGAAAACTATCTTGAAATTGAAGAGGTTGGCATGCACAATGGCCTGATTCAATACATTGATGATGAGGAGGAAGGTGATGAAGAAGCTCCAAGTTTTTCATGTGCTATTTTCACTCATGCACAATCCAAGAATGGTGTTTCAACCTCAACAATTGTAACTGAGAGTAGGAAGAACAAAGAAGATAGCTTTTCAAATCCTCCACTAAACAAGATCATTAGCAAGGGATCACCATTACCACTTTCCATGGAATCTGCTAGAGAGAAATCATATTCACTAGTTATCAAGGATCACATTGTTGTGCCAAGTAAGTTATCTGATTCTTCTCCCAACTCAAAAGTTGTTAAGAGCAATTCTCTTCTAAATATTGGTTCTGCAAGAACATATAAATTTCAATCAAAGGCTACACCCTCATCTCCTTCCAAGCCAATTGCTACATTTGAAAAGGATAACCAAACACCAAAAGTAATGATGCATTTTCCATTCAAGTCCCCATCTACCATAGCTTCATTTGACTTTGTAGAGCATGCTAGCAAAACCAAAGTCCATCTCTCTGAAATTATATACCTACAAACACATCCTGCCCAAATTGACAAATTCATCAAGGTAGTCCAGGGTGGTAACTCTACATCCCCAATCTATAATTCTAATTCTAAATGCCTACTTCCCATACTATCCACACCATCTTCTCAAAACATGTTAGCCCTCAATGCCTCCACCACAAACAGAGTTGAGCCTTTTTACCTGTCACTTCTCATCAAAGGTTTCCAGCTGAACAATTGTATTATAAATTATAGACCCTCAGATAATGTGATGCCAGAAAAAGTTACAAAT
This sequence comes from Taxus chinensis, assembly GCA_019776745.2. Taxonomy (NCBI): domain Eukaryota; kingdom Viridiplantae; phylum Streptophyta; class Pinopsida; order Cupressales; family Taxaceae; genus Taxus; species Taxus chinensis. Next base: position 338,446,922 of record CM034151.1, read on the forward strand.
GATCTTGGCCTCACTTTGACCTGGGTAAATGGCCCATGTTACTCAATGGAGTCCAAACAAGTTACATTGGTAGGAAGGATTAAGGATGCTCATGTTGCACTAGCTGATTACCCTGACAAGAAGATACTCCTGACCATTTTTGTGGCAGACATCCCAACATCTTTTGGTATATTGTTGAGTATAAGTTTTTACAGAGATCTAGGTGGAGAAATAAACATGGATTGGTCATCTGCAACTATCCCAATGAAAACAGAAATGAAGAAGTTGTTGCCAGTAAGAAAAATGAAGTTCACAATACGAAATTCTGATGATCCGAAAGAAAACATTCTCTTTTAAGATTATGGGCTAGGAAACTACTTCCTCACATCAGAAAATGAGGTGAACTCGCCACTTCTCATAGAGGAAGAATAAGACCGAATCTAGATAATGGAGTTTAATGAAAGTCATTCTAGAGTAGGTTCAGGAGCTGGTGTAGTATTACACTCTCCCTCCAATGAGGTATATCCTTTTTCCTACAAGCTGAAATTTGATAATACAAACAATAATGTAGAGTATGAAGCATTTCTCTTAGGCATGAATGTAGTAGAGGACATGGGAATCAAGAAGCTGAGATGCAAAGGTGATGCAGAGGTTATTGTAAAGTAGGTTTGCCAGTAATATCAGGTGAAAAACCCCAAACTCAGGCACTATAGAAACAAAGTATGGGACTGCATTGAATCCTTTGATGCATTCTCCATTGAAGCTATCCCTAGGGAGCCGAATGAAAAGGATGATTCTCTAGCATTGTTATTGTTAGTGCAAATCAGCAGCACCCCTGGATGTTGATCATATTTCTAGTTTGACATTTTGGACATCCAGTGTGATTGCACAACATTGAATCTTTTCCCCAAGTGTGGGACTTGTAAAAAAAATGGAAAAGAATCTCCAGGTTAGAGGCTGGTTCCTCAACTCCTCTGATCAGGTGTATTACTTGCAAGTTGCAGAGGTTTAAAATCAGAATCCTACTCTAAATTCCAAGGGGACGGAGATAGAGAATGCAAAAGAAATAAAAATAAGACTAATGAGGTGATACACCAAAGGAGTGGTGAACATTATTTAATTCTGAAAATTGACACAGATCATAGAAATGTAACAAAACATCATGCAAAAAATGATAAAATGTAATGGAAGGTCAGGAATGAAGCAAACAACACAAACAAAGGATTGAAACTCATTCACAGAGCTTGCATTGTCATTTCCAACATCAAAAATACATACATTACAACATATGAGAGGAAGAAAACATGTTACAGTCTTGGAAGAGGTCTGATATTCCAAAAAATCACTTTTCAAGGTGAAAAAGGGAGCCTGCAAAACATAAAAATTTCCAACCGCTTCAAAAATGAGCCAAATCTGGGTTTTACAATGCAAAAACTGAACCTAGGAGAGAGAAACATGGGAAAACATGGGATGAGCCAACCACCAACAAAAATACAATAAAATAGCATGGGCATCCTTAAAGGTCAATTCCCTAACATCTTTCACCATGCTGGGAGAGAATGCGAGCCATTCTTCATTAAAAATGGTGGTTGAAACATCATTTCTGTTGACCACCACGTGCCAGAGGCGTTTTTTCAATTTTATCTCTCCAAAATCCATCTAAATACAAATACGAACCCAAAATCATGTAGAGAATTTCACCATCTTTCCGTTGATATAAATAATTTGAAAAACCAAGCTCTGGATCGAAAGTTATGGTCGTTTGAAAATTTAGGGCAAAACAGGGCCAAAACGGGTTTGCAGGCCAAAACTTTGAAATTTTCCCACTTTTTTGCATTTGGGAAAATTTTCCCAAAAAACTCCATGCTCCACCACTCCTAGTTCCACATGGCATGCATCCATTAGTCGTGGGCTCTTCCTGATCCATTTTCCATCATTTTGGCCATTGGAAAATTTTCCAAAAATTCTTCGCCGTGCCGATGACCTGAGGACACATGGCGTGATATGATTCGTTGCGGGCATCTACGTTCAAATTCTCCACCTACTCAAGACCATTTTCCCTAATAGGACATGTGGTGAGCTCCCATTAGACATGGGTTGTCCCTACCATTTTTCCTTGTGGGCTTGCCTTGTGTTTTTGCCACCGCATGGACACGTGGTGTGATTTGATTGGCTTGGGCTTTGGGGGGCGGGCTCTCCCTTTCAATATTTCCTTTGACTTTACTTTGGGAAAAATTCTCAACTTTCCCCCACATTCCACTAGTCTTGGGACACGTGGCCTGCTCCCATTTGACGCGGGTCTTAGGGGCTAACCTTTCTCCTTTTCTCCAACCTTTGGGAAATTTTCCCACTTTTTCCCCGGTGGTCAAAGCTCCAATGCCCCTGGGACACGTAGCCTCTCCTTATTGGCTGTGGGCCTTGGGGAGCGGCTTTCCCTTTGAATTTTTTACACTTGGGTGAAAAAAGGAAAGAATCTTTTCGTACCCCTGACTCCCGATGCCGTGGTGACACGTGGTCCGACCTGACTGGTCGGCGGGCCGACGGGCCAATATTTCTCCTTTCCTCTCACCAAATTTTTAAGTCTCCCTCCACTATCTACTGATCCTGGGACACATGGCCTGATTTGATTCACCTAGGCCTTTTCTGGAAATTTTTCCATGGCGTCGATACTTAGGAATTTTTCCTAATTTCTTCCCTTTGGACACATGGCACAATCCTATTCATTGGCGAGCTGTCAGGGTGAAAAATTCCTTCTGAAACCTTTCCAAACACTCGGTAAAAATTCTGAGTTTACCTCTACGTCCGCCCTTCCAAGGACACGTGGCCTCATCTTATTGGGTCGGAATTTTCTTGGGAAAATTTTCCATGAAAACTCCGTCGAGCCATAACTTCAAAAATACATGGAGTTAGGAGGAAAACTCTACCTTTATAGAAAGTTGAGAAAAAGATCTATCCAATGGTGCCATTTCCAAAAGGTTTTGAGTGCCTAAAAAGCAAAAAAAATATGATTGAGGCACAAGAGAAGGAAGAATGAAGGGGGTTAGCCACAAAATGTGCAAGGGGAACATTTTGGATAACAATTTTGGTGACTCAGAGGGGTCATCTGCCTGCTGGATGAAGTTACTAGTTGCCTGAAGCAATCCATTGGGCATGGTGTCATCAAATTCTCTGTTTGGTACCCCAACTGATTAGAAAATTGCAAGGAGGAAGATGGAGGGTAGAACACCATCTGATTGGAGCAAGGCATGCAAAACACATTTCCTGGAATAGCAAGCTTGTGCCAAAGCACTTAGGGAAAGAAAAACTAAACTACAAAAAAACAATGTGCATAAGCACTTGGAGGAATGAAAATCTAAGCTAATATGTACAAGGTGGAGAGTTTTTTTTAGTAGCAATGCTTCAAATGGATTCCATTGAATGGAATCTACAACTCTTCACCATCTAATGTAGACAATTGGAAGGCATTGTTGTCCTTACACTTTGTGACCATGTATAGGCCACTCCAAATGGCATCAAATTTTGAATGCCTCCCTGGTTTTGCTCTGTCTGCATCCCATTTTAACACTAGATCTTCTTGATCAAAGCATGATCCTTCTCCATTTCTTGGGACACCTGATTTTTGATTTCTTGGAGCTCCATAAATTTTGCATATCTAACCTCCATGGGTCCAAACTCCAACAACTCCAACTGTTTCATGAGTTCCAATGTTGGCAACTCAAATGACATGGGTAAAATTGCCTCTCTTCCATAAACGAGCTTGAATGGAGATTTACATGTAGATCTCTTGGGAGTTATCCTATTAGCCCATAAGGCCGATTTCAATTTAGTATGCCAAGACCTCTGATTTTCATCAAGAGTCCTCCTAATGATTCTTAACAAGTTCTTGTTTGTAGATTCAACTTGGCCATTACCCTGAGGATAATAATTTGATGAAGTGCTTAGGTAGATTCCATTCTTGACAGCCCATTTAGTTACCTTGGACCCAATGACTGCCAATGCATTATCTGATATTATTGTAGTAGGTATGCCAAATCTGGTTGATATTCCCTCATAGAAGTCCAGGATGCTAGATTCATTTGCTTCCTTGAGTGCTACTACTTCAGTCCACTTTGTGAAATAATTTGTTGCTGTTAGAATCCATTTGTTCCCTTGGCTTGAATTTGATTTAATGACTCCAATGAAGTTTAAACCCCATTGCATGAATGGCTAGTCAACTGAAATTGGATGCAATGGAAGGGCAGCTAGTCTCTCCTTACCCATGAAGAATGCACAATTCTTGCACCTCTTGATCCATGCATAACAATCACTGAAAATCTTGGTCCAATAATAGCCAGCCCTCATGATCTTCAAAGCTATCACTCTCAGTGCAAAATGACCAACAACTGATCCACCATGGAACTCTTCCAACACCCTGTGAATCTGATTTGTACCAATGCATCTCAGCAGCACTCCATTCACATCCCTTTTGAACAAAACACCATCAAGAAGCGCATATGGGACAACTTGCAATTTGAAGTGTCTTCTTTTGGTCGTTTTCATCTCTGGAGGGAATAGACCTGTGTTTAGGAAGTGCATTATGTCTTGGGTCCAGCAAGGAGTGAGGACACCATCATTTTCCTCGTGAGTGCTCCCTTGCTCATGGCTATCTTGCAATGCCAAAACAACCTCCTTCTCATTGCATTCTTCCTTGGATTTATTCAAGACCAGATGCTCACACAATCCTTTTCCTCTGACCAACTTGGTGACTTTTATCTCAATTTCATACTCCATGACACGAGTAATCCAACCTGCTCTTTTTTCATTCAAGTATTTGTTGAGGAGGAAGTCTTTAACTCCCACATGAGAAACCAGCAATTAAACCTTGTTGTTTGAAACTAGATACTTGAATTTCTTCAAACTCCTGATTACTACAAGAACATGCTTCTAAATGAAATAATACCTCACCTCATATTCCTCCAGGATTTTTCTGAAGAAAGTAAATGGCTGCTCATCATTGTCTTTGTTCTGTTGTACCAAAATTACAGAAATAGTATCATCACCTCCAAATGCATAGAGTGTGAAATCCTTGGAGAAATCTGGGTTAATGAGAGTTGGGGCTTGAGAGATGGCTTCAGAGATGGCTTCTTTGATTGCTTCAAAACTTTCCTTGCCTTCTGCTGTCCATTTGAAAGCTATGATTTTCTTTAACATCTTGGTGATAGGCTTGACTAGGGCTGTAAAATTTGGGACAAACCTCCGAACAAAATTTATTCTTCCCAAGAAACTTTGAAGGGCCTTCTTGTGGCTTGGAAATGTTAGTGCTCTTATGGCTTCAAATCTATTTGGGTCAATTGCTAATCCTTCTTTGGAGACAATGTGGCCAAGGATCTTTCCTTCATGGGATAGAAAAATACACTTTTTAGGATTCAAGGATACCCCAAATATTCTGCACCTTTGGAACACTTGTCTCAAATGAAAGAGATGATCTGCTGCATTTTTTGAAAAAATAGTGATATCATCAAGATATATTAGCACCATGTTGTTAATCAAATCCTTGAATGCCATGTCCATTGCCCTTTGGAAAGTAGCTCCAGTGTTGGATATCCCAAATGGCATTTTCCTGTATGCATAAGTTTCCCATTTGGTTGTAAAGGCTATCTTGAATTGATCCTCTTCTTTCACCATAATCTGATTATACCCTAAATAGCCATCAAATAATGAAAACCTTTCAAAGCCAGCAACAACTTGCAAAATTTGCTCCATAGAAGGAAGTGGGTAATGATCCTTGAGAGATGCTCTATTCAGATCTCTGAAGTCAACACACAATCTAATTTCTCCACTCTTCTTTCTAACTAGAACCAAGTTGGCCACCCAACTAGAATGCTTGATAGGGAATATGATACTTGACTCTATCAACTTATTCAATTATTTTCTCATGAGAGGCTCCATGTGTGGATTGACTGGGCTTTGTTTCTTCCTGACGGGTTTAGTACTTGGATCCAATTAAATGGTGTGTTGAGCTAACTCAGGATTGAAACCTTTTAAATCTTCATAGCTCCAAGAAAAAACATCATGGAATTCTTGACAAAGTTATATGAACTCATACCTTTCTTGCTCAGTTGTCACTTTACCAACTTGGAATGATTTTCCTTCTTCCACCAAGATGGACATTGAATCTTCTCCCTTGACTTGGATGTTTGCTTTCTCCTTCCTAAACTGATCATTAGGATTGAAAATGGACTTCAAAGTAATAATTCACTTTGGTAACTTGTTGGTTCTCAGCTGTACCACTTGATCACCATACTGTTGTTCTAACTTTTCTTGATTTTTAGCTGAGAACTCAGCCTCTTCTTACAAGAAATGGATGATTTGTTGATCATTTTCAAACACTTTCCAACTTACATTGTTGTTTGGCACTGAAGGCCTCATAATCACATGGATGTTTGGCTGTACCTTGACTTTTTGGATGCTTTCAATAACATCAAAGGCTGCTCCAACTGCTGCAATCTTGTCAGCAGCTTGGTTCTCTTTTCTAGGAATGGATTTGATGCCAAAGCCCTCAAAATCTTCAATAAGGTCCCACACCCTGTTTTTGTAGCACTTGAGCAGATCATTCTTGGCAACATCCTACCCCTTAACTTGGTTGATGATCAACTCACTATCACCAAAGACTTGCAAGTTCTTTATCCTTCTTTTGATTGACCGATGTAATCCTTGTATCAAAGCTTCATATTCAGCAGTGTTATTAGAACATGCAAACTAAAATCTAAAAGCTGAATAATACCTAACTCCTTGAGGTGAAACAAGAATAGCTTCCCCTCCTGCACCTTGTCTACTCCTTGATCCATCAAAAAACAATTTCCATACCTCATTGTCATCCTTGTGGTCTGGCTTAGTGATGCTAGGGATAGGCTGATTTTCTTCATGCATGCAATAGAATCCTAACTCGGATTCTTCTATTTCTTGATAAGGATCAAAAGTATGCACATTGCTTGCCCATTCATAAAGAGTAAAATATGGGATGCTTCCAACCTTGGTGTCAGCTTCATCCGTGCTTGGATAATCCTCTTGATCAAACGTTGAACAATTGGTATTGATTTGGCTTGGAGTGTAAGGCTCAATGTGAAAGTTTGCAATAGGCTCAGACCTGATTTTGGATTTAGTTCCATATCTTGTTCTGAACAACATGTGTGACCAATAAGCAGATAAATAACCTCCAATCTTGGCTGTGAAGTCCCTTGACAAATATAGGGCAAAGAGTGGTGGAGGATCTATTACTGAGACATCTTACAAAACAACAACATTGGGGCATGCGTGTAAAGTGAGACTCAAATTTTTAATCACTCCTACTGTCGTTATTATTGTCCCATCCAACTGTACTACCCCTTTGGATATGAATTCATATTGAATCCCCAATTGATCAGCTATTTTCTTGGGCATTACTGAACTACTTGCTCCGGAATCAATCATGCAGTTGTGTACTAAATGGTTTCCAATGATCAATGAAATGTAGAATGGAGGAGGCTTCAACATTTTACCTTGCTTTCCACCATGATTCCTCTCAGGTTGGGCAGCATTTTTGAGTACCTTCTCTTGCATTTGGACCTGCTGATTTGAAGTTGACCAGTCCTTCATGGTAGCTTGTAGCAAATTTCTTTGATTTGGGATGGATAGTGATTCCCACATTGATATGTTTACATTTGTCTTCTCCATCTGATCAATGATGTTGAATGGAGATTAATCATCTCTCTGTTGTCCCTTGGCCTACACATTCATTCCTTACACATGGGCAACACCAACTGGCATCTGAGTTGGCCTAGGAGCTGTTTTAGGCAGCCCTTATGTGTTTGGAACTACATTTTGTTTGCCAATAATTTGTGGAGTGGTAGAAGTTTGCTGGATGTAACCCAAATTTCTCCTTTTCAACCTTGTGTTGGATGTAGCACTTTGGGAGATTGTTTGATTCATGCCACAAAAATCTTCTTCCTGTCAGTTTACAAGTGTGGTATCATTTGGATCTGATTGTTGCTGGGATGTTTCTTGTTGTTGGTTATTTCCTTGACTCCCTTCACCCTCCACACCAGTTGTTGTTACCATCAAGGCTTGATTTAGAGCACCATTGAAGCACATAGATTGGTTGTGAGGTTCATTGCATGGGAAACACCAATCATAATCTTGAGCTACATTGTTTTGCACTGGCACTATTGCTTTATAGGTAGATGTAGCATTGGGATTATAGGGCTGAAATGGTCTATTGGCAAGAGGTCTTGCTTGATTTAAATTTGTAACTAGATTGGGTGGTCTTTGAGGCTAGTATGGCTACCTGTTAGGCTGAGATTAAGGCTAGAAAGAAGGTATAAAACCTTGGGCTTGCTGCCTCTTGAGTGTAACCAGTTCATTACCTAAATTTTGCAATTGCTTCATGACTTCTTGAAGTTCATTTGAGGCACTAGAAGATGAAGTAGAAGCTTCACTTGAATTCTGATTTCTAGGAGTGGGAATAGGAGCTAAAATAGGCACTTGACTAGTACTTGGGTTCTCTAAACTTGGATACAATGGCATTGGAGGCCTAGGAGCTAGCTTGCCAGCTTGAATCAAACAATTTTCAGCTCTAATGGCAATGCTATAAGCAACAGGGATAGTTGTGCCCTCCATGGATTGAATTAACATAGAAATATTAGAATTTAGAGCTTTAAGGTAATATAGAAAAGCACCTTCTGTTGTTGGCCTTACTGCCACTGGAATTCTCTCCCAAGTCATTTGAAATTTGAAGTCAGTCAACTACTCATTGGGAGATCTCTTGATGGTTGTCAACTATTCCAAAAGGGAAAAATTATCTCCCTTTTCTCCAAACTACTCATGGAGGGCTATACATAGCTGGTTCCAATTTTGGATAGAACCTGAGGCAAGACTCCTAAACCATTGCAAAGCTTTCCCTTTGAATGAATATGCCAGTATTTTGATAGCAACTTACATCTCATTAATCTCATGGATTGCACAAATATTAGCAATATCCTTGACATGATCACCAGGAGTGGTCTGATTCTCTCCAGTAAAGTATGGAATGTTCTTCAATGTTGCAATTGGGATTGGATTTTGTGCATTAAGAGAAAGTGGGCTGCTGCCAGTGAAATTGACATAGGGGTTGTGTTGTGCCATTCTGATTGGCCTTAGAACCCTTGTTGATTGAATGAAAGGCCTACCAGGTGGAGGAGTTGATAGAGTTCTGTTTGGTGGAGATGGAGACCTTTGAATTCTCCTCCCTCTTTTCCATCTTCTTGGAGATAATCACAGATACTCAAATAACACCTCTTCTTCTCTAACTCTTGACCTTATGGTGATTCTTCTCATGAGTTTTCAGGTCTGCACTCCTAAAACCAGCTGATTCTTTTTCCTTGGAGTCATCAGATGTGTAATTTAGGTGTCTTTTAAGCAAGAAACTTGCAACAAATGCACATCAATTTGTTTCAATAAATATGAAGACCTCTAAGGTCCCACCGGGCGTGCCAAAATTGTTAGTACAAATCAGTAGCACACCTGGATGTTGATCATATTTCTTGTTTGACATTTTGGACATCCAGTGTGATTGCACAACATTGAATCTTTTCCCCAAGTGTGGGACTTGTAAAAAAAATGGAAAAGAATCTCCAGGTTAGAGGTTGGTTCCTCAACTCCTTTGATCAGGTGTATTACTTGCAAGTTGCAGAGGTTTAAAATCAGAATCCTACTCTAAATTCTAAGGGGACAGAGATAGAGAATGCAAAAGAAATAAAACTAAGACTAATGAGGTGATACACTAAAGGAGTGGTGAACATTCTTTAATTCTACAAATTGACACAGATCATAGAAATGTAACAAAACATCATGAAAAAACTGATAAAATGTAATGGAAGGTCAGGAATGAAGCAAACAACACAAAAAGAGGATTGAAACTCATTCACAGAGCTTGCATTGTCATTTCCAATATCAAAAATACATACATTACAACATCTGAGAGGTAGAAAACATGTTACAGTATTGGAAGAGGTCTGATATTCCACAAAATCACTTTTTAATGTGAAAAGGGAGCCTACAAAACATAAAAATTTCCAACCACTTCAAAAACGAGCCAAATCTGGCTTTTACAATGCAAAAACAAAACCCAAGAGAGAGAAACGTAGGAAAACATGGGAGGAGCTTCAACCACCAACCAAAATGTAATAAAACAGCATGGGCATCCTTAAAGGTCCATTCCCTAACATTTTTCACCATGCTAGGAGAGAATGCGAGCCATTCTTCATTTAAAATGGTGGTTGAAACGTCATTTCTATTGACCACCATGTGCCAAAGGTGTTTTTTTAATTTTCTCTCTCCAAACTCCATAGAAATACAAAATTGAGCCCAGAATCATGTAGATAATTTCACCAGCTTTTCATCGATATAAATAACGTGAAAAACCAAGCTCTAGATCGAAAGTTATGGTCGTTTGAAAATTTAGGGCAAAACAGGGCCAAAACGGGTTGGCGGGCCAAAAATTTGAAATTTTCCCACTTTTTTGCATTTGGGAAAATTTTCCCAAAAATCTCTGTGCTCTACCGCTCTTGGTGCCACATGGCACAATTCCATTGGTCGTGGGCTCTTCCTGCTCCATTTTCCATCGTTTTGGCCATTGGAAAATTTTCCAAAAATTCTCCACCGGGCCGATGACCTGAGGACACGTGGCATGATATGATTCATTGCGAGCCTCTGCTTTCAAATTCTCCACCTACTCTAGACTATTTTCCCTGATAGGACATGTGTCGAGCTCCCATTAGATGTGGGCCTTCCCTGCCAGTTTTCCTTGCGAGCTTGCCTTGTGTTTTTGCCGCCACATGGACACGTGGCATGATTTGATTGGCTCGGGCTTTGGTGGGCGAGCTCTCCCTTTCAATATTTCCTTCAACTTTCCTTTGTGAAAAATTCCCAACTTTCTCCTGCGTTCCACCAGTCTTGGGGCACATGGCATGCTCCCATTCGACGCGGGCCTTGGGGGCTAACCTTTCTCCTTTTCTCCAACCTTTGGGAAATTTTCCCACTTTTTCCCAAGTGGCTGAAGCTCTGACGCCCCCAGGACACGTGGCCTCTCCTTATTGGCTACGGGCCTTGGGGAGTGGCTTTCCCTTTGAATTTTTTACACTTGGGTGAAAAAAAGAAAGAATCTTTTCGCACCCCCAACTCTCGATGCCGCGGTGACACGTGGTCTGACCTAACTGGTCGGCGGGCTGACGGGCCAATATTTCTCCTTTCCTCTCACCTAAACACTTCACCAAATTTTTAAGTCTCCCTCTACATTCCGCTGGTCCTGGGACACGTGGCCTAATTTGATTCACCTGGGCCTTTTCTGGAGTTTTTTCCATGGTGCAGATACTTAGGAAATTTTCCTAATTTCTTCCCTTTGGACACATGACACGATCCTATTCGCTGGTGAGCCATCGGGGAGAAAAATTCCTTCTGAAACCTTGCCAAACACTTGGTAAAAATTTAGAATTTACCTCCACCTCTGCCCTTCCGAGGACACATGGCCTCATCTTATTGGGTCGGGTTTTTCTTGGGAAAATTTCTCATGAAAACTCTTCCAAGCCATAACTTCAAAAATACATGGAGTTAGGAGGAAAACTCTACCTTTCTGGAAAGATGAGAAAAATATCTATCCAATGGTGCCATTTCCAGAAAATTTTGAGTGCCTGAAAAGCAAAAAATTATGACTGAGGCACAAGAGAGGGAATAATGAAGGGGGTTAGCCACAAAATGTGCAAGGGGAACATTTTGGATAACAGTTATCTTCCTTAGTGACACCTCATCCTTCTTTTGGAAAGGACAAAGTGACCATTGAGATGGTATTCAAACCCAATGTACCAGACAATTCAAATCACTAGCAGGTCTTCAATGATGATAATCAGATCCTAGCCTTCTTAGAACAAAGGGATAACTTCAATAATCTTTTCTTTAAAGGAAGTGAAAACCCACACTGTGAATCAATCCCCAAAGAAGAGAAATAAGGAATTGAGGGAATTGATGAAGAGGGAGTAATCAAACTGAAAGGAAAAAATCCCCAAAGGCCTAGTTTCTTTGGAAGACCTCTTTGACAAGCATGATAGGTTCATCCAAGAGAAAGAAAAACAGTCTTCTCAGTGTCTATCTGATTTTGATCGAGAAAAAATTGGAACTTTAGAGAATCCAAGAATGGTTAACATCAATAAATGTTTCTCACTAGAAAAGAAGAGAAATTTTATTGCTCTGCTAAAAAATTACTCAAATGTCCTGGCTTGTTCCAATGATGAACTCAAATCTTTTCAGGCAAAGGAAATGCATCACTCCATTCCTTTGAAGCAAGGAGCTAAGCCCTTCAAGAAAAAACAAAGGCCCTACAATCCAAATATTTTCGATGTTATCAAAGAAGAGATGACAAATATGCTCAATGCTAGAATCAACTTCCCCATCCACCATTCAACATGGGTGGCTAACATTGTGCTAGTAATGAATAAGAATGGGGAAACAAGGATTTGGGTAGACTTCCAAAATGTGAATCAGGCATCTCTCAAGGACAACTACCCTCTTCCAATCATGGATCATATTTTGCAAGCAGTCACTAGATCTGAAATGCTCTCTTTGTTTGATGGATTATCAGGGTATAACCAAATCAAGGTGGTAGAAGAGGATTACAACAAAAAATCCTTCACAACACCTTGGGGAACTTTTTCCTATAGCAAAATGCCTTTTGGCTTGATCAATGTTGGAGCCACTATCCAGAGAGCAATGTACTTAGCCTTCAAAGATTTGAAACATTACATTTTCATTTACCTTGATGATCTCAAGGTTTTTTTAAAGAGGAGGGGAGATCATATCAGTCATTTGGATCAAGTCCTTGTAAGGTGTAGGAAACATGGCATTTCTCTAAATCCAAAGAAGTGCATTTTTGGAGTCACAGAAGGTAAGTTTCTAGGATACATTGTGAAAAAACATGGACCACACATTAATCCTGAGAGGATCAGAGATATCCAAGCACTAGCCTTACCAACCAGCAAGAAGGGAGTTCATGCATTCTTTGGAAAGGTAAACTTCCTTAGTCGTTTTATGCCTAAGTTTTCTAAACTGACTAAGCATATAACTTCCATGATGAAGCCTCAAGCAGGTTTCAATTGGAATAAGGAAGGAAAAGTAGCATTTGAGGAGATCAAGAAATCCATTACCAAATCTCCAACTCTTGTATCTCTAGATTTTAACAAGGAGTTCATCATGTATTGCTATATATTAGAAGATACACTCTCTGTTGTACCCTTGTTCAGAAAAATGATGAAGATTTGGAAGCACCAATTGCTTTCATGAGCTTGTCCTTTGAAAAATCAATGAGCTAAAGTACAACCAATCTGGAGAAACATGCCTACGTAGTGGTTAAAGCTGTTAAAAGTTTCAAATTATGACATTATCGATTCCCATATAGTGGTGATGGTCCCTAGAAGTGCAATCAAGTCCATTTTGAATTAACAAGATCCTGGTGCTAATAGAGGAAGTTGGATTACAAAAGACCTAAGAGTATGAATTAGAGATTAGCGCCCTCTAATCTAGTAAGAGGAAATGGTTTTTGCTAAGCTTGATTGCTGAAGATTAAACTCTCAGGGCTCAGTAGGGAGAAAAAGGAGGATATTTTCTCAACCTATTCAAGGAGATAGTCCACAAGTGCTCTTTTTCACCACCACTGATGATTGGTATGGTGACATATGGCTTACTACCTCACTTTTGGAGAATTCCATCCTCATCTTGATTACAAACAAAGAAGGAACCATCAATCTAAAAGTAGCCAAGTTTTTTATCTAGAATCATGCACTTTATAAGAGAGGCATCTGGATGGTTGTTTCCTCAAGTGTGTGGATAAGGAGCAACAGGAAAAGTTGCTCAAGGCATATCATGATCAAGCTTGTGGTGGATATTTCTCAGAAATGGTCACTACACATAATATCCTCTTAGGGGGAGATATTATTGGCCCTCCATCTTTGCAAACACTCAATATTAGAGTTTCCAAATGTAAATCATGCCAACAATTTGTTTGAAAACCGCAACTAGATACATTACCACTTAGGCCTGTAGTGTTTGAGGAACCATTTCAGGAATGGGGGATGGATTTCATTAATTTTTTGAATCCTAATTCAAGTATAGGGCATATTTATGTACTCACTACAACTGATTACTTCACTAAATGTGTGGAAGCCATCCCAACCAAGCAAGCCAAATCTAAAACAATTTGTAACTTCATCAAAGAGAATATAAAATTGTTGTAGACAATGCCACCTATTTCTCTTCTAAAGAGCTCATAGAGTTTTGTTATGGCTTTGGAATCTCCCTATCCCACTCTTCTAACTACTACCCATAGGGAAATGGGCAAGATGAGTCAAGCAACAAGAACATTGTGACCATTGTTCGCAAGTTGGTAGAAGAGAATCAAAGGAACTAGCACAAGAAGTTATATCATGCATTGTGGTCTAATAGGATCACTCCTAAGAAGGTAATAGGTATGTCACCTTTCCAAATGTTGTATGGAGTTGAGGAAGAGATTCCTCTCATAATTGAGATGTCAGCTCTCAAGTTACTACAAGAAATAGAAGATGGTCAATACAAAGACTCCATTGACAAGAGGATCCTCTTCCTAGAGAAGCTAGAGGAAAGAAGATGCCAAGTGGTGGATAGAATTAAAGAGTGTCAGTTGAAAGTGAAGAAATTTTTTGACAAGAAGACCAAAGCAAGGAATTTCAAAGTTGGAGATTTTGTCCTGCTATGGGACAAGAGAAGAGAACCTAAAGGTAGCCATGGAAAGTTTGATTCGTTGTGGCTCGGCCCATTCCAAATTCATGGAGCTTATGGTGAGAATTTTTTCCTCCTCTCATACTTAGATGGACCTCCATTGGAGTTGCCTCGAAGTGGGCAATACTTGAAATTGTACCATCAGCGAAAGTGGCTTGACCCTCCTTGTACCATAGATGTAGGTGTTTTTTCCCTTTTCTATTGTATGGTTTTGTTTAGTGTTTGGTTTTTATTTTGTGTGGTTTGGCTTGTGTTCCCTCCTTCTTCCTTTCTCTCTCAGAATTGTACATGACTCTGCAAGGCCCAATGGATAAGGAACTAGTCAACATAATATGTTTTGAAACTTGAGATTCTAGATCCTCATGGCGTGCCCTAGTCATGCCCGATTCACGCCATGTCCCCATGTTAGAGCTAGTTGTTGTCTCCTAAAAACTGCTCTACATTTTCATATCCAAATTAAAAAAAATTTAGCTCATGCCATTCTTTGGTGTTTGAGCCAAGTTAGAGATTCAATAAATTAGCAAAATTTGTTCCCTAGAGATGTTTAAACCTCTATTTTTCTCGTTTTTAGAAATCCTCCATTTCCTGATTTGTGCACGTAATATCCTCTTTGCCACCTCCATTTTTTTATCAAAATTGTTCACTTGTTCTATGGCATGGGTCGTCAAATCATTTTTTTTCCTCCATGCCTCTGGTTCGTGAAGGAAATTTGAAAATTGGACTCAAAATGATGAAGTTCTCTTCCTCCGTGTATTTTCCACAGTCGGGATGACGGGTTTCTTTTCCCCATCAAATTTTGGCCCCAATGAATGTAGGTACGTGGTTTGATCCTATTGGATGGGGAGGAATGGGATTTTTTATGAACTTAACACTTTTGGCAAAAATGGTAAATTTTCCACATAGGCCCGAAAAAGCCAAAATTGTCGATTATAGAAAAAGTGGAAGTTTTTGTCCCATACTACACAAGTTCAATTGGGAGACTTGGGACCCGAAAAGCCAAATCAGCCAAAAAATTCAAAAGCATGAGGGTGGACCAATGGATAACTTCAAAGTTTTTATCCTTTTTTCTAAATTAGGTTAAAAAGGATAAAGGTTCACTGCTTCCCCAAATCCTGCAACCAATCAGAGGATGCCATGTGTTAAAAGCCAAATCGGAGCAGCAGGTCGGTGGAGAAGTTTGTGTTTTTGAGCCTCTTTGTAAAAAAGGTGAAAAGTTAAAAAATGACCCATAGCCCCGATCAGGCTATAAAGGAAAAATTCAAAGGTGAAGCCCACCGTTGAAAAGTCAAAGTAGGAGAGCGGAACGGTAGAGGAATTTGAGTTTTTGAGACTTTTTCCAAAAAAGGTTAAAATGTTGAGAAAAGAGCCGCAACCCCATCTCCAACAAGAACGTGTCATTTGTCCTAGTCAAATCAGAGAAGTGGGTTGGTGGAGAAGTTTGTGTTTTTGAGCCTCTTTGTAAAAAACGTGAAAAGTTAAAAAATGACCCGCAGCCCCGATAAGGCTATAAAGGAAAAATTCAAAGGTGAAGCCCGCCGTTGAAAATTCAAAGTGGGAGAGTGGAACGGCGAAGGAATTTGAATTTTTGAGCCTTTTTATAAAAACGGTTTAAATGTTGAGAAAAGGGCCATAACCCCATTTCCAATGAAAACGTGCCATGTGCCTAAGGTAAAAAGTTGAAGTGGACGTGCATGCCAATTTGTTCTAAATTACCAAATCTCTAAAAAATTGTAAAATGCAAAGGGATTTCCCCCCTACCCACTCCAATCTATTCTTACCACATGGATGGCCTGATTTCAAAGTTATAAGAGAAAATCAAATGGTATGTATTCAAACTAGCAAATCAAATGTAATGTTCGCATTGCAAGATCTGGTTTTTAACCCGCCATGAGCACTTTCTTCGCAGTGGAGGAATTTGAAGAGGTGTAAATGATTTGTAAAGTTATAACCATTTTTACATGAGATATAATGGCTCCTTAGAACCATTCCAAAGGGCTGGTGATTGATTTCAAAAAATACCAAAGTTCTCTGTACCTGGAAAAGACAAAAAATGCCATACTTCTTCTATTTTCCCTTCTCCTTAGAATTTCCTCTATTCTAAAATCTCTATACAAATTTGGATTTAGCTTCAATAATAAAATAAGGAATTTTCACCTTTTTGATTGAGCGATTGATTGGTACCTTGTGACCAATGAATTTCATTCGGTCTTGTAGTTTCTCATACGGATTTGTTTTTCTTCTAACTATAAATGCATGTAAATGAAATTTCTAATTAATGTGTGTGAGAATCTGATATTCTACTCACAACATTAGTTTTCTCCTACCTAAATTTCCACTCCCCTTCCCCTTTCCAAGACAAAGTTTCTTCTCTAGCGAGACATTGCTAGCTTTGCCATAGGGTCAGTGGAGTGCCCCTGCTAGATCTTTGGTCGAAATGCCACCATTAAAACCCATATTTCATGAATGCACCTACGAAAGCTGCACCGTTCAAGTAGAGGGACTTAGATTCCCATAACATTGGCTTAAAACCCATCAATTTGTCCACAAGACAAATTTTCTTACCAAAACCTTCTTTGGATAAGCCTTTTCATGTGCATGTTGATGCCTCAGGTACAGTTATGCGAGAAGTACTATCACAACCTGGTGAGGGAATTGTTGATCATCCCTCATTTTTTGCGAGTAGAAAGTTAACACTAGTATAAAATAATTACACAACTACAAATTGTAAAGCATTTTCTATGATCTACATGTTGCACAAGTTCAAGAAGTATTTGTTGGCAACACCATTTATATTCTACATGGACCACACGGCATTGAAATACTAAGTCAACAAGACCATTCTGCAAGGGTGCATATGGTGTTAGGTCCTATTATTTCAAGTGTTTGAGTTCATAGTGGTTGTAAAACAAGGAAAGAGAAATTCAAGACCTAACCACTTATCAAGGATTAACTTGGTGGAGTAAGTGTGAAGCATTGAGGATACCATTCCAAACGCGCAAATTTTTAGGTTGCGGTGCGCACCCTCAGACTTAGAAGATATCAAAGTGTTTTTAAAAAAAGGTGTAGCACCGAAGGGGATGAAAAATCTAGAAAGAAATAAGTTAACAATATACATCACACCCTACATGTTGATTAGTGGAGACCTATATAAGTTAGGTCGCGATGAGGTTTTGCGCCAATGCACATTGGAACATGAGTGCATGGAAATTATGGAGGAAGCACATGGTGGGATTGCAGGAGGAAACTATGTAGGAAATGCTACCGTTTGGAAGATTCTACTAGCATGGATTTGGTGGGAAAACATCTACCAAGATTGTATTGAGTTTTGCAAGGCCGTTGACCATTTTCAGTGCCTTGGAAAATATGGAAAGAGGGATGAAATGGACTTGCGACTAGTAGCCAGTGCTAAACCATTTGAAAAATGGGCAATCGACTTTATAGGGCCAATTTCACCAACTGCACGAAGGACTAGTACGCGGTATATCATTACTTGCACTGATTACTTGACACGATGGGTAGAGGAAATACCTATAAAGGATTGAACCGTAGCAACAGTTGCTAGATTTTTATGGGAGAATATAGTCAGCAAGTATGGTTGTCCTTTAAGTTTAGCAAGTGATAGAGGTACACATTTTCTCAACAAACTGGTCAGGATCCTGTTAGCAGAATTTATGGTGGCCCATCACAAGACTACCCCCTATCATCCGTAAGAGAATGGAACCACTGAAGCATTTAAAAAAATACTAAGTCACACATTGACTAAAGTTTGTGACATTGGAAGACAAGATTGGGATGAAAAATTATCATCCATTCTATGGGCATATATGACAACCTACAAGAGGTTGAACAAGGTCACACAGTTTCAATTAGTGTTTGGTGTAGAGGCTATTTTTTCAATTGAATTCATGTTACCATCAGCGTGTATAGCGCGCACAAGAGGGTTAGCTGATGAACAAGCGTTGGAAGAGAGGATTGATAAGTTGATGTAGTTAGATGAAAGGGGAGCACTTGCTAGATGGAGTCAAAAGACTGAAAAATCAAGAAAAAAGGCATGTCATGATTGTCATATCAAGAACAAGAAGTTTGAGGTTGGGTAGATGATGTTGTTGTATGATTCCAATTATATGTGCCATCCTGGGAAGTTGAATGTCCATTGGTTGGGACCTTACATCATCTCGTACATTCTTGAATCAAGATATTTTCAGTTACAAGTGCTAGATGGGACGAGATTACAAGGTCACTTTAATGGGAGTAGGCTGAAGCCCGACTATAAATAAGTCTTCTTGGTGTTTGTAATAAGGTAGTATTTCCAGTTAACTTATAATTTCCCTTTATGCTTTTATTTTCTTGTCTTTCCCTTTCCCGTTGTTTGTTCCTTTCTTTTTGTTTCATTTTACACCTTGTGTGCTGATAACCACATTATTTTTTACAAGGTTATGTATGTGCAGAGGGTCATGCATCTGTTTTAGTGTGGGGTGGAATAATGCAAAGAAAAGTATAGCCTCTAATTCAAGTTGAGTGTCCTAGTAGAAGGAAGTACATAATGTTGCAAAAGTGCATGAGGAAATGGTGGATAAGGAATTATGGTGTCAAGAAGGCTATAAAAAATACCAGGTACAAAGGATGAAGAGTGCGGGAACAACATGAGGTAGGTGAGGGAAAAAATAGGTAAAGGATAGAAGAAGTACCTTCGGTGCTATAGATGCATGTGTAAGAGTCTTCGATCAGATTATATTTTTGTGTTATAGAAGGTTGTAGAAGGTTTTTCACATAGGATTAGGTGCGTGGGTAAGGGCACTTAAAGTCAGATTAGTGGAAAAATTCACATTTAATGTTAAAGTATGTTGGTATGTGTCATAGCATGTATTGTTAGAGGAAAGAAAAAAGTATAAATATAAGGTTGGACAAGTCAATATTCTACCTTGCTATTACGAAGTTGAAGCACTCTTGTAAACTAGGGCATCCAGGGAAATTTTTGCAAAGGAAGAAGAATCCAAGAAATCTAAAAGTGTGACTAGAGTAGATCTACAAACCAAGAGGAAGGAGTACACAGGAATGAGATAATATTGTTTGTGGTTTGTCATCTTATGGAAGGTTTTCCTAGTTAGGGTTTGGTAGCTAGGGCATGGAGAAAGAAGGATTTATTCTAGGAGTTGAGCTTTGGAGTTGAGTTTGGAGTTAAGAAGAGTAGCAAAGTAGAGTAAGGAGTTCTTAGTTTTTCCTGACAAAAAGCATGGAACCTATGAAGGTGACCATTTCACTGAAGAAACAAAAGGTCAAGGGAAAGGGAAAAAAAATTCTACTGTCGTGAGCTCCAACAAAGAATGGTATGCAAACATGAAATACCCAGATGGAGTATTGCTAGGCAAGGAGTGGGTGTTGCATTTAAGACAAATGACCATGAGTGATTATAACCATTACAAAAGCACAACTGAGAAGGAAATGGCACTAGAGTTGGTCCATCCAACTAACAAAAAAACACTAGATGGGATACCTATATACGGTGACGAGGTGAAAGTAAAATTGGAGAATGTAGGGTTATTACAACTGTATGAGTTTCCTTACTTTGGCAAGCCCGAGTGCCTTTATCAATGGTTGATGTCGTACATACACGAGGATCACTTATTTTTCTCAGGGCACAAGATGCACATAACATTGTAGTTGATATCCAAATTCACAAGCCTTATTCATGAAGGAGAAAGTATATATGATGACCTAAGTGACAAGGAGGCTATCAAGGAGACAGTAGCAGAGTATGACTACAAGTAGGGTTCATGACACTTTTACATTGTAGATATTTCAGACCCTGTTATGAGGATGGTCGAACACTTAGTGACAAGGCTTAATGACCAAGAATGATGGATGCAAGTGAACAAGGCATGGCTAAATGTATGCCGGAAGATATTAGAGGGAACCATCTATAACTTGTCTTCTTTCATTGTGGATGAGATCATAAGCAACACATAGGAGGGAGAGAAGATATTATTTGATAACGTCCTCCTGACCATTGTATTTTTAGATATTAGAGTGCTAGATGGACCAGAAAAATTCATTTGGGAGTATCTAGATGAGGATCCCTCACCCGTAAAAAGGTTTGAAAAGTACACTTGTGAGACCATGACAGCCTCTCTAAAGACGCGCCTAGAGAAGTGGTGTAAACAAATGCATGATGCATTCAAGGTAGAATGGAGGATCCCAAGAGCCCATTTGTAGTTTACCAACAATTCTACATTGGCAGATTTACTTTGAAAAATGGGACCAAGAGCCCATTTTGTAAGTTTCCCTTATCCTTTACCTCATAATACTTCCAGGCAGAGGTCAACAGCTTCAAGGAAGCCAAAATACTAAGGTTTGACCTTAGTGAGGTGGACCAAGACCACCGTGAGCTACGATGAAATCTCATGGACCCTACAAAATGTGCATACATAGAGAAGTATGTCTCCCATGAAGTGGAAATGATAAATCCAATAATGTTGCCAATCATTGGAAGGGGTGTAGGAAGGATATACCTTCGCATAAGGCCAAAGTTTGAGAAAGGTGCCTATCTGGAGAGTTATGTTTCCATTCCAGAAGACCCCACAGGGAGAAAGAAGGCCACACTGAAGAAGAGAGAAAGACAAGAGGGGTAGGAGAAGAAAGCACCAAGTGTGCAAACCACATAATCGGTGGGTGTGCCTGAAGCAATCATGAAGCCTAGCACTTATGCGCGGTGAAAGAAGTCCTGTTGTGGCAAATCAGCAACACCCCTGGATGTAAATCAGGTTTCCAAACTAATATTTTAGGCATCCAGTGTGATTGCACAACATTGAAACCTCTCTCCAAGTGTGGGGACTTGTAAAATGAGATAAGAATCTCCAGATTAGAGGTTGGTTCCTCAAACTCCTCTGATTAGATCTAGTGTTTACACAATTGCAGAGGTTCAAATCCTAATTTTACCCTAATTTGCAAGTAGACAGGGATAAGAAATGCAGAAAATGAAACTAACCTAATGATGGTGATGCACCAAAGGATTGGTGAACATTTTTTGCTCATAAAAATAGGCACAAATCCATGAAATGCAACACGAAAAATATACACAAGCTGATAAGATGCAATAAGAGATCTGAAAATGAAGTAAAAACAATACAAATAGAGGACTGAAAACATTCACAGAGTTTGCACTGTCATTTCCATGTAAAATCCCTTGCATTACACCATCAAAGAGGTATAAACCTGTTACAATCCTTGAAAAAGGCCTGATACTTATAAAATTCACTTGTTTTCAGGTGAAAGAAGAAGTCTGATGTTTAAAAAAGTGTTCGCCCTGAAGAAATGAGCCAAATCTGGCTTTTACATTGCATGGGTCAAGCCCATGAGAGAGAAAATGTACAAAAACATGGGAGCCCATTCCTCATTGACTACAAATGCATTAAATCAGCATGGGGGACCTTACAAACCCATACCCTGTCATTTTTGACCAAATTGGAGGAGAATGTGACCCATTCTGTATTAAATTTGGTTGTTGAAATGTCATTTCTGGCCATGGACACGTACCAGAGCCATTTTTGAATTTTCTCTCTCCAAAATAAATCAAAATTATAAATTGACCATGGAATCATGTAGAGAAATTCAACAGCTTTCCAATGATATAAATAACGTGCAAATATGAGTTCTGGATCAAAAGATATGATCGTTTGAAGATTTAGGGCAAAAAAACGGCCCAAAACGGATCGGCGGGAAAAAAATTCAAATTTTACCTCTTTTTTGTCTTTGGAAATTTTTTTGAAAAATTTCCACGCTCCGCTAGTTAGATGCCATGTGGTAAGCGCTGATTGGATGAGAAATTCTCTCTCCTCCACCTCCCGCGGGTTTCCCTTTGAAATTTTGACGTTTTTATAATTTTGAAAAAAAAATCACTCTCCCCCCGTGCCCCGCCACTTGGGACATGTGGCGTGATCTGGTTAGAGGATAGGGCGTGGGGTCATCCTTGTCTTTTAATTTTTTGGCCCAAGACTTTTGTCAAATTTTCCTAAGTCTTTCCCTAGCTCTGAACTCCCCCCACCTTAGGACACATGTCCTGTGTCTATTGGCTCGGGCCGACCCTTCAAACCTTGCCCTTTGAAATTTTTGGCCAACACTTAGCAAATTCTTCGAGTCATTTTCCCCCTGACATGTGGCGTTTCCTGATTCATCTGCGGGCCTCCTTGTCTCTTTTCAGCCACTTCACCTTTTCGCGTCCCACGCGTACTTTTGGCCTGGATGTCCCAAATGAAAGTCCTCTATTTCGGCCGAACTGGCCGGTTCGCGTCCTCCGTGTACTTTTGTCCCAATTGTCCTAGACTGCCTAGGACAAAATTCTCCAAACCACCCGAAATGGGCTGACTTTCGCCAAACCGGCTGATCCGTGTCCTGCGTATACTCTTGTCCCAGATGTCCCAGACAAAACTTGGCAATTTTTTCCACCTTCGGCCGGTTCGGCCTTTCGCATCCCGCGCGTCCTGACGTCCCAATTGCTATGCGGACCGCCTGGTGGCTTTTCGGCTGATTCACACCCCGATGTCCCAACTGTCCCAGCTGCTGCGAGGACTAGGACTTAGCCGATTTTCATGATTTTGGGCCTTGAATCAACCTACTTACTCGGGACAGAATAATCTGATGCATGTTATCAAAATTACCCTAGGGGTGAATTTTGGATAACAATTTGGTGACTCAGCGGGGTCACCTTCCTGCTAGGTAGAAGATACCAGTTTCCTGAAGCAGTCCATTGGGCATGGAGTCATCAAATATTTTATTTAGAATCCCAACTGACTTAGAATGTGTAAGGAGGAAGATGGAATATCACCTGATGGGAGCAAGAACCGCAAAACATCTCCATGGACAGCAAGTTGTGACAAAGCACTTAGGGAAAACAAAACTAACCTACAGCAAAACAATGTGCACAACCACTTGGAGGAATGAAATTCTAATCTAATATTTACAAGGTGGTAATTTTTCCTCTAGAAGCAATGCTTGAGATAGATTCCATTTACTAGAATCTGTAGTTCTTCACCATCCAATGAGGCCAATTGGAAAGCATTGTTGTTCTTGCACTTTGTGACCATGTATGGGCCACTCCAAATGGCATCAAATTTTGAATGCCTTCCTGGTTTTTCTCTATCCACATCCCATTTCAACACTAGATCTCCAACCTAAAAAGATCTATCCTTGGCCTTCCTATCAAAGGTCTTCTTGATCAAAGCTTGATCCTTTTCCATTGCCTAGGATGCCTGATTTTTGATCTCTTGCAGCTCCATCAACTCTGCATACCTCACCTCCATGGGCTCAAACTCTAGCAACTCCAGCTGCTTCATGAGTTCCAATGTTGGCAACTCAAGTGACATGGGCAAGATTACTTCTCTTCCATAGACAAGCCTGAATGGAGAGTTACCTATGGATCTCTTAGGAGTTATCCTATCAGCCCATAAGGCTGATTTCAATTTGGTATGCCAAGACCTTTGATTCTCATCAAGAGTCCTCCTAATGATCCTCAACAAGTTCTTGTTTGTAGACTCAGCCTGGCTATTACCTTGAGGGTAATAGTTTGATGAAGTGCTTAGGTAGATCCCATTCTTAACAGCCCACTCGGTCACCTTAGATCCAATGAATGCCAATGCATTATCAGAGATTATTGTAGCAGGTACACCAAATCTGGTTGTTATCCCCTCATAAAAGTCTAAGATGCTAGACTCATTTGCCTCTTTGAGTGCTATTGCTTCTGTCCATTTAGTGAAGTAGTCCGTGGCTGTCAAAATCCATTTGTGCCCTTGGATTGAATTGGGATTAATGACTCCAATTAAGTCCAAACCCCATTGCATGAATGGCTGGTCAACTGAGATTGGATGCAATGGAAGGGCAACAAATCTCCCTTTTCCTATGAAGAATGCACAATTCTTACACCTCTTGATCCATGCATAGCAATCACTGAAGATCTTAGGCCAATAATAACAAGCCTTCATGATTTTTAGAGCTGTCACTCTTGGTGCAAAATGACCACCAGCTTGTCCACCATGGAACTCTTCCAACACCCTTTGAATCTGATTTGTGCTAACGCATCTCAGCAGCACTCCATTTACATCTTTCTTGAACAAAACTCCATCAACAATGGCATGCGGGATAGCCTGCAATCTGAAGTGTCTCCTTTGGGTCTTGTTCATCTTCAGAGGGCATAGGCCTGTGCCTGTGAAGTGTATAATACCTTGGGTCCAGCAAGGAGTGGGGGCAACATTGTCTTCTTCTTGATTGCCACTTGGCTCATGGCTGTCCTGGACTGTCAAAACAACCTCTTCTTCATTGCATACTTCTTTTTGCTTCCTCAAAACCAGCTGCTCACACAATCCTTTCCCTCTTACCAGCTTGGTGATCTTGATCTCAATGTCATACTCCATGACACGGGTGATCCAACCTACCCTTTTCTCATTCAAATCCTTGTTGAGGAGGAAGTCCTTAACCCTAACATGTGAGACCAGTAACTAGACCTTGTTGCTTGAGACTAAATGCTTGAATTTCTTCAAGCTTCTGATTACTGCAAGTACATGCTTCTCAATAAAAGAGTACCTCACCTCATAGTCATCTAGGCTCCGACTGAAGAAGGTAATTGGCTACTCATCATTATCCTTGTTCTGCTGTACCAAAATGGCAGAAATAGTTTCATTACCTCCAAATGCATAGAGGATGAAATCCTTGGAGAAGTCCGGGTTGATGAGAGTTGGTGCTTGGGAGATGGCTTCTTTGATTGCTTCAAAAATCTCCTTGCCTTCTGCTGTCCATTTAAAAGTCATGCTCTTCTTTAACATTTTGGTGATGGGCTTGACAAGGGCTGCAAAATTTGGGACAAACCTCCGAACAAAGTTTATCCTTCCCAAGAAACTCTGAAGGGATTTCTTGAGGCTTGGCAATGGTAGTGCTCTTATGGCTTCAACCCTCTCTGGATCAATTGCTAATCCTTCTTTAGAGACAATATGGCCAAGGATCTTTCCTTCATGTGCAAGAAAGATACACTTCTTAGGATTCAAAGACACTCCAAATCTCCTGCACCTCGTGAAGACTTGTCTCAAATGAGAGAGGTGGTCTGCTGTATTTTTGGAAAAAATAGTGATGTCATCAAGGTAAATCAGCACCACGTTGTTAATCAAACCTTTGAATGCCATGTCCATTTCCCTTTGGAAGGTAGCACCAGCATTGGACAGCCCAAATGGCATTTTCCTGTATGCAAAAGTTCCCCATTTGGTTGTGAAGGCTGTCTTGAACTGGTCTTCTTCCTTCACCATAATCTGATTGTAGCCTGAGTAGCCATCAAGTAGTGAAAACCTCTCGGAGCCAGCCACAACTTGCAAGATTTTCTCCATGGAAGGGAGTGGGTAATGGTCCTTGAGAGAGGCTCTATTCAAGTCTCTAAAGTCAACACACAATCTGATCTCTCTACTCTTCTTTCTGACTGGGACTAAGTTGGCAACCCAACTAGAATGCTTGATTGGGAATATGATCCTTGACTCAATTAGCTTGTCCAATTCTTTCCTCATGAGAGGCTCCATGTGTGGATTGACTGGTCTTTGTTTCCACCTGACAGGCTTAGTATTTGGATCCAATTCGATGGTATGCTGAGCTAAGTTGGGATTGAACCCTTTCAATTCTTCATAGCTCCAAGCAAACACGTCAGGGAACTCTTGACACAGCTGTATGAACTCATACCTTTCTTGTTCAGTTGTCATCCTTCCAATTTGCAATGGTTTGTTCTCTTCTACCAAGATGGATACTGAATCCTCTCTCTTGACCTGAATGTTTGCTTTCTCCTTTCTAAACTAATCATTGGGGTTAAAATGGACTCCAAAGTGATAAGTCCCTTGGGTAGCTTGTTAGTTCTCAGCTGTACCACTTGGTCACCATACTGATGTTCTAATCTTTCTTGATTCTTGGCTGAGAACTTAGCTTCTTCTTACAAGAAGTGGATGATTTGTTGGTCATTTTCAAACACTTGCCAACTGACATTGTTATCCGGCACTGAAGGCCTCACAATCACGTGGATGTTTGGCTGTACCTTGTCTTGTTGAATGCTTCCCACAATGTCAAAGGCTGCCCCTACTGTTGCAAGCCTGTCAGCAGCTTGATTCTCTTCCCTAGGAATGGATTTGATGCCAAAACCCTCAAAATCTTCCATGAGGTCCCACACCCTGTTCTTGTAGCACTTGAGAAGATCATTTTTGGTAGCATGTTGTCCCTTGACCTGATTTACAATCAATTCACTGTCACCAAAGACTTGCAAGTTCTTTATTCCTCTCTTGATTGCCCAATGCATCCCTTGCACTAAGGCTTCATATTCGACAGTGTTATTGGAGCATGCAAACTGAAATCTAAAAGCTGAATAATACTTTATTCCTTGAGGTGAAACAAGCATAGCTCCACCTCCTACACCTTGTCTACTCCTTGATCCATCAAAAAATAGCTGCCATACCTCATTGTCATCTTTGTGGTTTGGCTTGGTGATGCTAGGAATAGGTTGATTTTCTTCGTGTATACAATAGACCCCTAGCTCATATTCTTCGACTTCTTGATAAGGATCAAAATCATGTATCTTGTTTGCCCATTCATCAAGAGTTAGATCCGGAATGCTTCCAACCTTAGTGTCAGCTTCATCAGAGCTTGGGTGATCTTCTTGATCAAATGCTGAGCAATTGGCATTAATCTGACTTGGAGTGTAAGGCTCAATATGGAAGTTTGCAATAGGTTTTGACCTGATTGTGGCTTTGGTTCCATACCTCGTTCTGAACAGCATGTGTGACCAATCAGCAAACAAATATCCTCCAATCTTGGCTGTGAAGTCCCTTGACAAGCAAAGGGAAAAGAGTGGTGGAAGGTCTATGACTGATACATCTTGTAAAATAACAACGTTTGGACATGCATGCAAGGTAAGACTCAAGTTTTTAATCACTCCAACTGTTGCTACTGCTGTCCCATCTAGCTACACTACCCCTTTGGATATTGTTTCATACTGGAGCCCTAGTTGATCAGCTATTTGTTTAGGCATTACTGAGCTACTTTCCCCGGAGTCTATCATGCAATTGTGCACTAGATGATTTCCAATGATCAATGAAACATAGAAAGGAGGGGGTTTCAAAATTTTACTTTGCTGTCCTCCATGATTTCCCTCAGGCTGAGTAGCATTTGTAAGCACTTTCTCTTGCATCTGAACTTGCTAATTCGAAGTTGGCCAGTCCTTCATGGCAGCTTGCAGTAGATCTCTTTGGCCTGGGATGGATAGGGATTCCCACATTGATATATTGACGTTTTTCTTTTTCATCTGATCAATGATACTGAATGGTGATGAAGGATCTCTTTTTTGTCCCTTGGTTTGCACATTCACTCCTTGCACATGGGCAGCAACAACTGGTATTTGAGTTGGCCTAGGGGTTGTTCTTGGCTGCCCTTGTGCATTTGAAATTGGACTTTACTTGCCAACCATTTGTGGAACCATGGGAGGTTGTGGATTGGTTGGGGCTAATGGCTGTTCTTCACCCAAATTCCTCCTTTTTGACCTTGTGTTGGCTGCAACACCTTGAGAAATTGCCTGGTTCATGCCACAAAAATCCTCTGCTTGCCAATTTACCAATGTGGTGTCATTTGGGGCTGATTGCTGTTGGAATGTTTCTTGTTGTTGGTTGTTTCCTTGACTGCCCTCACCCTCCACATCAGTAGTTGTCACCATTAATGCTTGACTGAAAGCACCATTGAAGCACATGGATTGGTTATGAGGCTCATTGCATGGAAAACACCAATCGTACTCCTGGACAATGTTGTTTTGTGTTGGCACTAGTGCCTTAGAGGCAGATATGGCATTTGGATTATAGGGCTGAAATGGTCTATTGGCAGGAGGCCTTGTTTGATTCATATTTGCAGCAGGATTAGGTGGCCTTTGTGGTTGGTATGGCTGCCTGTTAGGCTGAGCTTGGGGCTGATAAGAAGGTCTAAAACCTTGGGCCTGCTGCCTTTTGAGAGTAACCAGCTCATTGCCTAGGTTTTACAATTGCTTCATGAATTCTTGAAGCTAATTTGGGGCACTTGGAGATGAAGTGGAAGCTTCATTTGAACTCTGATTTCTAGGAGTGGGAGAAGGAGCCAAATTAGGTGCTTGATTGGTGTTTGGACTCTCTAAGCTTGGAAACAATGGCATGGGAGGTCTAGGGGCAAGTTTTCCAGCTTGGATCAAACAATTTTCAGCCCTAATGGCAATGTTATAAGCCATAGGGATAGTTATGCCTCCCATGGACTGAATCAACATAGAAATATCAGAATTTAGAGCTTTGAGATAGTAGAGAAAAGCACCTTCTGCTGTTGTCCTGACTACCACTGGAATTCTCTCCCAAGTCTTTTGAAATCTGAAGTTGAAATCGGTCAGCTGTTCATTGGGAGCTCTCTTGATGGTTGTCAACTGCTCCAAAAGAGACAAGTTGTCTCCCTTTTCTCCAAATCACTCATGAAGTGCTATACATAGCTGATTCTAATTTTCTTGCTTGAAAAGAGCTAATATTTGCAGATGCACATCAACTTTTCTGCAATAAAAATGAGACCTCTAGATTCCCACCGGGCGTGCCAAAACTGTTGTGGCAAATCAGCAGCACCCCTGGATGCAAATCAGGTTTCCAAACTGATATTTTAGGCATGCAGTGTGATTGCACAACATTGAAACCTCTCTCCAAGTGTGGGGACTTGTAAAATGAGAGAAGAATCTCTAGATTAGAGGTTGGTTCCTCAAACTCCTCTGATTAGATCTAGTGTTTACACAATTGCAGAGGTTCAAATCCTAATTGTACCCTAATTTACAAGTAGACCGGGATAAGAAATGCAGAAAATGAAACTAACCTAATGATGGTGATGCACCAAAGGAGTGGTGAACATTTTTTACTCATACAAATAGGCACAAATCCATGAAATGCAACACGAAAAATATACACAAGCTGATAAGATGCAATAAGAGATCTGAAAATGAAGTAAAAACAATACAAACAGAGGACTGAAAACATTCACAAAGTTTGCACTGTCATTTCCATGTAAAATCCCTTGCGTTACACCATCAAAGAGGTATAAACCTATTACAATCCTTGAAAAAGGCCTAATACTTACAAAATTCACTTGTTTTCAGGTGAAAGAAGAAGTCTGATGTTCAAAAAAGTGTTCACCCTGAAGAATTGAGCCAAATCTGGCTTTTACATTGCATGGGTCGAGCCCATGAGAGAGAAAATGTACAAAAACATGGGATCCCATTCCTCATTGACTATAAATGCATTAAATCAGCATGGGGGACCTTACAAACCCATACCCTATCATTTTTGACCAAATTGAAGGAGAATACGACCCATTCTGTATTAAATTTGGTTGTTGAAATGTCATTTCTGGCCATAGACACGTACCAGAGCCATTTTTAAATTTTCTCTCTCCAAAATGAACCAAAATTAGAAATTGACCATGGAATCATGTAGAGAAATTCAACATATTTCCAATGATATAAAGAACATGCAAATCTGAGTTCTAGATCAAAAGATATGATCGTTTGAAGATTTAGGGCAAAAAACGGCCCAAAACGGATCGGCGGGAAAAAATTTCAAATTTTACCTCTTTTTTGTCTTTGGAAAAATTTTCAAAAAATTTCCACACTCCACTGGTTGGACACCACATGGAAAGTGCTGATTGGACGAGCAATTCTCTCTCATCTGCCTCCCGCGGGTTTCCCTTTGAAATTTTGACGTTTTTATAATTTTGAAAAAAAATTCACTTTCCGCCCGTGCCCCGCCACTTGGGACATGTGGCATGATCTGGTTGGAGGACAGGGGCGCAGGGTCATCCTTGTCTTTTAATTTTTTGGCCCAAGACTTTTGTCAAATTTTCCTAAGTCTTTCCCTAGCTCCGAACTCCCCCTGCCTTAGGACACGTGTCCTGTGTCTATTGGCTCGGGCCGACCCTTCAAACCTTGCCCTTTGAAATTTTCGGCCAACACTTAGCAAATTCTTCGAGTCATTTTCCCCCTGACACATGGCATTTCCTGATTCATCCGTGGGCCTCCTTGTCTTTTTTTGGCCACTTCATCTTTTTGCATCCCATGCGTACTTTTGGCCCGGATGTCCCAAATGAAAGTCCTCTATTTCAGCCGAACCGGCCGGTTCACGTCCTCCACGTACTCTTGTCCCAACTGTCCCAGACTGCCTGGGACAAAATTCTCTGAACCGCCCGAAATGGACTGACTTGTGCCAAACCAGCCAATCCGTGTCATTCGCATACTCTTGTCTCGGATGTCCCAGAAAAAATTTGGTGATTTTTTCCACTTTCGGCCAATTCAGCCCCTTCACGTCCCGCGAGTCCCGACGTCCCAATTGCTACGCGGACCGCCTGGCGGCTTTTTGGCCGATTCGCGCCCCGATGTCCCAACTGTCCCAGCTGCTGCAAGGACTAGGGCTTAGCTAATTTTCATGATTTTGGTCCTTGAATCAATCTACTTGCTCGGGACAGAATAATCTGATGCATGTTATCAAAATTACCCTGGGGGGTGAATTTTGGATAACAAGTCCCCTATCAAGGCAAAGACCCAAAATAAGAGGTGCTTGAGCATGAAGAGCACCTCACCCATGAAGGATCACCAATAAATAGGTCACCTATCAAGGAGAAGGAGAAAGAAGAATCTCCTGTATTGGAATCCCCAATAAGGAAGAAGCAGAAGATGACAGATGAGGCAGACTCAGAAGAGATGGAAAGTTTAGATACTTACATCGGCAACAAGGATGATGATGAGCCTGAAGGAGGTGAAGACCATCCAATATATGATGTACATGACTCAGAGGAGGAGGAAAGTGAAGATAAGTATAACAAGGAAGAAGATAAGGATCAAGGAAAGGGGGCAAGCAAAGAAGTAAGCACTAAAAATCAAAGAACACCAAGCCTCACCAAGGAGCAAGTAGAGAAAGTTGTGGAGAGAGAAGTTTTTTAAATCATGAAGGAGTTAGTGGAACAAGAATTACAAAGGAGTGTGGATGAAATTATGAAGGAGATGGAAGAAGAAAGCATTAGGAAGGAGTATGGCAGCATGGGTGGAGATCCCAAATTGGCAGTAAGCTTCCCAAAAGCTACACAAATAGGTGGGAAATACGTAGTGGTGGCACACAAGAAGGGAATGGGGTACATTAATGATCCTATCAAGGTGCTACACACACACTTCTAGATCATTATACTAACAGAGTAACTCCTGGCTATGTCATCATTTGATGAAGAAGGTGCATACCCATGAACAAGAAAGACGTTATTTTGGGTGTATGAGTCCCACATGGATGAACCAGAATTTGAAGTAAGTCATAGAGCACTAATTAAGGTTCTAGAAACTAAAGGAATAAATATTTTGGTGAAATCTCAAAAGCTATCAAATGTATAGGTCTGTAACATGCTTAACAAAATTCCAGTCGAAGTTGAGGCTAGACTATTCAGGAGAAACGATAGAGTGAGATTCCTGGAGGATGAATTGGAGAAGAAAAAGAAGGAGCTCATGGAAAAGAGAAAGGACCAAAAGCAAGAGAATTTGATTGATGCTCAATTGAGTCATGAGCTAAAATAAGAAAAATCTAAGGTGTGCAAAGTCTCCAAGAAGGTGGAGATGATTACAAATGCAATTGTCCTGAAGCACCCCGACTTAACGCCAGCCAATCAGAAGTATGAATCATCCTTGAAATGTTTGAAGGATCTGACTCGCATTCTCACAATGGAGAGGTGACCACTCAATTTAGATTCTACATAATAATCGTAGGCCCTCCAAGAAAAAGAAGAAAATATGAAGGTTGTTGAGATTGTGACTCGATACACCAAAGTTCTTGTAGAAGTGAAGGTCGTCGCGCAAGTTACTGAAGCTATTTATGACAACTACATTGATAGTGATAGAGTGACAAGCATCTTGGTTGCCACCCATGAAACAAAACTCAAGGACTTCCAAGAGAAAAGAAAGGGGAATAGAGTGGGAAGAGACAAGATCTTGGCCGAGGTGGAGAAGAAATCAGAAGCAATCGAGACCCTGTGGGGCTCGATCAAGAGTCGGCTAAAGGAATTATACCCCCAAATAACCCACAGGATGGATGCATTTGAGGACTTGGGAAAACAGTTGGAGGTTATTGTTGATACCATGAGTACCAAAGGGGAGGAGCTAAGTTTTGAGGAGGTGAGCACCTTTGTGGGTGACCTCTGTCAGTAAGCGCAAAACAAGGTTGATGTTTGGGAGAAGCTAAAGGTAGAAATAGGAAAGGATTTCCCTCTCCTCCTCCAACAATAAACAAGTTCCCCATTATTTCATTCGTTCTCCCAATTATTCATTCCTTTATTCTTTCTTTCCAACCATTTTAAGAGCCTTCCATTCTTTATTCTATTGAAGAGTGTTTCTAAGGATAGATAACATGTGTAGTGTGGGGTGATGTTGGGCCCCAAAATTTGGCTAAGTACAAGAAGTCGCGTGGGCACATGGTACCTATTTAAAGAAGGGCATGTGGGTTGAAGGAGCATAGGGAAGGGTCCTAATATAATCTTATATAACACAAGATTTGTGCGTAAGGAAAAACATGTTTTGATACTTAGCCATATTCAGCGTTCCAGACAACACACGAGAAAAGTGTGACTTGTCTAGCATGCAGAGTGGATAAGGTGCCAGCCTGGCGGCTGTAGGATCAAAAAGGGAATATTCCATGCATGCAATGGAAGGTTTGAGGATAAAATAATTGCACATAGTGGAGATCTCAGATCAAATGAGGCATTCTTCATTAGAGGACCACGTGGACACTTGGAAGCCGCTCTACTACCTCATGAGGTATGGTGTTGAAGGAAGAAAAACTATATATAGAGGTGCGCAGACAATAGAAATACACACAAGATAGAGGAGTTATTAGTGTGGTATACTGGTGGAAGAGAGGTGAAGCTCTGAAAAAATATAATGGATAATTCTATATGCTGGGATTAGAGAAAATATAGGAGTGATGGTATATTTATAGGTATGGTTTAGTATTCATCTTTGTAATGTGAAGCACATAACTGTAGTTCTGATGAATGACTCTACTCTGCAGTATTATATGGGTCTGTTATGACCTCAAGGGATGTAATCTGGTTACTAGACTCATCAATATGAATATAAGACTCTGTTCTAAATCATATATGTGTTCATGAGTACAATCCTTGTGTATTTCCTTTATGAATCAGTTCTTTATGTTGAATGTTATTTATCTTTTATAGGTGTAATGAGATGATAACTCTTCCTAGGTTCTAAAAGGATGATGCATGGTTCCTTTCTATTATTTTACACTTAGATATCTGTCATAAGATGATGCATTCTCACAAGACTCACATAAAGGAGAGGCTCAGTGTTTGCACGTGACTCAGGTGAGCGCCCAATGCTCGTTAGGTGATAGGCCAACGTGCATGGGATTTTACTAGTAATCTAAGGGTATAAAAATGACTACAATACCTACATCTATTGTTTTCACACTCTTAGGGGAACCTAACATCCCAATTCATAATGTCTCCATACATATTCATGTATCCACTATT
Source organism: Taxus chinensis (assembly GCA_019776745.2). NCBI lineage: Eukaryota > Viridiplantae > Streptophyta > Pinopsida > Cupressales > Taxaceae > Taxus > Taxus chinensis. The sequence continues at coordinate 338,481,266 of CM034151.1, forward strand.
ATTATTACACCCCCCATATCTAATGGTTTGCATGATTCTTCATCTAGCACATAATCTCTTGAAACCCTTATTCACTTGTTACAAGCTCAAATATAATAATTTCAACAAGGTGTGTCCAATTATCCTCATGTTATAGAATCTTATCAATTATTACATAAGCAAATATCTCTTAAGGTGGGATCTTACCCTTTGACTCTTAGTTTTATCATACCTAAGATTTCTATCTATAATGTAAAAGGTGATCCTGTGGAATATCTTAAGCCACTTTATGTGGTTTGCATTGATTATTCCTCCTATGATATCTTTCTTACCAAGATGTTCCCTAAGATCCTTAAGGAATTTACATTGCAATGTTTCATGATGTCACTACACATTTTGTGCACTCTTTCACTATACTGGCAAATCAATTTTTGGTACAAATTTCTATCTAAATCAGGGATAATGTTTGTTATACAAAAATTTCTAATATTTTTTAGGCCTATGATGAATAAGATGAATAATATCCTTGTTGATATTGACTTGGAATATATTTTTAACACAAATATTACTTTCTCATTATCAAGAATCAATCATGTTTGAAAAATTCATATCATTTGACTATGCCATACACTCAAAAAGTGTGAAGCTAAGTTATTACATATGAATAAGCTCCATTATGTTGCTAGCATTCATAATACGTATAATGCCAAATTTCAAATAAAATCTACATTTAATGGAAATACTAATGATGTTAAGGATTATTATAGAGAAATTGTAATTTCTATTAATCAACTACTAAGCTACAGTTACAACCCACATGACGATAATTTACACATCTATCATGTGAACCTCATATTTTATTAAAATAATTACTTGAGTGCAATATTGTGTCTCTACTTCCACCATATAAGGTTGATGCAAGAAAACCTAAAAGTAATTTTTTATGCCAAATCATATTGTGATTATCACAAGTGAATTTGTTATTCTACAAGACATATGCACAAAGATTCTTCATATTATTCAGAACATTTTTGACACCAATACAATTGAATGAGATGATCCCACTGAATATTCTAAGCCAAAAAATAAAAAATCTAAATTGAAAATCTTCAATGATCCACTCCCTAATAAAACAAACGATACATCTAATTTTGAAATGAATAATCCTCATCATGGGGTACTACCACCACCCACTTGTGATCATTCCTTGGATGCTATGAACAATACTATTATTTGTGTACCACATTCTAGACACTAATAATTTAATGACTCTAATATAGATGACATATTTATTTATAATACATTGTCTATTGTTGTCTCTATTCATCAATTACCTATACGTGTGTATTGGTTAATCCACACAATAAAGATAATGTTCTCTCTTAGTCATCTCTTCAATCTCTTGGAATCTCTACTCCAAATATTAAATATGATTTTGTCTTTGTTCTCATCATATCATATTACCTATCATTATTTCTCATATTACAACACTAATTTAATTCTTAGCTACTATTTATCTTATCTATAGTACCTTACGTCTAGGTATCCCTTGGTTACGCGTCCTTAAGGTTATCCCATTAATTATTCACCATTGTATCGATTTCATTCATAATAAGTAGGTTGCTATTATTTGAGGTATCCGTTTTGAGGCTCCTTTTCTTAGAATTCCTATTCATTATCTCATAACCTATATCCCTAATCCTAGTACACCTTGGGATAGGCCATTGGATTCACACATTGATTCACATAGCTCTGGTCCTGCTAGGTCTTATGTTAGGACTTCAGTTGCATATGATGATTCACATGGCTCTATTCCTTCTATGGGTCCTTTGGTTACATATTTTTATTCACATAGCTCTAGTACTTCTTGACCTCTAAATATCCCTTCCTCTACATGTATTTCCTCTAGTGGCTTACATTATCATAGGATGTCCTATCGATACTTTAATATGTAACATCAATCTATAAATCATCATTGATATTTAAGGGATAATCATTATTTTATTATAACATATAGATATCATAAATCACATACTATTCATTATGATGATATACATGGATATTTTACTATCCCCTCTTTGCCACATATTAATAACACTGATCCGTCAATAATTAAGTCACCTTAGTTATCACATCAGAGGCACGAGCCTCTATCATCTTTGGTTGTTTCTTCACCTCCTTTGGAGGTCTTAATTGGGTATATTTCATGATATCCCATTTCTTGTACATATATATACAATATAAAAGATAAAAACACCTATATAATCACAAAAAGTAAAAAACGTTCACATTTTAAAAAAAATGTAAAAAATCAAGATATGTTTCTCTAGTTAGAAATTTGTGTTATATTGTTGGCCATTATGTAGTTGTGTTTTCATTGATTTCAAACCCTTATGGAAAAGTGTTTTTATGGTGTAGTTTGATTCCCCATATGATGTTATTCAGGTGTCAAGTATGAAGGTTGATTAGTAGTGACCAAGTTTGGTGAGTTCAGTGTTGTCCTGGAGCATGGTCTAGTGAGTTATGTCATAGTTTGAGCTCTCTTGAGTTTCTTTGATGTTTTATTAAGGTCATACATGGTATATTATGTGTGTTGTAGGTATCCTTGATTCTTCATGAGATCAAAAAGGTCAGGTTGTGAGGTTACATGGTTGTGTCAGGTCATTCTAGGCTTGTTTTTAGTCATAGAGCATGCAAAATGAGGTATACATGTGATATTTTGACCAAATCAGTATTTTACAATCATGCTAGTATCATGGTGATGATATAAAGGGAATGTATGGTGAGTTTCAAGTCTGTATTCAGTGATTTGGTGCTCCTATGAGGACCTTGGGAAGCAACATGTGAGAAACAGACATTTTGACACATACAAATGAGACTGGATAGAGAGTTCCATGAATATTTGAGATATATGGTGAGAATGAAATGTTATATCATGTTTTCATGATTCTTCATGAAATATTTCAAGTGATTATAAATAATATTTTTTAAGTTATGCAAGATTTGGTGAAATTGGGTAAGTTACAATGTGTTTTTCAAGCAAAGTTGGACCTTCTGATGCTCGTTCTGAACATTGTGCTTTGCATATATAGGGCATACATTATTAGGTAAGTTGTGAAGTTTTAAAAAAATAATGAGGTGGTTTTATCATCACATTTTTATGAACGATCGTTTAGAAGGTAAAGTATTTTAAAATCCTAGCAAAACCCTAGTTAGGAGCAGTTTGTAGAGACATGAGTATACTGAGCTTGTTTTTATTTCTAGTGAAAAAGTGATTATTGGATGTTACAAAGGACACTTGTAGCGAAGTGACTATACTGAGCCTGTTTGGATTTCTAGTGAAAAAGTGATTATTGGATGTTGCAAAGGATGCTTCCAAATTTATAGAAAGGTATGTTAGAGCATGTGGTGATATGTGGGCCCCACTTGAATTTAATTGTTTTAGAAGATTCCAGTTTGTGAAAATGTTCTACAAATGAGGTTAATTCTAAATTATAATCTATGAAATCCCAGGGGTTTTTCATTTATTTCCATGATATTTTCATATCATGGTTGATGTGAAAAAATTCAAAGTGTGCCTTATTTTTAAAGACTGATTTTTGGGGTAGTTTGGAGAATCCTTCATTATAATTGATATTGTAGGCACGACAGAGGGAGTTAGGACTAAATTCAAGTTTTTTTGTGAATATGGTTCAAATTTATTTCCAATGGTGTATAAAAATTGAATAATGGATAATGTATGAAAATTTTATGACCTGTTCTTTGAAGGTCAAATCTGAAAGGTGCTCATTATGGCAAGGTACAAATGGCTACATGAGATAAGATGATGATTATGATTTGATAAACCTTGGTGAATGTTTTTATGGCTTATTATTCATTTATAAGTGTGTTACATGATTTTTTTAAGTATGGAAGTGAATTTTTGTGTGATGGAGTATGTTCAACTAGCTGTTAGTTCAAAAGACCTAGAAGAGATAAAAATCAGTTTGAAGATATTGGCTTGGTTAAAGGCCTTCCACTTAGATTTGGAAGGATTTACTATATGTTATGGAAATTTAATTCAGATATATTTCCAATGAGATATGGAATATCACATTATGATGTGTTTTGGTTGGTCATCCAGGTCATTTTGTGAAGAATTTTGTAGCTGAAATTTACAGGATAAGATAGATTTCTTATTGTTGAAAGTTTTTAGTTGGCTTAAGTGCATGAGATGGATTGAGTTAAAGCTTTTTATAACCTTATAAATTTTTAATAGTGGATTAATTTTTTCATCAAATTAATCCATTTTTGAGGTCTTTAAAATGAGAGAAAAATTGTGTTAACCAATTGCATGTTTTAAAACTACTTTTTTAGGCAAGCTTGATTTAATGAAGGAAAAAAGTTGATTGTGGGTTTAAAGAAGTGGATTGTTTCATGAGATATAGAACTTGTTTAGGATTGTCCTACAGATATCTTTCATTTCCATAGAGTTTGGTAACATTCAATATTTGAATGTTTTATTTGGTGTGATATTGAGGCCTAAAACATGAAAACAAGGTTGTTGGATAGCAGGTGTTTTTTGTAGTTAAGGCAATAAGCCATTGGGCCCATCAAACAAAATTAAAATTGATTTTTCTCATGAATAATTGTGACCGTTTATGATGTTTTAAATGTCATTTTAAACATTCTTGGTGAATATTTTTAATAGCATGACTAAAAAAAAAATTGTCATTAGGATATTTTAGGCATTCCAATTCCAACTATGGGGTTTTTAAGGATTTGTTGGTGCATGAAAAGAAAGGGTTTTGGTTAGCTATGGCCTACCTACTTGGGTCACTATGTGACTGTTATGATAAATTATATGGGATGTTTTTAAATGTTGTATTTGGTTAAGATAAAAGAGGTTTAAGACCAACTTATTTGATGAATTTTTAAAGGAAGGAGAAGGCTTATAAAAGCATAGTTTTTGGGTGCATTTTGTGAATTAGTAGCTGTGTGTGCAAGTAAAAGTGTGTCTCCCTAGGTGTGAGAAGTGTTTTACAAGTCTATGTGTGAATGATTTTAAGGGTGATCTAAAATCATGATAGTGTGTGATAGGTATATTAATTTCATAAAGACATGAGAGCAAGGGTTAATATCCAAGAAAATTTGAGGAAGTGAAGAAAGTGCTTGATTGTGAGATATTGATGATCTAGGGTTTTGAACAAGAGGTTGTGAGCTGAATTTGTGATCTCCATCAGTTTTGACAGCAGAAAAAACATCAGAGATAAAACATATAATAAGGAGGATGAATCTAGTTGATTGAGTCATCTTGGTGGGTTGTAGCATCCTTGTGGAGTGGTTTCTTCACAAAACTAGGGGTTGGTTGCTCCTTGTAGGGTTGGTATCTCTACTACACTAGGGGGGTTGGTGCTTACTTGTGGGGATTCGTTCCTCACTAAATTTGAAACATGGATCAATATAATATATTGTTTCTTCAGTGGGTTTTTCTTCCCCTTGATGGTTTCCCTCTTATATCTTGGTGTCTTTTTTTTAACTCTCTTTTCTCATGGTCTTGTAGTATGGTATGATATTATGATGCTTAATTAGACACACATTAATGGTTCATGGATAAGTGAATTTGTGGGTTTTTGTATGAATGATAATTAATAATGGAAGGTAAGTGAAATGATATTTTTTGAAAGTACTGATTGACCCCCCCAGCCAATTTTGCTTCATGGAATCATAGTTTGTTGATGATGAGAACATGCTGATGATGAAGCATGTCTCAATATCACATTCTTATACTATATCCTTGAAGCACATACATGGCAAAGAAAATCAGAAATGTTTACCAAGATCTAAAATTTATCATTTTGATTATTGGTTGAACGTACATGCTGACATAAAATCTCCACCTCCTTAATTCAATTAGACCCACACCACCAATGATTTCAGATAATAAGTTCAAATGGAAGAAGATATCGTGAATGACTTAAATAACTTGCCCTGTGATAATATTAAAAAACCATGCATGGGACAAGATTCCTTGTCTCTCCCCAGACGTGTTTGAGCTATAATCAGACCTATAATTTCATAGTATGGAGAACATTAGATTTTCACCAAGTTTGACTTGATCATAGATCCATGTCTGTAACAATCAAGGTCAAAGTATTTTCATTTGAGTCTGTCAAGCTTAGATCAACATACTATTCAAACCCTTTGCATTAAGGATCCTTGAGAAGCCTATTCTTGCAGATATAGGTATTAGACCTATATTCCAAAGGATTATGATTGAAGATGATGGTGTTCATGGAAAAAAGGTCTATTATATGGCTATATCCTCACACCGCTAACGGGATCAACCCAATGTTATGAGGCATGGTAATATTCAAATCACCCACATATTGCTTTCTTTGTCATGATTGAGGTTAAACATTCCATTGTTATACTCTGCAAGATAAGGTCCCTTGACGAATGTATGCTACACGAGTCTCGATGCATCTATCATACATTCTACCATATTACTCCAATTGTCCTTAACCGAGTCCATGTATTCAAAAAATTCCATGCCATTCATAATTGTTATGGAATCATCAACAGTGTTTTGAAGCTTCGAATAGATCAACTAAGATTATAATGTTTTATTCCACAAGTGTCAACCAAATTATAATCATATTGAAAAAAAAATTGTACTATAGGTGGAACACCTTAGAGGGGAGCTAGCATCTTTCAAGTATTAGAGGACACAAGTATTTGCAAAAGGAAAGCCAATTCTTCTCTTTTTTCAATGCCTCAAACATTAATTATGCCATGATACAAATTTCGGACATGAAGGATGCTTCTCAATGGTTTGAGCTTAAGAGAACTGATTGTCACTCTATATTGCACCCTAATCTCATAATATTTTTCAAAGAAGGGTCTAAACCAGCTCAGTGGAGGTATGGTTTTTTAAGACTATTGTTGAAGGAATACTCTTATCACTACCTTGATCGCTAAAGAGAAATTCCTATTTTGACAATGCTCCATCAAATGTAAAGAATAAGGAACCCTGAACGCATAAACGCATAGTCTTTGGGACACCAAAAAAAATGTAAGGTATGTTAAAAACTTATCCATGAGTTTTTGAGTCAATTTTTTCATTAGTAGGTGTGAGTTTATTAGGTTGTGTGTTTGAGTCCAATTATGTGTCTTAGTCCTATGTCAGTAAGGTCTAGGTATTGCCCTATTACTTATCAGTGCTTGTCACCCTAGTTATCCAAGCACCTGGGTCCAAGTATTCTTGGATTATAATGGATGTAAAGGTGTGTTGATTCTTGAATACAATCACCAATGAAATATTGTCATAGAATTACCTGTATAAGGTGTATTGAAGAGTTTGAAATGGTCACTCAATTTGAGGATTTGTCACAAATATTGCAGTAATTTGTATTGGTGCCTCTACCAAGCACTAGTTCTAAGATTGGTTGTGTGTGAATCTTGCATGGAAGGATTCAAGCAACTTATGAGAAGATCATGTTATATTCAAATAATTGCGAAATTGAACTAGAGGGGTGTCAGTCACCAAAAAATGGGGTCACTCATGTCTATAATCTAGATCAACATAAGTGATTAAATAGAATGGTCATAAAAAAGGTAAAATAATCTCAAACATAAAATGAAATGAAAATAAATAAAAGGAAGGGTAGGGGATGAGTCTTAGTTATAGTTGCTCAAGAAACAAATGTGATCGGTGGAGAGTTGGTGTAGGCACATGGGCATTGGTAGTTCTTAAAGATTTTGTGAAGTCTTGATGGCACGTGTTCATAGCATGTGAGTCCACTTGCAACTGTAGTGAAAGACAAAAGCTATGGATTTTGGAGAAAAACTGTCATTTTATGGGTCTCAGATATGGGTGGTTGTATCTAGTTCCTCAAGGTTCATGAGGTCTCTCTACAAATCAAGGGTTGGCATAAACTGTGAGGTTCAAGCATAAAAAGACGTGCTATGAAGTTTTTAATGACATAGTGTTATGGTTCCTCGTTCAGTTCTCGTGCTATGAATTCCCATCAAGAAGTTTTGTATGCAAAGACGTGCATGATATAGCCTTGGAAATCATATAAGAATAATGTCAAATTTACTACAGTCAAACTCCAAAAATATTTAATAGCATTCTCTTCTACCATATGGCCATCACAAACACCATGACCTCCCCCGAATGCACCCTCCTAGTGCTCCCCATGTCCTATACAAACTCTTGTAGGTGAGTCTTAGGAGGAATTAGCGTATGGAAATGTGCACAAAAAAGCATTTGGAGAACAAATATGTTGTCATATGTGACTTTAAATGATTATTGCAAATATATAAGAAGTTGTGCATGAACAATTTTATGGAAGCGTACACATTTAGAACTATGAATTTTTTTGACTAAATGTCACAAAGAAATGTGTCCTTATGGCTTACAACAATTGTAGATTATGCACAAAATAGTGCTCAGAGATTAAAAAGGCCTTGAAATGTTTCAAGAAAATACAAATGGCGGGTATAAATCCATCATCCAACCTCTAAGATCAGGTTATCTGACTTACCTACGCTTACAGTCAAGTAAAGGAATTTCATGAAAACTATGATAGGTTTTGCAGTGGTTAAGTTGAGATTATAAGGTGAAATTGGTGCTTGTATACTCTACATGGAATTGCTCTGATTGTCATATGATGCTCAATACAAGTTGAACTCTGGAAAAAACTGTGAGGGATTATGAGGATATGAAAATACTTGCTTCCATACTTGCATTAAGGGTTGATGCTACGAGTATAAATTAAGCAAAACTCAATATGTTTAAGAGTACAAAGTGCATGTAAATCAATATAATATTGGCATTAAACCAGGGAATGCATACCCTGGTTTTTGTAAATTACATTCCTAAAGGACATGGTATAAGGTTTCAAGGAGTAGTTGTAAATAGATGGAATGAGACCTCTCACACAAGGGTTTTAATGTTTAAACTCTCATCCCTAGAACCGTGAATATGTACTCCACTTTGATAAACTATGATTTGCATCCAAAAGGGCTACAACCCTATAAAAGATGCTTCTACGAGGAAGTGTAGGTAGTTTTTGAATCAACAAAATTATGCTACAGGGATATAATGCAACCCTTGAGATTAGCTACAATTGCTTAACTCAAAAAACAAAATTCCTTAATACTTGGAGTATATTTTATAGCTCTTAGAATCAATAAAATTTCATAGAGTATAGATTATTTTATGTTTTTTTCGAACCATGGGTTCTGGAGGTGTGAAAATAGAAGACTGGTGTGCAAGAAGCATTTACTCAATATTATAACCCTTCATTCATGCTCAGAGATAATTGAAGAGGGTGAATCTAACACTTACAGATCAGGTAAAATGAGTTCTACTTCCTCAAACCAAATTAGAAGTCTGCAATAGTGAATGATTTACAAGACCACACAAAGGGTACAGTCATCTTATTCTCCTTGAGGTCACACAAATTTTTGTGCACATAGAGAATCAATAACTCAAGCTAGACACCTCATATATGAAGTTGACTACACTCTAAGGGTACATTTCATCTTTAGAAGCTACAAGGTTGGTTAAATAGTGGACTACAACTAGTTTATCAACAGATTATTAGTGTTTTTCAGATTTCCCTCAATTTCCATGACCTTCTGGACCAGTCATTAGGATAATGGGTTAATTCCATCTTTATCACTATTCCCTTTTCTAGCATCATGTTTAGTGACATTAAGTTTTAAGGTATCATGGTTTAATATACCCACTTATGGACATGAGAAATTTTATCTAATGGTATGTGCGAATGATTAAAGTCCTATGTGTACAAACTTTGACTTTTCACTGAGACAAGCTTGGACAGGTATGAATTCAAAATGCATAGGTTTGAAACATGAGTGTATGTGAGGATTAATAGCCTAAATTTGAACAGCATGAATGTATTCAAAACTATGGTGCAAATAGGTAAGTATGATTTGCATGTGAAGATCAAAAGTGCATGTCTTGTCATTCCAAAACCTCGTTAACAAGGACAGTTCTTGGTCGCATTGTAGAAATGTAAAATGAAGATCTGTGAGTTCTGAATTAGAAATCACAAATTTGTTTCTCTCTTAATATTGCATTACAATGTTGAATAGACTATTGAACAATTTGAGCTCTCGTATGGTATGTGCAAGCATCAAGAGAGTATTTAGATGATATCTCCTAACTCATTACTATGTTTTAGTAAAAAGGTCATGGTTATGTGACATATAATGATTGTTCTCAAAGTTTTTCCCTAAACAATTAGGTCTAAGTGATGGAGAATAATATGGAAGGACATTATGGTTTAAATTAATGATCTCTATTTGGTTCTATACTATAATTCAGTCAAGAGTATGAAAGAGTTGGAATTTTGACAACCTAAAGGTTAGACAATGAGTGAGTTTTTAAGATTCACAAGTGATTAATGAGCTTCATGATGGTAATTTGACAAGGCTAAGAAAGAAACCTAAAATGTTTTAGTATGATCGAATATGAATGTGCATATGAACTTTACCTGTAAATTGTATAACCTTAGGACTGTGATAAAGGTTTGATGTTCTGTCAAATTCATAGATAATTAGTTGTATTGGCACTGGCTTGACAGTTAGTTATATTTTTACTAGATGAGTTCCTAAAGCCTATGGAGAGTGAAATTTTACTAATAAGGGGCATGTAATGGAATTATTACTCTTGTATCTTATTAGAATGTCTATTGACCAAAATAATCTTCTATACATAGGGAATGTTAGTTATCATGTGGAAATCTAGTCCTCAATGATTGAATACAAATAAAGTAAGAACTTGAAGCTAAGAATGTGCCTTATTAACTTGTAGATAGACCAAGGTGTTACAATCCTAGGGGGAGTAATGTGAAATTTTTTCATAAGATATGTTGGTTGCTAGAGATTACACTAATGTTGGAATAGTTTTAATGAGCTATGTAATTACTGTGCTACAGTGACATTCTGACCTAAAGAAGTGCAAAAATAAATATGTGAGATGGAAAAACAATGGCATTTTTGTAGCATGAATTAAGACCTAGAAAGTGATGAAAGATATGAATGAAGAACAAAATTAAGGAATGTGTCATGCTAAGGGGGAGCTAGTTTAAAGCTCTTATTAGGTTTCAAAAGATCATCTTTTTCTGCTATGAAGAAGTCAGAAGAGAAGAGTAATTCTAGTCCCACGGGAGAGCTTCTTGTGCAAGTAAGTCAAGTTTTGTGCATTTTTTTCATTGTGTTGTCATTTTTTCCATGTATTAGTCAATTATATCATTTTTCATAGATGTAAAATGGGGAGAGAGGTATAAGAAACATGGTAAGAGTCATGTATGTGTGTTGGTCATGTTGGTTACCATCAGTGTTTCTGAATGATGGTTGTTATCAATAACAAAGAGGGAGATTGTTGGTAATTGTGTGGTTGTTTTGTCATTTATATCAACAAAATTTATGGAAAAGGGTTTCATGGTGTCATGTGATTCCTTATATGATGTTATTCGGGTGTCAAGTATGAAGGTTGATTAGTAGTGTCCAAGTTTAGAGAGTCCAGTGTTGTCCTGGGGCATGGTCTAGTGAGCTAAGTCATAGTTTGAGCTCTCTTGAGTTGGTTTGATGTTTTCATGAGGTAATACATGGTATATGAGGCATGTTAAATTTTTCCTTTAGTATGCATGAGGTCAATAAGGTCAGGTAATGAGGTTACATGGTTGTGTCAAGTCATTCCAGGATTGTTTCTAGCCATGGAGCATACAGAATGAGATAGAGATGTGAGATTTTGACCAAATTAGTATTTTTAAATTATGGTAGAAGCATGGTGATGGTATAAAGGGAATGTATGGTGATTTTTAGGTCTCCAGACAGTTTTTTGGTGCTTCTATGAGGACCTTGGGAAGAAACATGTGAGAAACAAGTAATTTGGCACATGTAAATGAGATTGGATAGAGAGTTCCATGTATATTTTATCTATATGGTGAGTAGGGATAGCTAGATCAGGTTCTCATGATGCTTCATGACAAACTTAAGGTCATTCTAAAGAATAGTTTTGAATTTATGCAAGTTTTGGTGAAACTGGGTAAGTTACAATGTGTTTTTTCAAGAAACGTTGGACCTTCTAATGCTCATTTTGGAACTCTATGATTTACATGGAAACCTAAGATCCTTGTAACATCTTATTAGGTCAGTTAGGAAGGTTTCAAAAAAATAATTAGGTGGTTTTATTATCATGTTTTTATTAATGATCGTTAAGAAGGTAAAGTAATTTGAAACCCTAGCAAACCCTAGCTACGAGTAGTTTGTAGAGAAATGAGTATACTAAGCCTATTATGATTTCTAGTGAAAAAGTGATGATTAGATGTTATAAAGGACTCTTCTTGATTTCTAGTGAAAAAGTGATGATTAGATGTTATAAAGGACTCTTCTTGATTTCTAGAAAGTTATGTTAGAGCATGTGGTGATATGTGAGCCCCACATGAATTTTCTTGTTTCAGAAGAGTTCTAGTTTGTTGCAATGTTCTCCAAATGAGGTAAAGTCTAAATTAGTATTTATGAAATACCATGAGTTTATATTGATTTCCATGATATTTTCATATCATGGTTGATATGAAAAAGTACAAAGTGTGCCTATTTTTAAGACTATTTTTTGGGGAAGTTTGGAGAAGCCTTAAGTAAAATTGATATTGCAGTAGCTACAAGAGGAGTTAGGAATGCATTCAATTTATTTGTGAATTTGGTTCAGATATATTTCCAATTGTGTATCAAACTTTAATATTGGAAAAGGTATGAAAAAGTTATGACATGTTATTTGAAGGTCAAATCTAGAAGGTTCTCATTCTAGAAGGATGAAAATGGTGACATGAGCTAATATTATGATTCTAATTTGATAAATATTGGTGAAGGTTTTTTATGGATTAGGAATCATGTATAAGTGTGTTACATTCTTTGTTTATGGAGATGATTTTTTGTGTGACTGAGTATGTTGGGCTAGTTGTTAGTTCTTGAGTCCTAGAAGAGATGAAAATCCATTTGCAAATATTAGATTGGTTAAATTCCTTCCACTTGGATTTGGAAGGAGTTATTATTTTCTATGGAAAGGTAATTATGATATATTTCCAATGAGGTATGGATTATCTCATGATGAGGTGTTTTGGTTTGTCATTTGGGTCCATTTGTGAAGAAGTTTTTATGTTAGATTTCACGACAAGTTTTCTTAGGCTTAAATATTGAGTTGGTTGAAGCATCAAATGGTTGATTTGATTATTTATATCACCTAGAATTTGAATAGAGGAGAATATGGAATCTATTTAATGAATTTATAGGTCTTTATTTTATCAGCAAGGGTAATTATCAACTAAGTTTGAAAAACAAATTTTTGGGCAACTTGATTTGGTGAAGATATAAGTTGACGTGGTTTAAACGAGAGGATGTTTCATGAGATATAACTTGCATATGTGTGTTCTACAGGTTATAGGAATTCCACTGAGTTGTCACATTCTATTGTTGAGCTCATGTTGAGGGGTTTTGAGGCCCAAAGGCATATTCAAGTTGTTGGAAAAAAATGTTTTGAGATGGTAATGAGCCATTGGGCACATTAAATGAAATAATTTGATTGATTAATGAAATATGCAATAATTGTGGATGTTTAAATTATATATTACTCATGTTTGGTGAATATGGGATCTTAACTAAGCATATTTTTGGCATGAGGGTATTTTTCTCATTCCAATGGTAGGGTTTTGAGGATTTTTGGTGCATGGATGATGGTTATTTGCATGGACACCTATATGGGTCATATGTGACTATTGTAATGAGTTTATCTGATTTTTTTAATGTTTATGGGTTGAATTTATCATTAGGGACCGATATCCTTTGGGTTGGAGAGAATAATTACATATAAAAGTGATGTTTGAGCTCCATTTGAGAGCTAGTCTTGCATGAGGGGAAATTAAAACCTAGAGGAGAGTTTTTTGAAGGTATGAAGGCATGATTTGAAGGTGTGTTTCAAGTTGAGAAATTTTTTACATCATGTTTGCAATATTTTAGAGGCAATACAAGTTGATATGGAAGAATATTATATAATATTGAAGACATAGGGTTTGAGCTAGGATTTGTGAGTTGAATAAGTGATATCCATCAGTTGTGGAAGAAAAAAAATTAGAGATCAAACATTACCAGGTGTCTTAGTTTTTTCTTAGTCATCCTAGGTGGTTATAGCCTCCTTGTGGATTTGGTGCTTCACTAAATTAGGGGTAGGTTCTCCTTGTAGGGTTAGTGCTCCTTGTGGGGTTGGTGCCTAACTAAATTTGAAACATGGAAGTATAATGTTTGTGTTTTTGTGGTTTTTCTTCCCCATGATAGTTTCCCACTTAAATTTTGTTTCTTGTGTACTATCATGTTCTTGATGTTGTGTATGGTTGTTTATATGCTTAAGTAAACACACATATGGTTCATGTTTGAATAAATGGATATATGAATGATAATGAATAATGAATGGTAAATGAAATGAAATTTTTGTAGGACTCATTCACCCCCCATCTCAGTCCATTTAGCTTCCAACATATACCTATTTTTTATCCTTATTATTTTATACATAGCATTTTTTTCTTTACACATATGCATTCAATGGGTATATGGAGCATGATGTATGGCATATATATCAACACATGATTGTTGGCTCTATCACAGTTCCTTACATACTTCTTATGGGGGCATCCCTCCACACAAATTAGGTGTTATTATTTCATTATAGTACCATTTCACTTCCTCATTACGCTTGATTACATACATAGAGTATTCACTATATTTTGAACTAACATGACTAACACATGTGAGTGTGTAGTTTTGAAAACTATTATTTAAAAATTTTCTATATATAACTTCTTATTTCATTTCATCACATTATAATACTCTTTTCTTCTGTACATGCTTGGTAATTGTGTGTGTAGTTACTTGTTTGTTGTTATGATTGTATCCCAAGGGAATTGTTTATCTTACAACACCATGGGTGTCCCATGTTTGTGGCATCATTCCTTTCTTATGGGACATTGTATCTCTTAATTGCAAGCCTAAGGGAATTGATTATCGTATGACATCATGGGTGTCCCATATTGCAGGAACTTTTTCTTTTTGTATGACACTATTTGCACTATTATCTTTGTATTAACATGTGCACTACTATTGTTGATTGATATTAGTTCTCTTGTTGACATTATAGCTACTATTATTTTTATTACTATTTTTTCTCTTGTTGCATGTCATGGTCTCCACCATTCGCATCTCATTGGAAGGTATATATTCTTCTTGGTGACCACCACATGGACCCCTTCATGTTTTTTCTACACAAACTATAAGGCTTATTATACATAGTTACACAGCTATTATTTTAAGCCACATAATTAACTCTTTATCACACATGCTTCCAAAGAGGGGGCATTCATCTGAGTATTTTCAACACCTAAAATAGACATAGAAAAAATTCTAGACTAAAAAATAAGTAGAAATAGGAAAAAAAGTAATATAAACAACATCAAACATTGAAATACAGATAAAAAACATAAGGTCATAAAAATACATTATAGTCAATATCGTAGGACGTTCCTGACCTATTTCTATGGTTTTCCCCTAAGGGAATTTACAAAAACCTTCTCAGCAATATCATATTTTCATTTATAGGAACATTTTTTTGGCACGGTTTCAAAATCATATGACTTAGTTTAGATCAATTTCAATGGGCATGAAATGTTTCATTCATTCTTCTCAGCAACAATCAGTTTTAATTTCAATTTCAAGGATATTTGAGGCATGGGTCTCCTTTCTCCATCTACTTTTTAGAACATTTTATATCTATTCACATTTTACTTAGTTTTGCAGTACACGGGAAAAGTATGGGGGAAATTCATTATATTTTATAATGTGTCCTAATTCTAAAAAAATGCCATAGATCTATTTACAATGGTTTGGTCCATGGGGTCATGAAATGGTTTAAAAATAGATAAGTTATTCATGGGAAGTCCTTCCTCTCCTCTTACACTTAAAGGGGAATATATATAGGTTTCTGAATGACTTTGATACATGGTATTATTCCTTCATGGGTTGTTTTGGCCCCTCATTCTTCTTCTCTCTCTTTGAAATTCATGTGTTAAGTTCCATACACACAATACTGCGATATCCCCTTATCACAATTAAGGACTGATCAATCCACATTATTTAGAAAATTTTAGCAATCTAAAACTCCAAGTATGTATAATGAACGTAAAATTCTCCACTATGCAAAGAAAACAAGTGTAGTCCTTCCATATTTTACATCTCTTTATTTCACTCTTTCTAGTTTCAAATTTTATTTACATTACATATTTACATTTGAGTTAAATTTTAATTCATTATCATAGACATTGAATATACCCTATGTTATAGATTTCATCATGGAACATGTCAAGACCAATACAACAGGATCTTGCGAAAATACATCGAGAAAAGACAATGTGTCTGCACACTAAGGTATGGTTTCCTTTAATCATGTAATTTCATTTCATACTTAAATTTGGTAATTCTATGCTTTGAAAATTCTAGTCCTGACATTTCTCTCTTGCTCATACAAGCACAATTACCCATTCTCATTTAATATATCTCTAGGTATCTTCTCTTTCTTAATCATACACATTCATTTTTTGATATGTTTTGAGAATAGAATGCATGAAATCCATTAAGAAACTCTATTGGGCAGATTCCAAACTTCATATTATCTCTCTAAGGTTAAAAATGTACAATAGGGGTGGAAACATCCATATGTTCCTTACCCTAGTGTATAGTTTTTCCCTTGCTCACTTTAATCCCAAAAAATTTAGTTCCATATTATTATTTAGGTCATTTACTACATAGTAATCCATTGCAACCAAAACAACATTTAGAATCATATATAATCAAGTGAAAATCACCTCATTTAGAACCTAACACTCTCATGGACTCCTGTTTCAAAAGATAACACAAAATGTACCCAATAATTCCTACACTCCAAAAATACCACTACATACTCATTAGGGCAACACCATCTACAATTTTGAAGATTACCACTAGGTCTAGGGGACTTCTTCCCACATTCACAAGTACTCAAAGTCACTCACTCAAGTTGATTTGTAAGAGTGAAACTCAAGTACAAATTTTTCAAAGAAAGGATGCTAAATCTGATTACATTGCAACTAGATATCACATGTTAGGTGGATAATGACATGCGGTTTGAGGCCTCTTTGAAGTAGTTCCAACATTGGTGGTGCAAGGGGGTGCCCACAACCAATATAATGTTTATTTTTTAGGACTTATAATACATGGTTAGGGTTTTAAATATTGAGTAAAGTATTCAGATGCCCCCACACTATGATCGACAATGATCAAAAGAGAGAAATGAATATATTTAGATAAGAAACAAACCCAGAAAGTTACTGATCATAGTTTTGAGTAGCATCAAGACCATACAATTAGTTCAATATTGTATGAATGTTCTTTCCTCTACTGTACAACCTTGACGAAGAGAATATTTAAGCCACGATTTTAGTATCAAGGCACTCTTAGGTCTAGATCTCCCTTTACCATAATTTAGATCACCAAATCAATCCAGAATTATTTGTAATCAGCTAAGTACACCCAATCCCTTGTGTTTATAAACTTGTATTATATCATGTATATTTGTTACACATATTAATGTATTATTTTTATATTGAATGGTTAATGTTGGAAGTAAATTAATCTGAATAGCCCCCAGTAGCGTCTATTTCATTCCTTTTTGGTTATAGGTGTAAATATTAATCAAATCTAAAGAAATTAAAAAAGTTTCATATCACGTATTAAAAACTAAGGATAAATCAATACAACAAATGAAAAAATATGGTTACAGATAATCTAAATAAGATTGGAGATTAATAAAATAATGATGCTAAAAACTATTATAGAAGCCAAGTACACCTAACACTTTATATGGAACTAAAAAATAAAAGAAAACTAAAGTTTCTATGACTTACTAAACTTATGATTCTCACATAATTCACCATAAATAAATTTTAAATATTATTGACACATCCTATTAAAAGGATGGAAAATCTAATAAGTAATGTAAAAATGTAGTGTCCAAATATTATAAAATAAAACTCGCTAACAAGTATATCACATTTAGTTGTCACATAATTAAATAAATTAAATATTACAAAGTTAGACTAAACATTATGAAATAAATATCATAATAAAACTTAAAAGATATAAAAATTACAAAGTGAACACAAATTTACGAGGAAAACCTCCTGAAAGGTAAAAAACCAAGGTGAGAATTTAAATTTCCATTTAACTAGGAAATTTTTACATTGTAGTCCAGTAACCCTTCTTCACCACTTCTCTTCCATTTTAAAATTTCAAATGTATTAAAATTATTGGGCCCTGAGATCCATATTTAAGTGGGTTTATGTGTGTGTCTTCCTATGAAGAACCCATCCACTTAATAAATTGATTTTAATTAATCAATTTAATCTATAACCTAAATTTTATATTAAATGAATAAAAATATTACATATTTGTATCTATTTAATTATAAACTAAATTTTATAACATTATAAGAAGACTTAAAAGGGGATTTAAACCCTACTTAATATTATAGTTCTAACACTCCCCCTTAATATTCAGTGTGGTTTATATGCCAGCATTACATTTTTATATAATAGGATTTATAATCTTTAAACCACGCTGAGGGTTTAAGTTAATATATCAATTTTGAAGGATGTATACACCTTCGTCATGATAAACTTACCTTTAGTATAAAAAGGATTTGGAATCCATAAATTAGAACTGATTATTTAGGCTAATCATGATTTGTGAGACTACATGTCTTAGTTTCTCATGAAAAATACATACTAGCATCTCTAAGAGAATTTTATAAAGTAAGGACCCCTTTTACAACATGATGCTTTATTATTAGACTACACAATAAAATTACTGTGATAATTTTACTAATATAATAAAATATATTCTACAATTCTTTAATTAGAGTAGAAGTATAGAGGTGAAGAATAAAACAGATGGTTGAACGTTAGGAGGTGGTATTTTCATGCACACACCCCCTCAACGAAAAATTTGAAGACCATACATTACATGAAATTTATAGAACTTCATGAAATACAATGACTTTATAAATATGTTTGCAACTTAATCTTTAGTAGGAAAAAATTGGATATCTATATCACCGTAGAGTACCTTATCTTGAAAGAAATGCATTTTTTTATCACACAAAAGATTCACCCTTTATTTGGTCATGGAATATCAATAATTTTGGATAACATGGGGTTTTATCCAAGTTTGGGACCTTGCATCTTGAGAAAAACCTCCAAAGAAGGTTGGTTCCTCTACCAATTTACTAATACTAACACTAAAACTACCTCTAAGCTAAGCCTATTCTTACACATATAAGTAAATAGAGAGAGAGAGAGAGAGAGTGAGATGGGATAAAATAAATAAAATAGAATAAACTAGAGGTGAGAGCACCAAGAAAAGGGGATAAACATTCTCTGTGAGGGAAAAAGGAGAAGGAGTGGGAAGACACATGTGCCAAAAACTAAATATTCATTTAACCCTCCATTTCTCACAAAATAAACAATAAAAATGGAGAAACCTACAAATACAACACAGAAAACATATCAAAGAAGGAATGGGAGAAATGAATGCAAGTGAAATACAAGTATAGGGTAGAAAGAGATCCAAAAACATAATATTTTATTTCTCTAAGTGTACATAGATCGTTACATCAAAGGGAGAAGGTTCCAAGTGCATTACAAAATTCAAAATATAAGGTCTATAACCCATACCTTCCTGGAAATTTTTTTTGGCATGATGCCCCTACAAATTGAGAGATTATAACCCTTTACAAATGAATGATTTTTGTAAATGTATAGAGAAATTTAAAGAGAAAGAAGGGGAAAAGATAGGGAAATGTACCATTTTGAACTCAACCACTAACAAAACATGATAAATACCTCCAAACAGACATGGGTACCTGAAAAAATCCACTCCCCTAGGTCATTTGACCTTCAAGACAGAGCATGGGTGCCATGAAATGATAAATCTAGGTAGTTGAACTATCAAAATTACATATCTCACCTCCAAACCCATGTTTACCTTTTATAACCTCAAAACTACATCATTTTGTGAATTTCTTAAATAAAAAATGAAGCCCTCAATGAGATGGTTCCAATGCCCCCAATTTTGTATAATTTGGAGCTCTGAGTCAAAAGTTACTGCAAAAAACCAACTCCTAGTCAGCCTAGGTGGATTTCTAGAGAACTCGTGGGATGGTGGAACATTAAATTTGGGCCTTAGAAAGACACTTTAATCAATTTATCTCTTGGGAAGATTTTTAGATAGTCGAAGGAATAAAATAACTAGGGAATAGTTCTATTGGTGTTCATTTGGGCTGATATGTCTGATTACTTAGTGCTTTATGGGTAGTGTGGAGGGGCAGAGATCTAATTGAACATGGGAACAATTTCCATTATTTCCACAGTGCCCAATTTTACCGAATTGGTTGATGTCTTACCTTTTCCCTTTTATCATTTTTTTAGAGGTTCGGGGAATTACTAGAATGAGGGCATTGTTCAGTGTGGGCCCAAATTTTCCATAGTGTAGTGCCCATGCCACCCTTGTTTACTCGTCGACTAGTCAAAAAACTATCGGAACACCTAAATAGTTGTGAAAGTTCCTTTAAAACCTAATATTTTTACATAATTTTTTGCTTCCCTATTAATCGAACGACAAATGTATAGAATTCCCAAACTATTTTGTGTGTTTTTATTGCTTGATATACCTGATTATCCTAATTATATGTTTAATGTGAACATAACAAAGATGTGGGGAACATTAGGAAGAAAGGAATAGTTACTCATATTCCTTGAAAGGTTGATCCTTTCCTATTTGACCCAATTTTGCACAAATTTTTGTAAATTTTGACTAACTTCTGAACAGTAAGGCTTAACAAGATGGAGGAGCAATGACTAGAACAAGGAAACTTTCCCCAAAACATGATTTTAACCCAATTTTTGATCAAATCCCTTCTACAAAGGCTTATAAACATTTATAGAAATTGAAGGTTTTACCCATGACTTGTAAAAACACCCAAAATGGCCTAGGGCTGATTTTGGATAGTAGATTGGTGACTCAACGGGGCTATATTCCTGCTAGATAGCATCCATTAGGAATGAAGTCTAAAAAAATTAAAAACTAATCTAAAAACTTGAAAATCATACCCTTAGATCTGCATGGACTTAGATTTGACCTAGAACTATTTGAAGTGTTCTTAAAATCTGATTTCTTAGGAGTTTTGAATGAAACTTGCAAACTGGACCCAAAAACATTGATTTTTTACCAAGGAGCGTGGAGAAATTTTAATTTGTATATGATATTGGTGGTTGAATGAATGCACCTTGAATCTTCCCTAAAGCACCTTGTTTCTACTATGAAACCTGCTCTAAACTGGACAACACAACAACAAAGACCCAAAAACTATGTAAAAACATGGAAAATTAGACATACTCCAAGAGGAAATGTGCAGAGTTTGTACAAGGACTCACTTTGCAATAACAAACCTAATATACACCTACTATAACCAAAGGTAAAGGAAGCTAAACAAAAAAAGTAATTTGTTAGGACTAATAACTTCCCTTCCTTACAAAATTGGACCATGTGATCATTTTTGTAAAAACATGATCTTTAATGAGAGTGGAAATTTGTCTTGAAATTGATTTCCCTTCCCATTGCTCAAAGTATTAGGTGAAAAGATAATGAATACCTCCTCAAGTTGCTCTGCATTTATTTTTTGAAGGTGTTGAAGCTGACCTTTGGCACTTTGATGATCTTCCTCATGCTCTAAGGTAATCATGACTAGTGATAACTCCCATTTTGGATCTAAACCTACTAAATATCTGATTGGGAAAACCTTCCTCTAATTTTTTTTGATGATGTTCATGATTTTCCCATCTTCTTTAGTTGAAACTTAATTAATGGAGTTTTTAGAAGTTCTTCCTTCTTCATCTTTGATGCTTGCAAGCTGATCTAAACTCTATTTTTCTTTCTCTTGTATTAAAAACTTTATTTACACCCTTGTGTTTTCATTTTCCTCATCTCAAATCAAGAATTTTGATAACTCAAACTCATCCTCTTCAACCTTAAAATCATATTTATCAGTAAGTCTGATATCTCCTCTTGTATGCTCTTCTTCATGATTTTCCTCAAAATATGATTTTGTGAAAGGAAGTAAGTAAAGATCTGCATTTTTAACATTTCTTTCTCAATTTTAGGTTTAATGGAGACTTAAACAATAAGAGGATCCTTGTGGTGAAAGATAGATGATGGAGGCAGAAAATATATGAGGTGAAAAATTTCTTCATCATCAATGAAATCTTTTAGATATGATAAAACTTATTCCTCTTAGATACTCAACTATATTTAGATCATATCTTCTTTGGATTCCTCCTTAAACAAATATATTTTTTCTCCTTATAATTTAATTTTTCCTTCTCCAATTCTGATTTTCGTGCAGACAAATCAACAACCTCTTTGTACACGGTGTCAACACACACTCTATATTTAGAATAGACATATTGTTTATTATCTTCCTCCTACTAATCTATAAATTCAACCTTTTTCTTTTTCTCTTAAATATCATCTTGTACTGAAGATTTAACTAGCTTTGGGAATTATTTTTCATCAAACTTTGAGCTCCAATATTTCAAATTGTGTATGAGAACTTCCCTATTTGGTTTCCCTCCTGGATTGATTTTCTAATTAGTTTCTTCCAAAAATGAGTTTGGGAAAGTGAAAGGAGGGGGGATTGGGATTCTAACTAATTTATTAAATTTTAAAATTATGGGGGAAGTGTAATGTATTTTTTTGAAGGATAAGGAATGCAAGGAGAAGATTTGAGAAAGTCAAGAACTTGAATCTTTTTTTGAGATGGTTTAGGATAATAAAGAGGCTTCATATACCCACATGGTGATGGTGAATGGATACCTCATTGACATGGATATTCAATCTGAAAATTTATAGCCTCTAATTATTTTAATGATGTAATAAACTTAATCATTTGAGTTAAATATTCATGCATTACCTCTAGCCTTTGTTGAGGACTAAACCAACTAGGTATAGGACCTCCCCACGGATAAGGATGCTAAAAATTAATTTGTTTATCTGGCATGATTTGGATATCATCCTTAAAATCTTGCATTATCTCCTCCATATGTTGAAATCACCCTTCAATATCATCTTTAGGTGTGAAATAGCCTTTAAAAATTGCATAAGCTTCTTCTTGAACAATTCCATTGTTAGTTGAATAACCTTAATAATTTTTAGGATTTGTATCATAAGAATATGCCTACTATTGTTTCTCATAAAACTAATTTGGAGGTGTGTTGTGATGACATAGATATAGATTTTGGAAACATGGAGGTGGGTTTGAATGGTATTATTGTGACTGAGGATTCCGGTGAGGAAATTAATTTATGATAGGACAAATTCATGGAAAATAGGACTGAAATAGTGGAAGATGTTCTGTTGAGTGAGAAAATGGGTTATTTAGACTAGTGGAGTCACTAGATGTGTTGAGAATTTCCTCAAAAGGATTAATATCACTGATAACACACCAAACTTGATGATATCAAGTTGTAAATCTCATTATACCTATCCCACCAGGCGTGCTATAATTTTTATTACACAAAAGTTACACCCTTGATTTGATCCTAGAAGATCAATACTTTTGGATAGCATGTGATTTTGTCCAAGTGTGTGACCTTGCATCTTGACAAAAACCTCCAGAGAAGGTTGGTTCCTCTACCTATTTACTAATGATAGCACTAAAACTACCTCTAAGCTAAGCCCATTATAACACATTCAAGTAACTAGCGGGGGAGAGGGGAAATATAAAAAAACTAGACTAAAACAGAGGTGATAACACTAAGAAAAGGGGGATAAATAATTTCTATGAGGGAAAAATCATAAGTAAAAGGAGAAGGAGAGGGAAAACACATGTCACAAACCAAAGCTACATTTAACATTTTATTTCTCACAGAAAACACAACAAAAATAGAGAAACCTACAAATACAACACACACACATACAACATATAAAATCAAGAATGAAAGGAAAGAATGCAAGTGAAATACAAGTATATGGTAGAAGGAGAGACATAAGCACAATATTTTATTGCTTTAAGTGTGAAAAAACCATTACATCAAAGGAATAAAGTGCCAAACACATTGCATACATCTAAATTTGAGGTATGTAACCCGAATCTACCTAGAACAACATTTTGGCATGATGTTGTTGCAAATTGAAAGAGTCTAACCCTTTACAAATGAATGATTTTTGTAAATTTATAGAGAAAGGGGAAGATAAAGAAGGCGAAAAGAGAGTGAAATGCATCATTTTGAGTTCAACCAGTAAAAAATGATAAATTCCTACAAATGGATATGGGAACCTAAAAAAACCATTCCCCCACATCATTTGACCTTCAAGATAGAGCATAGACACCATGAAATAATAAATATGGGTAGTTGACATTTAAAAACTATATTTCTCACCTCTAAAACTGTGTTTACATTTTTCACCCTCAAAACAACATCATTTCTATACATTTCTTGAAGCCAAAATTATTGGAAAAGTGCCATGGATCTACTAGTTAAAATAATGCACAGGTGAACAATGTGAGACGTGAATTTTTCCAAGACAAAACAAAGCACACATACAAGACTGAAAATTATGAAAATACAAGAGAGATAATTGTAATAACATAGAAATAGCTCCAACTCAATATGATCAAATAGAATAATGCAATATATGTACATATAAGAGGTGATGTGTAACCTCCTCCTAGAATCATGGAAATATCCACCTATAATAGTAGTAACCAACACCTAGAATAGTGTAGTCAATTATACACCTAAGAAAGAATATCTCATAAGTGTATGGAAAATCCAAGTGAGGTGGAATATCTTGAGTAAGATAATACAAATAAAGTGTCGAAACTAAATCCTACACTAACACCCCACCATAAGAAAAAATTAGGTAGGCAATGAAAAATGAAAGTGGGTCCTAACAATAATGTCTAATGAGGTCCCATGTACAATGTAATCTCTCATAAGATAGAGTAAAATGATAAAACCTAGTGGGAAAAAATCCCCCTAATTGAGAGACATGATGAATTGAAGAGGATAGAATCCCCCCGAAGAGGATGATGCAGCTAATATAGAACACACCCCAAGAAGAGCTCGTAGGTGAATGAACTTATTATCAATGAAAGATTTGGTGAAGATGTCAACAACCTGCTATGAATACTGATAGAATATCAAATCTATGACTTGCTCATGAATGAGCTCCTGAATGAAATACATGTGAATCTTAATGTTTTTGGTCCTATGATAAGGGACTAGATTCCTACATATCTCGATGGTTCTCTAGTTGTCACAAAAGATGAATGTAGGCTACTTGATCTAGATGAAAAGATCAGAAAGAATCTCCTGAATCTAAATATCCTCAATAGCTATGTTAACAAATCCCCTGTACTCTTCCTCTATGGATGATAGAGAAATAGTATTTTTTTTCTTGCTCGACCAACTGATAGGACTAGAAACTAATGAGAAATTGTAACTTAAAGTGAACTTATGATACTCAGTGTCACCATCCCAATTTGAGTCTATGTAGCTGACCAAGTCAATTCCTAAACCAACCTTGAAGTGAATACCATATCTATGTGAGCCCTGAATGAAGTGAAAAACCCTCATAATTTATTTCTAATGCATATTTTTAGAGGGTTACTGAATTAACCTCAACATAATACCAATGACATATGAGATATCAATTATGGTGTGATTCAAGTAAATATGGTTTTTAACAAGTTGTCGATAAAAATTAGCATCAAACAAGGGTGTGGAATAGTCATCTTTAATCTTGACTTGAGATAAGAATGGATTCAGAGATGTATTGTAGTCAGCCATGTGAAATTGAGCCAAAATATCAAGAGATTACTTGGTTTTTGTAAGTGATATCCTTGAATCAGACTCTATGATCTCAATTCTAAGGAAGTAGTGCAGTAAACCCAATTCAGTCATAGCGAATCTATCCTAAAGAGACATCTTCACTGCTAAAATAGCCAATGAAGTACTCCCAATGATCAAAATGTTAGCAACATAAATTACCAGTATCAGTAATGAATTATCCCACCGTAATAGATATACATTGGGATCTGAATGACACTGAGTGAAACCTAAAGCTAGGAGGAAAGAATCCATTTTTTCATACCAAGCCTGAGGGGATTGGTTGAGGCCATAGATGAATTTAATAAGTCTGAAAACTAAAGATAAATCATGAATAAACCTAAGTGGTTGATCCATGTAGATATCCTCCTTTAGTTATTTTTGAAGAAAATAACTTTTCACATCCATCTGGTGCACACTCTAACCATGTGTTGTGGATAAAGAAAGTGTGATTCTAATTGAATTCATCTTGTCTAAGGGTGTAAAGGTCTTTGCGTAGTTGATGTTGGCTACCTGTGAAAAATCCTTAGCTACCAACAGAGTCTTGTATTTATCAACCAACCCATCTATTGTAAATTTAGTCTGATATATCCATAGACATCAAACCATCTTCTATTCCTTAGGAAGTTAATTCAAATCCCAAGTTTGATTGCTGAATAAGGAATTATATTCCTCATGCATAGCACTACCCCACTCAGGTATGCATGATAGCTCTCAAAATGTCTCTAGATCTATCACTAAATCATATATGGCATGTGGCCTAATCTGATAGTTTATTTGAGTATTTATATCATCCTTTGGATCCCCTGCCAAAGTGCCTACACTCTAAAGTGTCTTCCTAGCCCAAAGAGGGCATGAAGTGGGTGATTCATGTGTCAAATCCTCATCCTCTAAAATATGGATATAATTATATGAGTATCACTTC
Organism: Taxus chinensis; assembly: GCA_019776745.2. NCBI lineage: Eukaryota > Viridiplantae > Streptophyta > Pinopsida > Cupressales > Taxaceae > Taxus > Taxus chinensis. Next base: position 338,508,209 of record CM034151.1, read on the forward strand.
TCATTATGCTACTTTTTATCACAACTACTATCAGAATTGGAAGAAGTATACGAATCTACCTCATAAACCTAATGTGGATGATCTGAATCCTCATACTAGTCATCAAAACTAAGAAAAGACAAATTAGATGGAGAGGTTTCAAGTAAAGAGCCTTTGGGACTCTCCTGAAACTTAAAAAATTATATCGATGATCAAATCATGAGTAGTAGGATGGATAATTTTATAGCCCTTGAGCCCCTCTAGGTACCCAAAAAATATGTGAGGTTTAGATTGAGGCTCCATTGCATTGCATTTATTTTTAGGAATGCATGCCATTTTTGGTGATCTGAAGACCCTAAAGTGATTGACTTTCAGTTTCATTTTGTGTCAAACTTCAAAGGGATTTATACCATTCAAAACTTTATAGGGAACCCGGTTATGTATATAACAAGATCAAAATAAATGACTTCTACCTAAAACTATAGAGTCAAATATTTAGAGTGAGTCAAATATTTAGAGTGGATCATACATTTTGTCATATCTTTCAAACACCTATTTTTATGTTCTTCCATGCCATTCTGCCAAGGAGTGTAATTCATTGTATGTTGTCTATCAATACCCTCTGTGGTACAAAACTACTCAAATATATTGCTAACAAAGTCACCTTATTATTCATTCAAATAACTTTTATGCATTTCCCATATTGTTTCTTAGCAAATGCTTTGAAGTACTAAAAGTGACTGAACACTTTATACTTTTTTCTAAAGAAGCAAACCCGTTTATATATGGAAAAGTTATGTATAAAGGTGAGAGCATATTTGGCCCATGTGAAAGAAGGATGGGGAAAATCCCCCATGACATCACTGTGAATCATATTTGTTAAAGCTCTCCAAGCATTGCCTTTGTAAAATTTATCTTCATGGTGTTTACCAAGAGTATAAACCTCACAAAGTCCCTTTAAGAAATGAACTCTAGGTAATCTTATAACCATGTCATGATGAATGAGATGATCAAGATAGTTTTATTTAAGATGTGCAAAACACTCATGACATAATTTGATAACTCAATTTAAATGTGTGAGAAATGCAGTAGGGGAAACATTATGTAGAAAGTGTGAGAAGTTATATAACCTTACATGGTAATCTTCCCTTCCCACTACTAATGTAGTGTCACTATGTAACTCCCTAATATCAACTAAGTCTGGATCAAATATGACACTCATTCCCTTCCATATATGAGTCATTTGATACACTAATAGGATATTATTTAAAAGTGAAGGTACACTAAGAACATTTGTGAATGTTCCACCTTCGAATTAAACATACCCTCTCCCTAAAATTGAGGATATAGTATCATCACCCAAAGTGATGGAGGACATGTTGTAGGGATCCAAGGAATAAAAATAAATCTGTGATGAACCCATGTGGTGTGAAGCAACAGAGTCGATAACCCAAGAAGGAGTAGATGAGGAATCAACTACAACTAGTTCCTTTCCCTTATGTTTCTCTTTATATTTTTCCTTTTCCTTAGTAGATTCTTGGGTTGATGAAATTTTTTTGATAGATTCAAGGAACCCTATGTTTTTTTCTCAATGAGATGACTAAGGTAGTAAATCTACCTCTTCATACATTTGTGCTCATTGTGCCCAAGTTTCTGGCAATAGGAACACTTAACCTTTTCCTTCTTAGGTTTCCCATTTCAAACGGAGGTTTCAATGGTAGAATTGGAATAGGTAGTGGATTTTTGTTCTTTCTTCTTTTCTATATCCTTTCTCTTTTGCTTCTTCTCTTTATTACTAGAGGATTTACATTTCCCAATCTCAGCAATAAGTTCTTGTGGTTTGGACGACTTCAAGGTACCCATTTGGATTAATTTGTCTTGCTCCTTAGTAAATTCAAAAATAAAGTCATCTAAATATGGCATAGACCATGTGGATCAAAGTGCCCCATTGGTAGCATAAAAGGTAGAGAAAAAGATAAAGTAGTCAGGACTTAGGTTGGTCATAACTAAAATAACTAGTTATTCATCCTTTTTTTTGTTCCATGTTCCTTTAAATGCATTCATAAGGACTTAATCTTAGTAAAGAAATAGTCCAAAGTGTCAAAGCTGCTAGCACTTAAGCTGATAAGTTCTATTTCTATCTCATGACCCTTCGTAGTGTCAATTTTTTTAAACAAAGATTCTAAGGTTTTCCACATCTAGTTGGGAGATTTTATTGACTCTATGTGAAAGAGGAGTTCAAGAGACACTGAAAGACACAAGATACAAAAAGATTAATCAAACTTATTAAACCACTTAACTTTCTCCGTATATTCATTAGGATAAGTTTCTAACCACATTTTGATACTGTACAACCCTTTAGTCATAAGCACAATGGTCATTTATGATTTCCATTCCTAATAGTTATAATGTGTAAGTGCATTAATTGAGCTTAGATCCATTTTTCAAAAAGTAAAGTTGTGGTAGTTGTTGTAGAAAACAATGAAATGTGCGGAAAGAAAGAAGTGTCCAACAAAAGATGAAATACATTGTACACCCCTATAAGACTATATCAGGTAGACCACCCAAACATTTTTGACACTTTATAACTTAGCGTGTTTTACAATATGAATAGGTATAATATGTGGGAAATAAAAAATCATTAACTTCTACAAAAAGTGGCACTCAGTTTCAAGATACCGATCAAAATTTATTGCAATAATAATTTCCCATAAATAAAACCTATTTTAAATGAATTACACAAAAATATGGAATGCACTATTTTACTAAAATATAGTTTTATCAAAAAATAGACGTGCGGAAAGATGAACCCAAGATGCAGCGGACACAGCCAAAGGCCAAAACACCAGTGGGATGCATAGGAGATTTTTGTAGTCCCCTTGTCATATCCAAAGGCTATTCTTGAGAGGTTGTTAGGCCTCACTAGAGATTTTTTTACATCGTTATATAGGATGTGGCCATGTCATATAAAGAAGATCTTCACTCTGACCCTTAAATTGCCAAAAATATGAGTGTAGTGAACAACTTTGTCAAGGGATTAAAAAACAATAGAAGAAGGATTTGTAATGGGTGTTTGGGTTGTATGAAACCTTTACTGGAGCTTGATCATGTTGTGAATTTTGTTCAACAACCTTTAAGGGTTTGAAAACATGTAAGGGTGAAAACAGGTCTAAAATTCAACCTCTAGGTCTGGATCACATTTGTGAAAGTCACCTAACTATTTTAGGGAGATTGAAATTATGTTATAGGCTTGTAAAACACCTTTGGAGTCTAAAAATAATAATCTCCAGGACTGTATACGCACTATAGAGGCCTACAAACGTCAAAATCCTATGAATAGGCTATATATCCATATACTAGGAAAAAACAACACAAACAAAACACCCAAATACTTGTAAATAATGACCTCAAATGAAAATAAAATTAGATAATAATAACCAGACAATCTCAATGTGAGCTCATCTCTGATACCATATTAGAGAAGTGACACATATTTCTTGGTTTGAAGTAAGTGAACAATGTGGGGCATGAATTTTTCCAAGACAAAACAAAGCACACATACAAGAATGTAAATTAGAAAATGTATAAGAGATATAATTGTAATAACACATAAAAATCTCCAACTCAATATGATCAAATAAAATAATGCAATAAATTTACATATAGGAGATGAATGTGTAACCTCCTCTTAGATTCATAGCAATCTCCACCTAGAATAGTGATAACCAACACCTAGAATAGTGTAGTCAAGTGTACATCTAAACAATCATATCCCATAACTGTAGGGAAACTCCAAGTGAGGTGGAATATCCCAAGTAGGAAAATACAAATAAAGCAAGGAAAATAAATCTTACATTAACAATAATGAAGAGCTCGATGAGACAGTTCCAACACCACAAATTTTGTGAAATTTTGATCTTTGAGTCAAAATTAATGAGAAAATACCAACTCCTAGTCGTCCTAGGTAGATTTCTATATAACTTGTGGAATAGAGGAATTTTCCATTTGGATCTTTAAAATATTATTTAATCGATTTATCTGTTGGGAAGAGTTTCCAATTTTCAGGGGAATGGAGGAACTAGGAAGCAATTATTTTGGTACTTGTCGAGTCTAATATGTCTGATTACTTAGTGATTTGTGGGTAGTGTGGAGGGAAAGAGTACTATTGGAATGTGGAAAAATTTCCCATTGTTCCCATGGTGTTCAATTTTCCTAACTTTCCCCATTTCTTACTATGTCCCCTTGGTCAATGTTTTTGGAGGTTCAGGGAATAATCAAATCAATGGCATTGTTCCATGTGGGCCTTATGGGCCTGAATTTTCTATAGTGTGGTACCCTTGTACCCTTTTTATATGCGTCATTTAGTCAGAAAACTATGGAAAACCTAAATAGTTTTGAAGGTTCACATATATCCCAACCTTTTTGTTTATCGTCATATTTTCCTTTCATCTGATCATCGACTGTGAGGAATTCCCAAACTATTCTGAGGATGCCTTTAATTCCTAATATACCAGATGAACCCAATTTACTTTAAATTTTGGAACTAACAAAGATTTGGGAAATAATAGGAACAAAGAACAATTCCTCTTGTTCCTCCAAAGGCCAATCCTACCCTATTTGATTTAATTTAACCCAAATTTTAAAAATTTTGACTAACTCCTAGAAAATAAGACCTAGTAAGATAGAAGAGTAATGACCGAAACACTGAAACTCGCCCCAAAACATTTTTTCCCAACATTTGATGAACTCCCTTATCAAAAGGATAAAAAATAGTGCTATAAGATGAAGGCTTTTCCCATGACTTGTAAAAGAACCCAAAATGGCATGGGGTTGATTTTGGATAATATTGTCTCTATATGGTTTGTTCTCTAATGTTGAACTATATTATTAGCTAGATCAATACAAATCTTACTATTACATAAAATAGGAGTACTTCCTATAGTTTCCATGTGAATTTATTCCAACAATTGATCTATTCACATGGATTCTTTCACTTCTTCCATTACAATTCTATATTCTACCTTAGTAGAAGAGATGGAGACTATTTTTTTCTTCTTGCTAATCCAAGTAATGAAACATGTACTAAACTTGAACACATATCGAGTGGTATATTTTCTATCTATTAAATCACCAGCATGGTCAAAATTACAATATCTACATAAACATGTATTATCATAATAAATATATTGTAAACCAAAATTAATTGTTCCTTTAATATATTAATATTATTTCTACTAACTTCAAATGATCATGATATGGTTCCTACATGAATTTTTATGCAATACCTACTGTATATGCAAAGTCATGTCTATTGATTGTAAGATAAATAAAACTACCTATAAGTTTCCTGTAAAGAGTAGGATTAGTTTTTTCACGTGCATGTTTAAGGTCAAGTTTACAATAAACTACAGTAGGAATATCAACTGGTTTACAATCTACCATACTGAACATTTTAATAAAATTAGTATCATATTGATATTGTGATACAACAATAAAATGTCTATCTTGAAAATTTTCCATGCCTAAAAAATGATGTAGTAATCCTAAGTCAGTCATTTCAAACTATTATTTCAATTTAGCTCTAATTTTAAAAATTAAACTATTTGAATTGTTAGTAATAAGAAAATCATCAACATGTAATATAATATTAATAATATGATTATTTTCAATTTAAAAAGAGATCATATTCAGATGATAAATTAGTGAAACCAATATCTTTGAAAAAAAAAAATTATTTTTCATACCAAGCTCTAAGAGCTTGTTTTAAGCCATATAGAGATTTTTATGTTTGCAAACAAAGAGTTATTTTCTAGGGTCCTCAAAACCTTTAGGTTCGGTCATGTAAATTTATTCTTTTAAATCACCATTTAGGAAGGCATTATTAACATCTATCTGGTGAATTTACTAACCATATTGAGCAGCTTAAGCAATAAGAATCCTAAATGTGCTCATTTTTGCAATGGGTGTAAAGGTTTATACATAATCAATACTAGGTTTTTGAGTAAACCCATGAGCTACTAACATGGATTTGAACTTATCAATATTTCCATCGGTCCTATAGTTGATTTTGTAAAGCCACATAGAGGGACAAGTTCCAAAGTATGATTTTCTATGAAAGCATAATATGCAACCTTCATGGATTCTACCCATCTTTCGCCATGGCATGCCTCTTTGAAATATTGGGTTTCTGGATCATAGATAGTAATTAATGCATGATTATTATGGTGGATTCTATTCATCTTACTAAGGTTATCAAAAATAAAATTTTGAATTAAATATTGAGCCCATTTAGGTCATTTAGTTAGAGAGGATACGTAAAAAGAATCTTGTTCAATTATAGAATCATCATTAAAACCTATTTGTTCTTCATTACATTCATCAAGATAATTGTTTTATAATGCATTGGATTCATCATAAACATAAAAAATAGAAGATAAACAACAAAAATGTTTTTCGAGGATTTTAACATTTTTGTTTTCAATAACTTCACATTTTACAGTATCATAGATCCTTAAAACATTTGTTTTAACACCATAGCCTACAAAGATGCAAGGAGATGGAATTTGATCTAAATTCTTACTTTTCACTTTAGGAATGAATATGGAGGCATGACTTTAAAATATTCTCACATGCGATACATTAGGTTTCTTATTAGTCAAATTTTTCTATAAGAGTATATTGAAATAAGGATTAAGTAAGATTTTGTTCAGAATATGAACAATGGTATTCATAACTTTAGCCCATATAAATTTAAGGACTTGAGTTGAGTGTAACATGGTTATGGCCATTTCAATAATGGATCATTTTTTCCCTTCCACTATACCATTCTATTGAGGAGAATAGGGAGTGGTAAGTTCCCTTTGAATTCCAAAATTGAAACAAAAATAATCAAATGATTTACTAATGTATTCTCCTCCATTAACTGTTCTAAGTATTTTTATTTTATGACTAGAACTATTTTCAACTAAAGCTTCAAATTCTTTAAATTTAGATTAAAATCTAATATATTTTTAATAAATAAAGACCAAATCATACAAGAATAATAATTAATGAAAGTAACTACATACAAGGAACTGTCTAAGGAAGGAACTTTTAAAGGTCCTCTAACATCACTATGAACAAGTTCAAGAGGTTATGAACAAGTTTTATTTATGTTTTATTAAGTTGGTAGTTTAATTTATCTAACTATAACTAGACCAGATATTTCCTATGTAGTTGGAATTACTTCAAGGTTTATGCAAGAACCTTATAGAGATCAACATTCATGTTCAACACCGAGAGGAAGGAGTTGACAGTATTATTTATAGGCATCATTTGAGCTCTGTTAAAACTTGATTAGATAGAGGATGGTAAAAATAGCTTCCCTAATTTTTCTTAGCTCTTAAAACCACTTCACCTTTCATATAGCTCCAATTTTGTGCTCTCGGGCCCTATTTAGGGAATCATTTATCTTGAATTTGAACTAGTGAAAAAATACCAAACTTAGGAATTATGTCTGTCTATATGCAATGAAGAAGTACTCCAAATATCAGATCTTGGTTCACACGTGTGTAGGAGATATAAAGAGTTTTATATTACAAACTGTGACTATACCCACAAAATAGTAAGAATGATATGCATGCAAGGATTAGACATGGATTCAACCTACTAAATTGAGTTATCACCTTCCTAAGATCATTACAGAGGTATTTCAATCAAGTTTTATGTGGGATCAAGTTGAGGAGTATCTACTATCATAACTATAGGCTAAAATAGACCTAATTAGCACAATACAAATACAAATGAAGTATGAATCTGTACAAGGGAATAGGGTGTGATACTATGGCATGTCTAAGAAATCCTTAATGGGTTGCTAAATTCGTCAAGAGAAGGTAAGAGTGTTTCAGGTGAATTAGATATTTATTGGCATTTATCCCTTAGGAAGGCTAGTAGGTTAAGAGACCTAAGGAAGGTATTAATATGAAATGGTGGAGTATGATGGTACAGAGGGCCTGAACACCTTGTATAAGGTTGGATGAGATGTTTAAAATACATTAAGAAATAAACCTGAAGTTAAGTTCTAATTAGAGCTTTGGATCTTAGAAGCCTACTTGAGTATCTTATTGGTGCTTTAAGAAAAGTGCATGTATAGAGAATGTACAGGGGAATCAATGTATGGATTACCAAGGAAACTACAAGAAAGGTTTTGGATAAATTATGATGAAGATCTATGAGCAATGGAGCATGAATCTAAGCCAAGGTATGGGTTCTAATTCATATGATAGGCTATTGTAAGGGTCCAGAGTGTGCATGGAGTTGTTATGAATGAAGTGTGTGCATATACGGTAGTTTGAGGATGCTTGGAAGGATTGATAGGAGATCAAAGGAGGCTTAAGGAGTAAGTATAGTGACAATATCATTGATAGAGGCTTAGTAGTGTAGGTCTTGACCAAATACAACCTCATAAGGAGAATATAAGCTACTGATAATAGAGAGGGTGCATGAGGTGCCTAAGGGTAGTTTGAATGAATATGATGAATGGATTGTAAAGAGAATGGATTCCTCATATTGATACAGGACTTAATAATATTAAGCTTCCATAGGTATACGCCTTAAGATAAAGAACAGAGCTATGACACAATAGAATAGGCTATTGTTGACCAAAAGAGACATTTTGCTAATTGAATCCAAAAAAGATAATTTGAAGTTTGTAAAATCCTCTACAATAATAGGTTTCACTAAGAAAAATAGGATATATTATGTTTATACCTTTTCCCTTGTAGATAAAATGATCACAGTTAGGACCTTGTTTGTTATTTCTGCTCAGTTTGGGTGGGAAATCCACCAAATGGATGTGAAAAATGATTTTTTGAATGGTGATTTAAAGGAAGAACTTTACATGTCTCAACCTAATGGATTTGAAGAAACTGGTAAAGAAAACTATGTTTGTAAGTTGAAAAAATCTTTGTATGGTTTAAAGCAAGCTCCTAGAGCTTGGTATGCAAAAATTAATGTTTTCTTTAAACAATTAGGTTTTTGTTAAGTGTTTTTCTTAAAATGATCTATTCATTAAGCAAGAAGGTTCTCACATTATCATTGTATGTCTATATGTGGATGATTTTCTTATGATTGGTGATAGTCTTGCTTTAATTCATAGGATTAAAGAAAAATTAAAACAATACTTTGAAATGACTGATTTAGGTCTATTAAATCATTTTCTTGGCATGGTTGTATTTCAAGACAAGAATTCTATTATTGTTTCTCAAGAATAATATGCAACCAATGTACTAAAAAAATAATATGATTGATTGTAAACCAATTTATTCACCTATGGAAGTTGGACTAAAACTTGATCCTAAACCTGCATGTGAAAAAGTTGATCGTACTTTATATAGGAAGTTAGTTGGTAGTTTGATTTATCTAGTTATAACTAAATCAGATATTTCCTATGCAGGAACCTTATAGAGATCACTGGAATCTTGTAAAAAGAATTCTTAGATAAATTAAGGGAACAATCAATTATGGGTTGCATTATACTAAGGATGAAAATGCTAACGTGCGTGGATTTTTTTATTCTGATCATGTTGGTGATGTATTAGATAGAAAATATACATCTGGTTATGTGTTTAAATTTGGTGCAAGTGTCATTACTTGGTGCAGTAAAAAGAGGCCAACTATTTATATCTCTTCAACTAAATTTGAGTATAGAAGTGCAATGGAAGCTACAAAAGAGGCTCTATGGCTAAAGAGGTTGTTTGATGAGATAAAGATGAAGGATCAAGGTAGTTTCCCTTTGTTCTATAACAACCAGAGCACCATAGCTATTGCACATAATCCACTATAGCATTAGAGGATGAGCACACTGAGATACATATACACTTCATCCATGAGAAGGTGTTAAGTGGTGAGATAGATGTCAAGTTTGTGTTAACTAAAGAGAAGGTTGTTGACATCTTCACAAAACCCATGAGTGTTGCAAATTTTTGTCACTTTTGTGAAAAAATTGGATTGTCGGAGTTTCCATTGAGGAGGAGTGTGCATGAAAATGTCACCTCCTAATGGAACTTGGTATTTCTAAAATGAAAAATGCAGTGTAATAAAGACCTTTGGGCATGTGTAAAATACCTTCGAGCATGTTTATACCTCCTTAGCTTCTTTTCCAAAAAGAAGTGTAGAAAGACCTTAAATGTGGTCTTCAGTAAACTCTTTAGTTTTATTGATTTTACTAGTAAACATCCAGTGTAATCATATTATTAAGGAGTTCCTTTCTTATAAAATTCTCCTATATGCTTAGTTTCAAGTAACCTTTTACGAGAACTTGTGAGAACATGTAAAACTCACAAATCATACTTAGCCACTAATCATGGGATGATCTTTGGTATTCCAAATCCTGTAGTACCAAAAGGTAACTTGAGTATGATGAAGGTGTTATAATTCCTTCAACTTATATGTTAGCCTAAAACCTTTATGGTTTAAGGATTGTAAATCTTGTACTGTACCACTGGTAGGTAATCTATTGGCATATGTTATCCCACTTAACATTAAGGGCGAGTGTTGGAACATAATGGTTAAGTGGGTTGGCCAACCCTTATTTAAATATAGGTCCAACATTATATTATAGGTTAAATATCTAATAATAAGAAATATTTATATTTATATTATTAAATATTCAAACCTAAGAATATACTTTAGGTTAAATATTTAATAATAAGAAATAGTTATATTTATATTATTAAATATTTTTAAAATTGGTATATGTGTCAACCGACATGGTTGAAAAGGTGAGTCAGGAGACATACTCGATCACCTCATATAAAAAGGACTTTGGGTCCTCATTTGATATATTCGAAAAAAATAATATATCAAAGGTTGTCACCCTTGTGATTAGGGTTTCTAAGGAGGAGGTGATTTACTGGAAGTAAAAAGTTCTCTACAATAAAGGTTACTTTTCATAGGGGTTTTTATCTTCAGGTTTTCCATTCTAAATATAGTGTCCTATGTTATTTACGTTTGTAAATATTACTTTATTATTACGAAATGTAATGTGATGTTTATTTCTTTAATATTGCATAATTTATTAATGTTGATTAAATCCGTGATTAATAGAATCCTCAAATGTTAACAACCAATAGGCTAGGGATCACACCGGAACACTCCACTACACCCGTGGAAAACTCGTGTACCTAGTACAAAGGAAGAATTTGCAGCTAAGAGGTGTAAAGGGGAGTTGGGAAATAAGGAGAGAGGGGGTTAATGTTGTCAGTAGGCTTAAACAATTCACATACATCAACAAGAATAATTCCACATCCAATTAGAGTAACAAAAAAATATAAAAATTAATAAGACATAATAAATCATAGACACATAATTCCATTGATTCATTTATCAAAGGCATAGATACCTTTCCTAGTTTTACAATATTATCATGTATGCAAAGTTCAAAATATAGAGTAGAGGAACATAAGACACGAACTAGAAGAATTGCAGCTCTTATTACTTAATAAAAAAGTGTTAATCTCAAAAATATACATTTAATCAACAATTTCCAACCCCTTGAAATGGATAATCCATTACAATTTATAGAATTACAAATATGTATCCTCGTCTACCCCCAACATGGATTTTCACCTATCCTCATCACTTGTGACAATTCATCTTCCTAGGAAGTGATTATTTTTCTTGTTGATGAAAAATAACTCTTAAAATATTGAATTGAGGATCACTTAAGTGAATAGCATGAAATAGCAAAGATTACATTCTTAATGAGAAATTATAACATTGAGAGAGGAGGAAAGAGAGAAGGGGTTGACTAGTCTGATGGATAATTTTTTGATTTGAAGCATGATGCTCACAAATTCTTCCTTCTATGAGATGCATGGACACTCTAGACTACTGAATGAGTGTTTAGGAACACTATTGTGAGACATTCTAGTGCAATCCAAGGATGACTATGGACATCTCTCATGATGGTTCTTTCCTGATCTCAATGTGAGAGTGAGGATCACTTTCTTGTTTCATAGGATTTCACAATTAACCCTTATGATTACAAATCAAATATATGATCATTAAACCTTTTCATGTTTTTCCTTCACTTAATAAAATGGGCCTTCATCATGTGGGTGAAAGGATTACCACTGAATGAATTTCTTATCACATGGATACTTATTGGAATGAAATGAGGTGATGAAAATGTTCTTCCTTCTTGAGATATACTCACACTATAGTTTTTAGGTGAGTGTTTAAGAACACTACCAAAGTGGATAACAACAAATGAAACAGAGATGATTTTGTACTCTTGTACAAAAAATGTTATAAATGAATATCATTACCTTCTTTAATTTCCTAACTCCATAATATATTTATACACCTCATCTTCACATGTTTCTCATGGGAAGGATACTGCTACCAATAAAGATACATTTGGACATCGGTGAAGAGCAGAGGGCTGCAATGGATCCATACTACAAGAGTAAAGATATTTTTTGCTATTCACGATGATTCTCACCTTCTTATGAAAATTCCTAGAATAGAGAACCTCTGTGAGCCCACTTTATTTACCTTTATTTTTAAATATTCTTTTTCAATGCCCCTTGATGGCTCTAAACTGAGATTCAATTATAATGTTTCTTCCTTTGAGGAATGACCACACTTCTAGGTGTTTGATTGATTTTTTAAGAGTAATTCCCATTCATATGTTTCACATTTCAATTTTGAACATAGTGACGCCTTCTTTCATTTCACAATTCATTTTTTGGAACAATATCTCACTTGAGAGGAAAACATGTCTATAAGATTTCTCAATTTAATCTTTATAGAAACAGACTTCTTTCTCCAATTGGAAGGATTAACCTTTAAATGGTACTTGAAGGAATGAATGGGAATGAATTCCATGTTCTTGATTTAATAAAATATTGAAAATAAATTGCTAAATTCTAATTAACAATGTAGATATAAATATGCAATAGAATACATATTTGACCCAAGTAAATAAGCTAATAAATTTGAAAACCCTAAGTGCAAGAGAGATAGTAAAATACTTGGATAATTCACAATAATTTTGAGGTTTTTCCAAGCTGGAAAACTAATGAAACATGAAAGAATAGTGTCACGATTGGGCCCCAAAATAGTAGAATTGTCAGAAATTCCAGGACTAGGGTGCCTGTACAAGGTCAGGGGTGCCTGGGGCACTGCAGACCTCCTCTGGGCTCCTATGAGTGCTCAGAACCTCAAAAACTTAGTTTCATAGGGTTACAATATGATTGTTGGGTGTTGTCTTTGGTCACATGTATTTCGTTGTCTAATCACCGAGATCACTTGAAATCTGTAAAGAGAAATAGCACCTACAAAGCCCCCAAAACACATCAAATCCAAAAAATTAAAAAGATGAAAATGGGGATTTGTACCTGAAAGAGGGTTTGAAAATTGAAAACCCACAATCGAGGATCACAAGGGATGATGTGCATATCAACAAACGTGTGAATGACAGCGTGAAGAGATCTTGGAGGAGCGAGCATCAACCGAATGTGCATGTAAAGATTTGAAACAAGAAAAACCTGGTTAAGCCATAAAACTCTCCTCTATCTCATAGATCAAATGGGGTGTACATATAGGAGGTGCTGAGTAACCCCCAGTGCTGCAATCATGACAACTCGAGTAGAGAGGGGGAGTTACATTCCCAGAATAGAAGTGTAACTCCCAATTATGCATAACACTGACGCACTGATGCTGATGTATTGACGCACGTTGATGCACTAAGTAAGAATCTCATAATGACCCCTAAATGACACATGGACCTACGATCTCACCTAAGTGAGATGACTCACCTAATGATGTGGAAAATAACACACACCAACACCCCCCCTTCATCATAACTTAGGATGAGGCGGCAAGTTAGAAATGAGAAATGGGTCCCGGCACAAAGCCTGATGAGGTACCCATGTACAAGAAAGAAGTCCCAAGTAGTGAAGGAAAACCCAAGTGGGAAAAACATCCACCACAAGAGAACAAAACACTCTCTAATCTAAGAAAGATGCCAAATATGGGTCCCAGCTATAGACAAGCCTGAAAAGGTACCCATGTACAAAGAGGCAATCTCTCATAAAGAAGAAGAAGAGAGAAGAAGAGGGAGACGAGAGGAATGCATAAGACGTCATGGACAGATTTGAACTCTACAACTCTATGAAGTCTCCTAGAAGAATGTCGATGACGAGATCCTCTACCTCTAGACTGAAGAAGAGCCACCCACAATGAACTGTGTGCCTGCCCTTAGGAAGGACAAAAATGACATGTTGGAAGTCTGCCCACTGTGCAAAGGAAACTGAAGGTATCAGCACGAAGAACTCTGAGTCTGGTGCACTGAAGTGTGACATAGGTCTAGCGAGTGAGTGCCAAGGAACCGAAGGTAATGCACATGCGTAGAACTGCCAGAGTGAAGAGGAACACCTGCAGAAAGGATGTCTAAGTGATGTGAAGGGAACAAAACATCCTCCACAACAAAAAAGGGATCCATAGCTGAGGGTGGATCAATGAAGGTCTTTGGAAGTGTGGAAATGACATGATTCCTAGAAGGGGCACTCCCAACAACAGAGATGATGAACTCCTCTGAAATACTTGTAGATGGATGAGGAACCTGTAGTGCATCACAAGTAGACTCTGTGAAAAGATGACTAAGGTTAGGCAGATACTCGTCCCAATGAGGGGGCTCAACAAACAGAAGAGTGATGTCAGATAGGTATGAGTCATCTAATGAAGGTAGAGGAGTGGAAGGGGCCTCGCACACTAGAAGTGGAAAGGAGGCTGGTGTAATGACGGTATGAGACTGAGTATGAGACTACTCGATATCTGATGAGATGTGGGATAGTGTCAACACTCTCTGGAATAGTGAGAGAAAGAGGAGAAGAGTCCTCTGTAGTACTCTCAACATCAGAACTGGGTGCACAATCCTCATCATTAGAAGTAGAATAAAGTGATTCTATGTCAGTGGAACTATCATCACATGAAGAAATGGAGGAGACAACTGAATCAACAGCAGGAACAATGGCGGCAGTATGTGAAGGGTCTCCATAGAAGGACTGAAGAATGCTCCAGACACGGTGAGGTGGATCTGAGTCTGCCACGTGAAACCAGAGAGAACGAGAGACATGCATCATCATGTGACCAAAGACATGGTCACAAGTGTCAAGGAAGTCCTCCAGATGATGATGATCAGTGGGTGCAAGAACTGGCCCAAGCAAGAAGGGTAAAAGACCCTCGTGGGTGAAGTAACGTTCCATGGAAGCACGCCAAGCTGAATAGTTCCCTCTCCCAGTGAGAAGTGGCGAAGAGGCTATAAGCGATCCTACGATGCTCAAGTCTGGAAAGAGCACTCTCCATGATGCGGAATCAAAAGTAAGGTGCACAAAAGCAAGATGTCAAACTCGGCCGATAATGCGTCTGATTGTGAAAGCCCAAGAGTACAGTCAACCCCCCCAGAATGCGGCACTTTATAAAGTAGTGTGCATTTACAAAACTGACAATCCATCACGTAATGTGAAAAAATCATGCAACTTTGACTAAAGAAGTGCTAGAAACGAGCAGCGAGTCAAAAGTTATAGCATTAAAACAATTCCCGTAATTGATGGAAAAAGTCAATAATGCTGCAAACGCAATAAAAAAGTACACAAAATGGGTGCAAAGGGTGTCATGTGACTACTTGTTGGAAATGGCATCAAATTTTAGGCATGGTTTGTTTTGACTGTGAGGGGGGATTAGCCTCTTGCCAACCCCGGACCTCGCCCTCCATCTTCGACGCTCGAATGAAGACATAAATACAAGCAAAATTACAGCCTAACTTGAAATCATCTTTACAATGCCATGTGAAAATGTTTTTTCCTTAAAACATTAAAAAACTAGATTTTTTTACCTCCAAACAATTTCTAAAAGGGATCCTGAGGATGCTGGGGCCCACGTTTGAGAAATGTTAACCGAGCAAATTGTGAGGAACCACGTGCCAAGAATCTCCTAGTGTTCTGCTGTGCAAGACAGAAAACATTAGGTGGAAGTTGTAGTTCCTGGAGAGAGCTAGGCACCAAATTTTCTGTGAATGGTTGGGAGGTCGCTGCAGTTCCCATGTGGCAAGACACATGAGACCATGTTGAGTGCTATTCTAGAGGTGAAAGCCATTGTAGGTCTCAAGGTGAGCAGTCTGTACTACCAAGCTGGTGACTCAAATGCCTGAAAAAGCCACTAGTGTGTAAGGTGGTAAAAAGGAAAAGGTGTTTTAAAACATGAGCCACGTGGATTGAGGTTTGAGCTCAAAGGTTTCCAAAAATCCCTCAGCCTACAAGGCAAAATGACCACCGAGTTGACCTTACCAAGCCAAAAACTAGATATCCATAGAGCAAAGGGAGGATTTCTGAGTTCCAGAGTTGAACAGGAGGCTAAATGACTCTGGCTGAGCAGCGTTGTTTGGAGGTTAGCAAAAGTGGTAGAGTGAATGCAAATGCCAAGGAGGGCTCAACCCAAGAGAACAATGCATTGCAACTCTATGAGAAGTGTAAGGTAGAGTCATGATGGCTAATGTAAGATCACAAGCACAATACAACAAGTAGGTCCGGGTTCACATGCAAGCCAGTAAGAAGAACCCAAGATGTGCAGACCAAAGATGAGTAGACTTCAAACTGACCAAATTGAGCCCTTTGACAGACCAAGGGTGAAAACATGAAAAATCCTGAAAAGGTAATGCAAAATGATGCAACAATGAGATGGACCAAATGCAATGAGTGTAGGGTGAGTCCAACAAGTTGAGGGTGAATCGAGAGGACAAAAAAATAATGGGATAGATGGATTTTAACAGTGGAGCCAAAAACTCCCAAACCAGCCCAGTAACTGAGTCATGATAACCTTGAGGAAGGGCTTTTAGAATATCATGACTCAAGAAGGAACACCTCCTACAAGTTTTATCAAACCAAGAAATCGAGCATAAAACCAAGACACTAGAACTTGAAAAAAAAAACTTGAATAAAGACACCTCAAAACACACAAACAACCCTAGAGGAGAGGTTCGAAGGAAACTAAGCCGTAAATCAATGCAATAAGAGCACGAACGGAATATCCATTACGAAACACGCAACGAGAACTGGATATCATGCCGGAAGCCGGAAAACATGCACAGAAATGCCGATGAGTGCACGGATCCACAAGATCCACTCTAATACCATGAAAGAGGGTTTAAAACCTGCAAGTGAGGATCACGAGGGACGACGTGCACATCAATGGATGTGTGAACGGTAGCGTGAAGAGATCTCGGGAGGAGCGAGCATCAACCGAATGTGCATGCAAAGATTTGAAACATGGGTAGAACCTGGTTAAGCCATAAAACTCTCCTCTATCTCATAGATCAAATGGGGTGTACATATAGGAGGTCCTGAGTAACCCCTGGTGCTGTAATCATGACAACTCAAGTAGAGAGGGGGAGTTACATTCCCAGAATAGAAGTGTAACTCCCAATGACGCATATGACGCATTGACGCACTGATGTGCTGATGCACTAACACATAAGGGAATCTCATAATGACCCCTAAATGACACATGGACCTATGATCTCACCTAAGTGAGATGACTCGCCTAACGCTGTGGAAAATAACACACACCAACAGGTGATAAATACAAATTTTGCATCTATACACAAGGATTTATATTAGGATGAAGAAGTGTATCCCACTATCAATGTGAAAGCACAAGGTCCAAGCTAAGTCAAGGGACAATTTCATGCACAAAGCACTAGGAGAGCTACATTGAGTTTGAAATGTAGTGTAGCACTAGGTGACCAACCAAGGTCAATCTAATTTAAGAATTTACATATTTTTCTTTTAAATCCAATAAGTGATTGAGTGTGTCGTACGATAGCTAGGTTTGTTTTACAAGAAATAAACACAAAATCTAAGGTTACATGCAAAGTCGACTCTATCAAAGTGTGAAGAAGAGTGAAGCAAAGTGACACATAAAGTTTCAGATTCTCGTTACTCACTCATTGGTCTAAGATCATCCAACTTGGTTAATTTATGATATCCAGTCCTCGCACTACTATATAATTTTGGAAAATCATTTTAGAAGGCATGCGTGATGGTTTTTTTAGTTCTCACAAGTTACATTTGTTCAAGTTATTCCAACAATACAATATTAACCCCCTCTAAACCAGCTAAGTCACTTTTATAACCCTAATTACACTCTAAATTGTATTTAACTTATTATTTTTGTAAATTTTATTGTGTAAATACTTGTAATCTATTTGAAATACAGTTTAAAATATATGTTATAACCAGTTGTAATTATATATCATCTCTAAACTAGTTAAACATTTAATTAGGATGATACACTACCCCACACTACTACTCACACCATTGATAACTTCTTCACATGAATTAATTTGACTTTTTCATGCACTTGTATGATTATGTCCATTGATTTATATATGACACTAAATTATTTAACTTCTCTGTGCAATTCTATGATTATATGTATTTTTTATGTATGGCATTGAAAGATTTAATTGTTCCATGAATTTGTGTGATTACATACTCAAAATTTTGTATCACATTGTTTGATTTGACTTATTTTTCCACTTGTGTGATTGCATGCTTTGATTACTATGTGATATTTTTTACTCGTAATTCTTTAGACACTTATATGATTTGCGATGTTTTTATGTTGATTGCTTTGTCCACCTGTATGTTATACTCTTTGTTTGTTCTATAAACTTGTACATGTTTGTGCTCTTTTTTATCTTTATGTTTGTTTATTATATGTTTTTTTAATCATATAATATTTTCATTTATGTGTTATATTTCACTTCTTGTTTTCTTTATGCTCATTCACATCAGGTACATATTATCCCTCTTAATTCTTATAACACATTACTTGATATATATTTAGTATGAAATAAACATCCTACAAAACATTACTTGCTACATCTTTTAATAGTAATGAACATCCTATGACATATTTATTATCTTGTTTGAGTTATTTCCATTTAAAGATACACATTTTAATGACACTCTTTAATAATGAAAAAAAATTCTTTGATGCATATTGCATATTATGCACATTTTTTAGAACACGTGGGTTATTGACATACTTTCTTAGCACACACTAATTGATTGTATTTATGGCTCTAAACCTGATGGTTGATTTACACTTTTATTATTTCTTATTCAAATTGCTTTTTATATGGTGTCTTGCAACACATTAACTGATAGATCATTTCTTATTATGCATTGCTCATGGCACCATTGATTATTACACCTTTACAATTATTGTAATAAAAACTACATGTTGATTATATCACTAATTATTACATGATGATTCTTACACTGCTTGTTACACATTGATTATGTCACTAATTCTTACACTAGATTTGGTCTCATTACTCCCTATACTATCACAATTATGTCATTACTTATTACTCACTAACTTTATATCTTTTTTTCTTACATATTTACTCTTGTACACACATGAGCTAACAACTAACATTGTTCAAATCATTCATGTCTTGTTAGTTATGTGTCTTTATGTTGGTCCTATCATGTCATATGATAGGCCATTATATATCCATTAAGCATCGAGTCATTTTTTTGTTCATATTAATCTTCCTATCACCGCTATGGTATCTTGCTAAACTATTATATAATAATGTCATGACATGTTTCACTCTTTTTATGATGTATAATACTTGTGTTTAAATGTTTATATCTTAAAAATGATAATTCTTATTACCATGTTAGGTGATATGTTGGATATGGTTTATATCATTAATGTTGTTACATACTTTTACATGACTGAAAAATTATCTTTTGAGTTAAGTGGTCCTTGGTGTTAACACCCCTCATCTCAAAAGGGGGTCATATTGTGGGGCTTTTCTGACAATTTCATGCATATTATAAATGCAATGCTTCATATGAAACTATGTGAGAACCTTCATATAGTTATTATAAATACATTACAAAGCTTTGACACATGTCAAATTATAATATTTACATGGCATTATGTCTTATATCACAATCATAAAAAAATTGGCCTTGTAGCAATCTCAAATGTACACAAGTTTGCTACATGAAAGGTTCAAATGCACACATGATGGATTCATATAATTGGCTCAATTGGTATAGACAGGTCACAAAGAAATCCTAATTGTTATAGTTAGCTCACATAACAAGCTCAATTTTTTATAGTTTTCTTACATCTAACATGTTTATCCTTACATTTGACATTGTTGGCATAGAAGTGTACATGTTTCATGAATTGATTTTAGTTTATGTTATTTACTAATTTTTAAAAGCATCTTGATTGGACATTAATACATAATTTTTCTTGTGGCATGCAAGTTCACTTGTGTGGTGAAAAAAAGAAAGGAGAAGGGAATACATACATTCCATCCTTACACCTACATTATCTATTCGGGAGGTTTGTGTTGACATTTTATTTATTCTAATAAAGAAATTTTTAATTTCTATATTAAAATGGGGGTAAAATGTAGTACCCCAAATCTAGAACAATGTAAGTTTGGAATTATCCTTGACATTTATCTCAGCCCTTTTCCATTAGTGCACATAATTGACTTATTCCTACATGAATCTTTCTCAGTTTAGTACTCCATAACCACTAGGGAACACTTTTCACTCATCGTTGACCCATTATAAACATGTCTTTGGAGTGATGACCAAATTTACAAAAAAAACATTTTCCCAGGACAAAGTTACCTATTAGGGATAAAACCAACCGATAGTTTTTTCAAACATCGATATTTTTATCCTCCACTCATGTAACGATTAGTTTTGAAATGTAAAAAATATCCTATTCAACTTATGGTCAATTGAGTGGGAAAACCTTTCACAAAATTCAAACCTAAAATCACATTCACCCTACCCATTTGAATGACCTCATCTCTTACATCATCGGGCTACCTAAGAGATCACAACAAAGTACCCAA
The DNA here is from genome assembly GCA_019776745.2 of Taxus chinensis. Taxonomy (NCBI): domain Eukaryota; kingdom Viridiplantae; phylum Streptophyta; class Pinopsida; order Cupressales; family Taxaceae; genus Taxus; species Taxus chinensis. The sequence continues at coordinate 338,529,132 of CM034151.1, forward strand.
TTGAAAAATCACTCTTTGAAGCATATCAACCATTGATTAAGTTTTCATACATCTTATACAACTACCCTAGGTCATGATCAAATGCTAAATTCTACACTCAAGATCATTTCCAAGTGTCAGACGCCATTTTAGAATCTCTAGAACACGTTGTTTACTACGCATTCACACACATTCACTAGAAGGAAGAACTATGTGAGGCTTTATCCCTCTTTGGAATATCAATACATAGTGTAATGCTCATCACATCGTGGGGGTATTGGTGAGGTAAATCTAGGCCAATTAGACAAACCCCTTTTTAAGGTCTACAAGAGAGAGGTAGGTTTTTGAAGAAGAAAAATCCCTTGTATGCTACAAAGATGTGATTTCTAGAATCTAAACACATAATGCAGGAACCCAAAACTCAAAATATCACACTACTAAAACTAAATCTAAGCACAAATCTACACTTCTACGTCACTCAATCTTACATAGAACCATATCCACACTTACACTATCCATCATTATAATCTTCATATTAACTTTTAGAAACAATCAATCAATACCATATTTTCTAACCCTATCCCAATATTTTAATTATCTCACTTTTTAAAGTATAAGTATATGATATAATTAAACAATATATAATTGAAGATCTATAAATTTATTGTATTCACTATATTTTTTATTTTAAATAATATTTTGAAGTTTGAAACATCAATCTGTAGTTTAATTCCGAATGCATCGATGATAGTCACATTTGAAATTTGAAATTTAATTGTGACCTTTAGGAAAAGATGGGTCCAGATTGAGTAATGGTGAAAGCATAATAATCTTTTTCTCAATGATTTGTGGTAATAGAATATGCGTAGCATAAGGAAATTTAAACATGTGCTTAGGTGGTTTCCATTCAAGCGTTTTCAACACTATATACAACATTGATAGTAGCTTTAGCTTCAAATATGTTTTTTAGATGTCTTGCAAGTTGATTTTCTCTGAAAGCACATCGAAGATGAAGCTTTCTCATGATACTTAAGCTTTCCTATAGATAAGAGATTAGTTTCACATAGCTTAATATCATGACAAAAATTATTAAATGATGAATATTTCTCGAAGATAACACTCTCCTAGAGAGGAGGTAATAGAATTTGGACAAATAGTTCTTGAATTTCAGATTCTGTAAGGACATTAGAAATATTATCTAAGTTTTTCTTATATCACAAGACATAATCTGCTAGATGTTCATTACATCCTTTCTTAAGTTGTGCTAGTTGAGCATAGGATATCTTAGAGCCGATATTAATAGAGAAATGAGCAATAAAAACATCATCTAAAATGTGTAAAATATGTTACTGAATAGATAGGTACATCATAGAACAAATGCATTTCATAATCTTGAATACTACGAGGAAATATCTTTGATAGTAAAGTGTGATCATCCACATAATCTAGGCATACTACATGAAATTCTCGAAGATGCTCTTAAGGTTCACCATATCCTTTGAATATGGGTAGCTTAGGGGTCACAAAATTTAGGTGAAGTGAATATATTGAAATGGGGAGTGAAAAAGGAGTGTGCAGGAGTAAATTGGAAACCATAGATGGAGAGGCATGATAGGTAGCCAATTAAAGCTGATGAATTTGAGTTTGTAAGTATTTATATAAAGAAGTTAAATCAGAAGTATTCGAAGAAGTGTTAGGTTGTGTATTAGAAGCATTAAGTTGAATGTTGGGAGCAGAAGTAGCGGGAATGAAAGCAGGAATATTAAGGGATTGGATGGATGTTATAGCAGCCAAGCAAGAAGCAACAAGAGGTTCTGAAGCAGCATCATGAGATTTTTTAGAAGCAATCAAAGCATGAATAATATGTGGAAGTTGAGTAGGATTATCATATAGAGCTTGATGAAAATTTGTGAGCTTGTCTAATTGTTCTTCATAAACATTTGTATCTTCATCATATGAATGTTCACTATCAAATGCTTCAATTTTTTTGAGAAGAATTTGTTGAGATTTAGCAATTGCATTATCAATTTCAACCATTGATCTAAAAACCCTACGGGTAGATGGAGGAATCTCGAGATGCTCAAAAGACCCAAAATAACCACTACGGGTGACGGGAATAAGTAGAAGAACTTAGAAAGAAGTTTGGAATCGAGAAACAAGTTCACCAAATGATTTAACAAAATACTGAAAATAAATTGATAAATTATAATTAATTAACAACACATATATAGATATGTAATAGAATATAGATTTGACCCAAGAAAGTAAACTAATAAATTTGAAAACATAAGTGTAAGAGAGATGGTAAAATAATTAGCTGATTCACAATAATTTCGAGGTTATGTCAAGCTAGAAACTAGTGAAATAGGAAACTAGAGTGTCGCAACCAAGCCCATAAAAATAAAAAATGTCAGGAATGTAAGGAATAGGGCGCTTGTGCAGGGTCAGGGGTTCCTAAGGTGTTATATACCTCCTTTGGGTGCATGTGACTACTCAAAACCTCATAAACATAGTTTTTCAAGGTCTCAAGATATTCATTGGGTGTCACCTATGCTCGCCTATATGTTTCTATCTAATCACCAAGATTGCTAAAAAACCTACAAAGAGAAAGAGCACCTATAAATCCCAAAGAAAATCGAATCTTAAAATTAAAAAGATGCAAATGGGGAGTCATATTGACCCTGGAGATCACCTAATTGAGTGAACTTAGGATCTAGGTGTTGCACTACATTTCAGACTTCATGTAGTTCTACATTTTTTTGTGTGTGTAGAATCATTCCCTAGGTATCTCTTGTGTCAGACGTACTTGAATATTGAGAAATATATAGATGTAGAAAATGTAGATAGATGTTTGCATGGAAAAATGAACTTCCCCTCCTATGAAGTGTATGTATAAGAATGCATTCCCTTTTCCCTTGAATGGATGCTATATGGATGCTTTGATTTTCTTGTAATGCCTTTAGATGCAACCTTAGGTGATGATAGTATATGCTTAATGTTTGGTCCTTTGTTATGATCACATAGATTTTCATTTATATGATTCCCTTGCTTGAATTTTGTAATTGACCACTAAAAGGCTGACTAGCAAGAAAATAAGATGCCCAACAGCTAGAAAGGACCCAAAAGGTGCAAGAAAGATACAAAGATGTCAGGGTGCCTAGAGGGGATGGGGGAACATAAGTGTTGACATCCTGGCTAGGCCATGGTGTATAGACTTGGAAAAACTGAAGTGTCCAAATTGATGATGGGCAAGAAGGTGTTAGAGACCAAGAAGGAAAATAGAAAGAAATTAAAGAGGCCAAATACATTGGTCAATTAGGAATCATATGAATAGTGGTATATGATCAGGACTAGAAATATACCCAAAGTGTATGACTTAGTGTCTACAATTCTCATCTCCCACACTACACTGAAACACTATGATTTCCACCTCCTCTGAATTACAATATGTGAGATCCTTATCGAGCATGGATCAAGTGTTTAGAAACACTTCTCAAAGTATGCATTTCTTGAGATTACTTCTTTCCTCACTCCTGTGATCTTCTCACACCATGATCATGATGATCATCCTCTTGATAACTTACACTTGAATGGATATCTTGATGTTTCATATCATTTTTCAGACCCCACGATTTTCTTAGTTTCTCCCACTACCCAAGTGATATTCTATCACACCTACAGTGACTCACTATGATCCACTTCTCATCCTAATCTGATTCATATTTTGATTTTCACCTTTGGAGAGATTATTAGTTATGATGATGTCTCCTTCATGATAAAAAAATGATTAGGATGACTCTCTTCTATCACAATTGGAATTATTTATCTCCTTTCACTGAATTGTGTTGTGTAAATATCTCCCATAACAATGCTTTAAGATCCTGTGGAGTGTTTCTTAAATTTTTTAGACCACGAGACAACATCCCAACCTTTTGATGATTAAAAAAGTAACAATATAGGAAAAAATTGATTTTCCACATCTTTCTGGACTGAAATTCAAAACTTTCTATCTTTAGCAGGTCCTAGCCATGACTGCTATCTTTAGCAACTTTGCACCATTTTCACTCACTTATGTTCCTTTCCTATCTAGAAGACTACAAATGTCAAGAATTCACCTCATTTTACTACTTTATATTTTTATACATACTCATTATGAACACATGTTATTTTCAGTAATTGCACCTCTTATGTCAGATTGTAACAAAAATAGGCTTGAAATTATGGATGATTCCTTCATCACGATGAGTGGTAAAATGATTTTTCATCAAATGGGGCATAATATTGATAAAAACTAAATCCTCTTATCTTGAAAAATCAATAATTCCATCATAAACAAAATGGCTCCAATAAAACTAGATTTTTTGACGATCGTTTACTCCAAGTTTCGGAAGGTTTCACCCGTCAGATCTTCAAGAAAATGAAAAATTATTTGAGTGTGGAATAATGTTGAGATAAAAAACAGTCCTTAATATCCCTTAAAATCAGCTACTTCACTACATAAAAAATTAGCTTCGATGAAACTATATTTTTCAAGGATGGTTTTCTCCAATTTTCAAGTTATTTCACCCACCAAATCTTTGGTAGATGAATAAGGGTCTCATTTTCCTTATTTTTTTGTGACATGGTAGAAATATATGGATTTTGGAAGGTGTGACAGCAAAAAAATCACCAAATTTTCTAACTGTGTGGAGGAAATGAGTAAAAATGGTGTTAAATTGTGTTTTATCTGACTTTTATGATGTCTTGTTGACTATAGATAAAACTTGTGTTAAATGTGAGCTTGAGTGAGGTTGAGATATGGTTTTCATGGTGTAATGGGTTAAATTGGGATATAAGGGATAGAAAGGGTCTCCTTGGAGCAAGATGATTCCAAGTGTCATCATGGGATCAAGTGTGAGCAAGGTTGAATAAGCTAAACAAGCACCCAAGGAGCTAAGAGAGATCACATAAGGAACCAGATGGGGGGATTTCTCATTAGTGAAATTTACTATCCATATTATCACCTTAGTTAAAGGGGAAAGTTTTGAGCAATGGAGCAAGGTAATGACACGTGGTAGTATGAGGATGGGGCTTGAAAGAAGCACATGGGGCTACAAAATGCACTAGGGAAGTTGAGCGAGGGTCACATGGAAAACCAACAATGGGGATTTCTCATGGGAACATTTTTGTCCCTATTTTCCCTTGGTGAAAGGTAAAAAGGGATAGAAAAGGGATCAATAAAGAAATATGATGCCAAGTGTTGAAAGTTGAGTTGGCTTGGGGAAAAGGGGTTAGCCAAATAAGCACCCTGTGCAGCTAGAAGAGTTCACATGGGTAACTAGATAAAGGGATTTCTCATGTGAACACTTTCTTATCCCCTATATACCCTTGGTTAAAAGTGACAAGAGGAACACAAAATTGTGCCATGGAGTAAGGTGTTGACATGTGGCAGTCAAAATTTTGGCTAAGTATTGAGCCTACATAGTGAGAACTTTAAAACTTCACTCTCAGAGTTTGGAATGGTATTTTGAGATGAAATTTTATATTATTATGACTCCACAAGGCCTTATAAGATTAATGGAATAGGTTTCATAACTTTATTCTTCCTGTAACTCCAAAAAATGGCTCCTTTTTCTTTGGGATAGCGGGTTTATCTATAAAGATTGAAATGTTTCAAGAAATCATCAAGTTGTGGATCAAATATGATTCTTCAACCATATAAAGGATTCTTCCATATTTCCATTTCCTATTTTTTTTCTTCCTAAATCCCTAAATATCTCCCAGAATCATCTAAAAAAATTTAAGCTCGTGATTTAATTGTTCATCCATTATACCTAAAAAACACGCTTTTGCATAGATTGTCCCTAAACCATCAAATATTCCCTAAATATTCCTAAACCACTTCCAACACCTTCTTGGATCTCTAATACAACCTATAAATTATTATGATATTTCAAATTCTCTCTATCTAACCTCTATCTAGATAGGGCCATATAGAGATTTGGTCCCCCATCTCAACTCACTTTATTTGATGGGGGAAGTCTTATCTAGACATATGGGTGGCCCTCTCTCTCTATCTGGAAGGCATGTGTAACTCTATGGGTTTCCCTCTCTCTCTATCTGGAACCCTAACTATATGGGTTAATTGTTTAAAACATATATATGGCATTCTTGGAGGATGCACATGTGTCTTAAAATAGCCAAAGTTGACCTTTCTAAGTATGTTAGCGAGTTAGTCTTCTGTTGCACTTCAATGAATGGAATGATGAACCTTATCACACCCTTATGAAAATTTTCACATGTTTATTCAATGAATTAGGAGAACCTGAAAGTTCAATATTATCATACACAGGTGATAGACTTGCTAGAAGAGGTATTTTGGGAAAGCTTTGGATAAAATTTTCACATTTGGCTTAGTTGACATGTTTCAAATTTTTAATTTTTGAGCTAGAAAAAATGCATGACAATAGCTGGATTTGACTTGGGGACATTGGACCATAATGGGAACTAGAGAACCTCATCTTTCTCTTGGGTGATCAAACTAGTTACTTTTTCAAGCTGGGCTATAGATTCAATTTCTCATTATTAACACACACACAATAAACACAGAAAGGGAAAAGCCAGAAAACACACAACAAAAATGGGAAACACACAAAAGATGCAAAACAAGCACACAATAGAAAGGGAAATTTATTGAGGTGGGAAAAGAATATACAAACACTTGGCAATGAGTTGAGAGAAGTATGTACCATCATGGAACAATGGGATGAAGTCAAACCTCTGATGCTTGAATATAATCATCAGGTCATACCATGCTCTCTTGATGGATCTACATTTTTTGAGAATAAGGAGAGAGACCAAGATTATATCTTCATAATTAATTTGTATAGAGGACACATTTACATCCAATGACCACTTTAGAACATAGAATAGGTTTGAAAATTTCTTCCTGTGTAGTCCTCACCTAATGTTTCGTGATCATAAGAAGCCATTCTCCCTATGGTTCTAAAAAATGGAATCTTTAATTTTGTCTTGAAATAATTTACCATCCTTGAGTGAATTTTGTAGCATGAAATAATCTCCTATAATCAGTGAAGAATCTAGAAGTGGTGAGAGAACAATTTATTCTTTTCCCATTGACAAGTTTGCACTTCTAGCTTATTGTCCTAAATAATTACCTTCTATACAAACTAGCTCAACATCAATCTCAGTATGTATTTTCTATGGTGGATGATGTTTTCTTCATGATTGAAAATATCCATATCAGATTTAAAAATATAATTTCCTTTCCATTCATAGTCTTCTTCAAAAAATGGGAAAGGGGAAGAGTCACCTTCACATTCATACTCATCTACCGAGGCTTCGAAGAAAACATTGAGTTTACTTGTTTGTTCTATCTTATTATTGATCATTTATGCATTCAAAAGGAGAATACAAAGTTAAACTGTTGAAAATATCATGAGATATGTCATATGTCAAGATCTCAAGACTGAGTTGAGGATCTTTGATCTCTTATACAATCTTCAAGATGTCTTGCACAAACTCCTCCTTCAAAGCATACTACATAATCATTTTCACCTTTAAAAATTTCACATTGGGCCTCAAAGAGCTGATTTGAAATATGATCTTCATACAACCAAGGATTGCTTGAAAATTCTCCTCCTCATGATCCATAACTACTTTCCATCCAAGGGTTACCTTCTTGCAAGTTTGGGCATTCCTAGTATTCATTATTTTCAAAAAAAGAGAAAGAGATCCATGCTGCATGGGAAGGGCACACCTTTCAATTCAAGTTTCGTCATATAATTTTCATGACATAAAGGAAGAATACAATGTTGTAACATGAGGATAATATTCTTCTCCACCCTTGCACATCTCATATAGAGTATTTTTATTCACAAGGAATAGGTCATAATCCATACTCACTATGGTGATCAACATTGTGCTCCTTTAGTGTTGACAGGGAAATCAGAACCTCAAAGAGATTATGTTCAATTTGTCTTATCCACCTTTATTTCAAGATAAAAAATATATTCTTATACTTTATTCATCTCATCATTGGGAACTTGTGAATCAAAAGGACAAATAAATTTGAAAATAAAACCATCAATGATTACCTCAAATTCATCTTATTCAAAAAATTTAGTCTCGGACAAAGAATTGATTTCTTGAATATCTACATGGTTAGTGGAGTCTTCAACAAGTATTGGATCATCTATCATAAAACAAGAATCTTCCTCTCTTGTATACATTTATTTTTCAAAGGGCTATGCTTGAAGCCAAAATTAATTTATGAATGGAGGTTCAATCCTTCACGCTTTATTCATTATATTCTAAGGTGCCGAGTTGAATTTCATTAGAGGGATCAAGGAACAGTAGAAGTCATAAGAAATACATAGGAGGCTTTTCAGGAACAAACACCTCATAATATGGAGAATCATTAGTATATACTTCTGAAAGGTAAATATCTTCTGGCTCACCATTGTGAATTTCTTCAAGCTTCTCATATCTTTCTTGCATAGCCTTGGCCTAATTAATAATATCAATATTTGTTTTGGGATCAAAATTTCCTTTCGTAAGGATGAAAATTCTTTGCATGAACTCTATTTTCAAGGCTATTTAATTTCTTCATCTTCATAGGAAATAAAATCATCTAGAGGAAGAGAGACAAAATATAGAGTTATCAGTTTCTCAATCAGCTATGCGAAGCTCAAAACATCACCTTCAATAGAGTTTTCATCCTCATGCTACTCATACAACATATTGTATCTCTTCTGTAATATTTCTCATCACGATTTTATATTCTCTATCATCAATAGGTGTAATTCCCTTCCTCTTTCCTTTACCAGTAATCCATTTGAATCAAAGCCACAATAATTTGATGGTAGGATCTTCACAAGCATCAATTTTATCTATCCTAGACACTCTTTCCAAATATTTTGTAGTAAATTTTACTAACCTTCATTCCCTTTGCTGACTGTAGATTTTTGTTTGAAGTAAGATATCTTCTTCACCATGTGTAGAATCCCTACTTGTACGAGAGATAGTACAGAATAATGGTTGATCAAAATTTATAAGTATTGTTGGTCATTCTTCTTCTTCATGGTTTTCACTTATTAGTGCCAAACCATTCTCAAAAACTAATTATTATGATGTGGGAAATGAATGTGACATGGATTCAATCCTTAATGGATTCTCCTTCAAAATCTGATTTTACTTTGAAATCTTATATTTTTGGAATTTTTTTAATATATATTTTTTCTTTTGTATTTTCTAGATATCTTTAAGGGTGCATGAGGGAAGAGTCTCTCTCCAGCGGAGTCGCCAAAAATTGTTGGTGAAATAATTTTTCATGTTGAAAATTATTAAGTTTTCACCATTGGTACAAGGATAAGCCCCTCCTTTTCTATGGGGAGGCTCACATCACTGAATGTAAACTAACCTAAAGTTTTGGGTATCCATCAGGATAGGGATAAAACGTGAATACTCCACTAAACCTATGGCAAAGGCTTATACAAAGTATAAGAGAGGAATTTGTAGTGAAGGGAGGTAAAGGGGAGTTAGGGAAATAAGGAGAGAGAGGGTTAATTATTGTGAGGCTAATAACTAGCACATTTCACATACAACAATCATAGTATGTCCACATTCAATTAGAAGAACACAAAAATGTAAACAACGATAAGAACAACAAATCATAGAGGAAAAATTCCATTGACTCATTTATCAAAGGCATAAACACCTTTCTTGGTTTTACAAGATTATCATTTATGAAAATTTGGAAAGAGAGAGTAGAGGAACATAAGACAAGAAATAGAATAATTTTAGCTTTTAATTCTTTATGTGGAAGTGGTAATATAAACAACATAAATTCAATCAACAATTTCCAAACCTTTGGAATGGAGAATCCATTCCAATTTATAGCATTAAAAACTATCCTTTTATCTACCCTCAACATGAGATTTCACCTAACCTCATCATTTATGACCTTTCATAGTCCTAGGAAGTGAGTCTTCTTATTATAATTGGAAAAAGGACTCTTACAATGTTTAATTAAGGGTCACTTAAGTGAGTATGAAGAAATAGAAAAAATTACATTCTTAATGAGAAATTAGAACACGAAGAGAAAATAAGGGAGAGAGAGAGAGAGAGAGAGAGAGAGAGAGAGAGAGAGAGAGAGAGAGAGAGAGGGAAGGGTTGACTGAACCAATGAAGAGAATATTTTTGATGAAGAGCTATCCATTTATGATCCCTGAGAGAGAGTTTCTGGAATGAGATATTGTCCTTTGAATTCTCTACTAAAAATATTTTCTGCAGGTGCTAAATTATCTTATTTTAGAATGCAAACACAACTCGACATTTTGATCCATGTCCAAGGAAAAAATTAATATTTTTGACACTAACGGAGCCATATTTTTTGATCTCTTGTAATGTTGGAAATAGAGTTTTTGATGATGGAAATGGACAATAAGATATATTCGTTGAAGAAAAATGCATCACGTGCCTCTTTCTTGACCAACTCTTGGAAGGACTTAATGATTTCTTCTGATGATGAATTCTCAGTGAGTGGAGGGAATCTAAGTTTCTAAACACATTTGTAGGCATCATAAAAAATATAAAAATTATTTTGTTCATTAGACTCAATTTCATAGATGGCATCCTTTATCATGCCATATCTATCATCCATGATGCAAACCCAAACTAGGGAAAATTTTCAACAACTGATCTAAACACATTTTTACTCACGAGGATATGATAGTCGAGGGATCTCATCTAAGACATAATTGGAAACACCTCATCCAAGTGTATTTTCTATTTTTGAATCCCCTCACTTACTTTCTTCACTTTTGACAAAGTGGTAAGAACATTCATGAGTAGAGAGATAACTTCTAGGAGAAACATATTTCCTCTCTCCATGATCTTCTCAATCCTTATCTACTTAACCTTCCCTTGCACCATATGCCTTTTTTCCTTCTTGACCACCTCGGGGTAAAAGCTACTGATTAGAGGAATGTATTCCATAGGGAGTGAAGGTTTTGAATTAAATTCTAAGAAAATTTGAATGTAGGCATTGAAATATTTCACATGCTCCTTAAATTTCTCAATTGTTCATTTATACTATTAATTTTGAGAAATAATGTGGGTAGATGATTCCTTGAAAAAATGAGAGTCACCCTCATGTGTTTCTAGTCCCAAGGGAATTTTTATTATCTCATAGTCTGATGAGTCATCAATGGGATTTACATTTTTTAGTAGATAAATTTCTACATACTGGTCACTTGAAGTTCCACTCAAGAGATGAGAATGTTGGATTGAAATGTTTTCTTCCTTGAGGGGGTGACCACATTACCAAATATTTGACCGAGTGTTTCATAAAACTATTATGAATGACATGAAAGTGAGGATAATTTCTCATCCTTGCATATAAGGTTCCCCACACAAAGATCACATATTTACCTTTCTTGACTCAATATCACTTGTTGAATGAAATAAAATTTGGAATATCTTGCATACCTCCTTTCTCATATGATTCCCATTGGGAAACATTATTCCTTGATTCTTCATATATGATGGCTTGAATACTTATATGACTTGACAAGCTCACTTTGGTTTACTTCTCGTAGAGATGATGAAGGATTTAAGACATGATGTTTCTCAACTTGGTCATTAAGTCTATATTTCAATTATAATCATGATGACATCATTTGATGAATTTTAATTCCAATTTTTCTCTTGAACTTTTTCAAATACTTTTTCTATGACATAATGTCTCTGACTTTCACTTGTTGCGCTTTGATATGCTCTAGCATGCTCTTTGACACAAATGTTATTAGAATGATGCTTTAGGATCCTTGTAGAGGGTTAATTTTATTTTTTGAGATATGAAAAAAATTACAAAAATTTCATGATGGAAAAAATCAATGATATAAATGAAAATAGAGCCAAAAACTTTATGTGACTGAAAACTAGGAACTTTCTAGTTTTTCAGCAGGTCGGGGTCAGGAGTTGTTATTTTTAGGAAATTTTGATTGTTTTCACTCACTGATGTTATTTTCCTATCTAGAGGACCACATATTTTGAAAACTTTACCTCCATTTGAATTATGATTTAATATTTTTATACATTTTTTTATTTTTAGAAATTTTATTTTTATTAAGTGCACCTCAGGTGTCAGATTGCGTTGAAATTTACCCGTCTTGAAACCCTAGTTTGTTGTTCCAGGATTCACTATTTCTGGATTGTGCATGAGTGACACTTTGCTCTACTATTTTGAGAATTTTAATGATTTTTTATCAAATGTGAGTAGAATACTAAGATAACTTTAGTCCTTTTTATCTTGAAATTTTTATTACTAGTGTCATATTGCAAATGAAACCACTCTAATAAAACTGGATTCAGCTATGCTCTTGGGTCCCACGCTCCAAGTTTCGGATGGTTTCGCCCACCGGATCTTTGAGAAAATGAAAAATTATTACATGAGGGAAGAATTATGAGAAAAAATTCAGTCATAAATATCCCTTAAAATCAACTACTTAATTGCACAAAAAATTTCTTACATGAAACTAGATTTTTCGAGGATCATTTTCTCCAATTTTTAAGTGATTTATTCGTCGGATCTTTAGGAGATGAAGAAGGGTCTATTTTTCATTTCACTATTATGTCATGAAATCCATTATTGTAGGTAGGAAGGTGTGATAGAAAAAAATTCACCAAATTGGCTAACTATGTGGAAGAAATGAGCAAAAATTATGTTATATTGTGTTTTATCTCACTTTTATGATGTCCTGATGACCATAGATAAAACTCAGGTTAAATGTGAGATTGAGTGAGGTTGAGATCTGGTTTTCATGGTGTAATTGGGAAAAAGGGACATAAATTATATATTTTGGAGCCTTAGAGAAATATTATTCCAAGTGTCATCATGGGATCAAGTGTGAGCAAGATGTAAAAAGTTGAGCAAGCACCTAGGGAGTTGAGAGAGATCACATGAGGAACCAGATGAGTGGGCTCACTCATGAGTTCCATTTTTTTTCCTATTATATCCCCTTGGGAAAAAGGGACAAGAGTGGACATCAAAAGGGAACTTAATGAGAGAGATTGTGACAGGTGACGAGATCTGGCGAAGTGCATGACGAGGGGGCTTGAAAAAAGTACCTAGGGGACAGAAAATACACCCGAGGAAGATGAAAAAGGGTCATATGGAAAAAGACCATAGAGGGGGATTACTCATTAGGATATCATTTATTATCCCCCTATTGTCTCCTTAGTAAAAGGGACAACATGGGAAAAAAATTATGGATAAATTGAGCAGAGATTGATGACAAGTGGTCGAGATTCGGTGAAGTAGGCCTAAGGAAGATGAGGTTATCCAGTTAAGCACCTTACGGAGCTAGAAACGGTCACATGAAGAACCACAGGGGGGATTGCACTTGAGATATCATTTTTCATCCTCTTTTTTCCCTTAGAAAATGGTAAAAGAGGAACAGGAAGGGGTGTTAAGAATGAAATAATGACATGTGGCAATCAAAAATTTGGTTAAGTATGGGATCAACACACTCTTGATTGGTAAGAGCTTTAAAAATATTCTCTTGGAGATTGGAAAGTTATTTTGAGATGAAATTTAATATTATTTTGACTCCAAAATACCTTATAAGATCAATGTAATAGGTATCAAAACCTAATTCTTCCTAAAAAAATCTAAAAAATGTATCCTTTTTCTTCGGGATAGTAGGGTGCACGTGCAAAGATTGATTTTTTAAAAAAAAATATAAAGTCTTGGATAAAATATGATTCCTCCACCATGTAGATGATTCATATAGATGTCTAGTTCCTACTTGATCCAGACAAGTTTAGGATCATGATTTGACTGTTCATTCCTTATACTTAAAAACTCGTGTTTGCACATATTATCCCTAAACCACTAAATATTCCCTAAATCTCCCTAAACCACTTCCAACATATTAAAGTCTCTCTAATACCACCTATTTAAGTTTATGATATTATATAATCTTCCTGTAGGATGCACACATGCCTTGAAATGGCCAAAAATTCCTTTCTAAGCCTACTGGAGAAATAGTCTTTTGTTGCACTTCAATAAATGGAATGATGAACCTTATCACACCTTGTTGATATCTTACAAATTTTTATTAAATAAATTATGAGAAATTTCAAGGTCAAGATGATCATACATAAGAGATATAATGATCAGAAGAGGGATTTTGGGAAGGCTTTGGAGAAAATTTTCACATTTGTCTTAGTTGTCATGTTTCAAATTTTGAATTTTTTAGGTTAGAAAAAATGAATGACAACATAATGTTAAGTAAATGGATCTAGATCTAGATATTTTCCCTTTAAATCTTCCTTTCTTTTTCCCTATACATGTCAAATTTCTTGAACATCTCCAAAATTAGATCTTCATCTGGCCCATGTGATATAGAAATACTATTTCCAGCTTGGAGAAAATGTTGTCAAACTCATTGGAAATAGTTTCTTTATTTTATCTCTCTTGAGAAATTTATTAATTAAACTTTCCAGATGAATTAATCTTTGAAAATAATCATAATCAAAAACCTTCAGAAGCTCATACTTCCTTCAATGAGTTGTTTAAGAATTTTAACTCGATTATTAACATTTGCAGCTCCTAGTGTGTTTAGGCCTTCCAAAGGAAAACATCCTTTCAATATTTGAATCAATATCATCTAAATATTTCTCTTCTCTCTCCTTTATTCTTTAGATCTTACCTATTCATCCTTTAAAGGTTTATATCCTTGAATTTAGGGAATCCAAGAATTCATATTTTCTCCCTTTACAATATAAGGAGATTATTCCTTCCTTCTCCACAACATCTTCTCCCATATTAACTATAGCCTCTATCTTGGGAAAAAATTTCATTCCACATATAAAAATTTATTTGATACTTTTCAATAAATACCTTTCTTTCTTTTATTTACTCAGAGACATGATTATGACATTTAATGATGTCGTTAATGGCCTTGCTTCCTCTTATGAATAATTCACTTTCCCATCTCTTTGTTACCTCCCCCCGATAAAATAATTCTTCAGGAGTCTTCACTATTTCTAGGGTGGGGGTTGATTTTATCTCTTGACTGGTTGGAGGATCTTGTATAAATTTTTGCACGTACGTTAATAAGACATCAAATTTTTCTCTCAATTTATTCTTAGTTTCCTTGTCCTTATCTATTTTTTAAAAAATTCCATTGAGTTTCATAGTAACCTCCTTTTTTAAACCTTCAATGGTCTACTTTCATAGTAAGACCTTGATAATCCGATAATCTTAAGGGCATCTTGGGGAGTGGCCACCTCCACAAACCTTTCTCCTCAGGACCTAACTATTGTTCTTGACATAGTTTTTACCTTCTTTGGGGATCTTGATGGATTCAAGGAGAAAATGATCTGAAGGTAAACTTCCTCAACCTACACTTTTAATTTTCTCTTCTTTGAGATGGTTTTTCCCAACCAAATTACAACATACACACTATCTTACCCTTTCTCTTGATGTTAGGGGTAACTTGATGTGATCACTACTTCATGGGATGTAAGGAGTCTGAGGCTAGAGTCATCAACTTGCATCTTTAGCATATCTAAAGATTCAATAGAATGTCCTTTTGTTTCTCCTTCTTCTACCTCTTATTCCTATACTTATTCCTTCAACATGGTTGAAATGGTTGAGTACTTTTATTTGCATACTTTGTGACCTCAACTCCTTCTCCTTTGGATAGATAAGGCTCCTTTATTAGATCACCCTATGGATCTTTTTTATTTTAATACTTTGCTTCTATAACTTTATGAGCTACAATCCTTTTATCCATTATATCAAGAGTTGATTGAATAAGACTCATGGTTTTTGGTTTCTCAAAATAAACCACTGGAACCTCTTCAACATGTGGTTTCTATTTCACCCACTACAAATTTTTCTTCAATGGACTTATCTTGGGATGTTGGGCATCCTTTTTCTCTAATTGGTGTATTTTAAACATTATCTTGGAGAAGTTCAACTCCAGCATCTTGACCTAGGCCATGCATTAAATTAGTGAATGCATGCTCATGTGATGGGTCTGGTATTCCTTTCCCTTTATCTTCATGGACATTTTATATATGAACTTCTTAAATGGATGCATAGCCATGAATCTCTTGTTGCAGAGGAGGTGGTGTAGTAAGAACTACTTGTGGTACTTGAGGAGTTGAAATGGGCATTTGAACATGTGAAGTTACTCCCTCAACTATTGTTATTGTGGCTTCCTCTAATACATATGTTTCCACCTTTTTCCTCTTAGTTCTTATAAAATGTTGCCTTAGAGACTCGTCTTCACCTTCCTCAAGGATGGTTTCAAGAATTGAACTCATCATTGGTTGGCTTTGATGAACACCTCTTTTCTTATTTTTTACCTTAATAGATGGTCCCTTTGAGGAAGAAATGGGTACATCAACTTGGTTAGAATTTTTAGCACTAGGGATTTCATGCCTTGATGTCAAATGTGAGACTACTTGAATGGGTGTGGTCATAATGACAGGAGCATCTTATATAGTTTTGTTTAGTATTTCCTTTTTCATGTGTGTTAACTTTGACACAAAAGTATTTATTTTACTTGTGGAAATAGTGAGTTCCTCCACATCCTTTGAAGTTAATGGTCCCTTAGTTGAAAATTGTGGGGACTTTCTTTTTAAGGGATATAAACCTAAATCTCCTTTCATCAAATGGGGAGTACATCCTTTATAACACCACCAATTTTGTACTCCATTATAACTACTATATTTTGCAGATTAATTCAATTCCTTTTTTGTTTAACCAACCCAAATTTATTTTAATGATGTGAGTTGTTATTTCATGTAATTATGAAATTTTTTCCTTGTCCAATCAATACTTGGGAGAGGTTGTGAGGCTAAATTTTTAAAAACATAATATTTTCTCACCAAGTCCCTTCCATATGTAAGTTCCTAATTCACAACCAAAATTTTGTAGTACAAAACCTGAGTGAGGGTCATCCTTGAATAATATCTTAATCTCACATCCTCCTCAGCTCTACAATTCATCCAGTAATCCTCATATGAGGCTCATGTTCATAAAAAGTCCCCAAAAATCCTTGAGCTATCCACTTGATATCATAATTGGTCCTGGGATTGAAATTTTACAATGTCATATTTCCCATGTTTTCTTCTAGAAGTTTGTATTTAGCCAAGGAGAGACATGAACACCTCCCAATACTGATAGGGAACTTGATATTATCCTTATGCTTCTCTACAATAAGTTTATGTATTTTCACCAATTATTGTGATAACTCCAACAATACCCACTTGTCATCTAAATACCTGGGTAACATACATGGGGAATCATGGAAACCACTCACTTTGATATAATTAACTTTTCTAAATTAGATGAAATGGCATCTAAATTTAGTGATCACTTTCCTTGCTTCTACATATATTTTTTTACACTCCCCTAGGTTTAAACAAACACATGATGGGATAAAATAAGACATCATGTACCCTTCTAAAATGATAAATGCAATTTCTAAGGTTAAACTAGATGTACACATCATAAAATCTTAAATTTCCAAAATACTTTTCTCTATCAAATCTAGGAAATGGTATATGACGGTCAATATTGTAGACCAAGTAGGAGGTCATATAAAAATCCAATTTATTAGTGTATCCCTCCTCTATTTGCATCATCATTTTGAGCAATTGTTGATGGATGAAATCACTAATAATATCACCCCATTGAATCTACATATTTCTCACGAGGATAATATGGATATACTTAAACATCCCATCATGATAAGGATATGCAGACTCTTTCCCCATAACCCTATTTAGAAAGGAATTTGGAGTATTCTAGGTTAATCTAATATTATGGACAACAATAAATAAAAAATAAATGCATAAATAAAATGACCCAAGCAATCTAGGCTATGAAAATATGAAAGCATAAAGGGAAATAAGGGTTATATAGAGCTTAGTTAATTCGATGAAGGTGGTAGACTATGTTACAGTGTGAACTAGGAAAACATGAGGAGGAAAAAATCACATAGAATCCTGAGAACGTATAGATCAAAGCTCTCTAGTTAGACTGGGGTGCCTGGAGAGAGACAGGGGCACCCATGGGCACCTGTGGGCACCTGTGGGGACCCGTGGGCACCCTGGTCTAAGATATGGGTTCCCTGGTCTACAGAAATAACATGAAACCCTCCTATGAGGTGTCACTAGATGTTCACTTGTGTTCTCTTCTTATCGCACTAACTTCGATGGACTGCATGAGATGTCATTGCAATACTTTCAATAAGGAATCATTTGTAAAATCCCAAGATGAGCATCAAATCCCTTAAAAATAAATATGCATATGAAGGGTTCAGACTATCCCCATCAGATACACAATGGTGGACTTACTAACTGAGAATTACACCACATCTCAAACCTGGTGTAGTTCTATGTGTGTGTGTGCAATCATGCCCTAGGTGCTCTTGTGCCAGTTACACTTTGTGAAAGTAGTGAGCACTAACTATGTGTAAAAATGTAATGAAATAGAAGTTGGAATAGAATAAACTTCCCTCCTATGAAGTGTGATGTAGAAGTACCAACATTATGCCTTGTGATGGAGCTAGATGGATGCAAATGGATCCTTTGATGAATGCAATCTTACGTGATGATATTAGCACTTAGTGCTTGGTCCCTCATTATGGTCTCATAAATTTATATTTATATGGTTATCTTGTTCTAATTTCTCAATTAACCCCAAAAAGGTTGACCACTAAAATAATAGAAATCTCAAACAGCTAGAAAGTTCCCAAAAGGTGGTGGGAAAGTGTAAAAAGGGTCAGGGCACCCGAAATGGAACCAGGGCACCTAGAGCACCCTAGTACGGGGATGGGAACCCCAGTCAAAGGTAGAATGATGCAAAAAAAGAAAAAAAGACTAGGTAAGTATGTTCTGAAGGTAAGAAGTGATGACAGAAAGTAAAGTAAAATGACTAAAGGACAAGGGTTAATTAGTACTTTCTTCACTCAAAAACCATATGAATAGTAGTATGAGACCACGACTAAATAATTCCTAAAGTGCATGATTTTGTGTCTACATTTTCCCCCACTTTATTTTGGTGATCAAAACACTCGGTAACATAAAGTAGATAGAGATGCGTACCTGATGTCCATGTAGAGTGATGTAAAGAGCGTGCTGAAAGACTAGACAAAGCATGGAATGACAAAAATATGGAGTGTGGAAACTAAATATGTAAAGGAGAAAAAAATGATGGGAGTGTACCTAGGGAATAACTGCGTGTATAATTTTTTATGTGTGTGATGTACGTACATGTTAGTATGAGGTGTGTATTATCGCATAACGTTGTTGTTTTGTCTGTTGTTGTTGTTGTTTTTTGTTGATTGTTTGTTTCTCATACAGATGGACCTATAAAAGGAGAAGATAATCAAATAGTTAAATATGCATATATATGTAAAAATCACATTTATATAGTACTAATATTGTAAATGGAAGTATGAAAAATCAAAAGGAACATGTGCACTTGATCCATGATGAGAGAAATGAGTGTAGAGAGGATATCCTATACTGTGATCTTTTTGGTGATCTCATGCCACCCTGGCCAAAGAAGTGTATGGAGAAAGTTACATTATTCTCTAACCTATAATTACTTCCCTAAATATGTGTGAAGATATATCTGTACTCCCTAGTTTTTTAGGTGATCTCACACTACTGATTGAAGTAGTGTAGAGAGGAAATATGTTATATCCTCTAACCTGTAACTACTCTCCAGAATGCTAAGGACAATTTTCCCTGTAAAATCCATTGTGTGTGGGGTTCATAGACTTTTCTAAACCCACTCACTATATAATCCACAATGTCAAGGATGGAAATTAAACTAAACTATACTGGTAGATAACATTGAATAGTGTGTAAAACCCCAAATTATGCCCCCATCTTTAAGGGTGCATGTGATGTCGCTGATAGGAGAATGTGGCCATAAAAGAGGACCAACCTCACAAATTGTGCCCTTTAGGGGGGAATGGAATACACTTGGTAGAAACTATGGCACACACAAACAAGTGGCTAAAAACAAGTGTAAGTACGAGAAAACATGCATGTAGAGAACAATTTTAAGCTACGCAAACAATGTATACGTGAGAAATAAAGTAAACGCGTAAGAAGACAATCATAGATGACAAAATTGGGTTACAAACATTGGACACCATTCGCAATGTCACAAGACATGTAAGGCCATAATGGCTGCATATAACCAACCAAGTGTGCACAATAAACAAATGGAAAATGCCTTCATACCATAGAAAACAAAAACAAATAGGTACAAATAATAGATAGCCTTAGAATCAAGTAATCGTGCAAACAAATGTTACACATGAAACACCCATTAGCATGCTAAGAAGATAACCCATATGTCAAAAGTGTGTATAATCAAGTAATAAAAATTGTTAAGTACAAAGTGAAACAATAGCACCTATAGTGTACAAATGTGGATGCCACCAGGTACCATTGTAGGAGTGATAGGAGGAGAGCATCCATGTTGCATGTGAGAAACTTGTATCTACGATCACAACTAGAGAAGGGTGTGAACATGCATGTGTGTATATTAAATATAATGACATATAAGATATCTAGGTAGCATGTGTAATAAGCAAACATGAACAAGAAAATGTAAGAAAGAGTAAAACCAACCAAGATATGTAACATGTTGTGGATGGATGGAATGGAATTCAAGATGGATGATAAGAGACATGTGTCCCCCAAGTGAATAGAAGTGTATGCAGTGAGGTTCATTTAGTATTCCCCCTCAGCAATCAATAATGAACCAATAACTAGAGTGCGTCATCACGAAATGGTCTAAGTGTGTGTTGTGTATAACGTGTTGTGATGAGTGTGTATGTGTGTTAATGATATGTTATCTAGATATGAACATGTGATGATGTATCCTAAAGTCTATATCACAATGATATGAAATAGAGGGGGTAGTGATGTAGCCTAAAACATGTACCACTACGAGATGAAGGAATAGGTGACCATTTAGCCTATAGTGTATTTAACTAACCTAGTAATGTCACATGATAGAAGGTCAAGTGATGAATGTGTGTGTATGATAAGGTCCATTTGATTGGTAAACCCTTATTTTTTGAGTATGGAGTGAGGAACTAGAGTTTGTCATAGGCTAGTGAGTACAACGCATAAAAGAATATGTAGTATGTGTGATGAAAATAATTGACCATATGTGTACAAGATGTGTAAAAGGCAATGTATACTGTGCAATGTAATGTTTTTAGATATACTAGTAAGGTGAGAGTACGTATAATGTAGTATGTAGGATGAGTAGTATATGAGGCTAGATTCATAGAAAATAGGAGTGTGACACATATGTGATGAATACTAGTATGATGTATAGATGCGTAAATGTTGAAACACAAATGATGTAAGATAAGTTGGGGATGCAATATGTAAAATGGGACATGTACTGTAATATATGTTAAGATACATAGTGTATAGTATCTATTGTTCAGTGTGTGGGATTCATGTGTAGTATGTATCCCTGAAAAAGTCAAGTGTGAACCAAAGCATGAGAGTGTGTCATTGGGAAATGGTGATACTAAAGTGTAGATGAATATGCCTATGTGAGGAGATTGATGAATGATAATGCCAATATGAGTGATGCATTGATGTTAATATGAGAGAGGGGGAATTTGTACATGCTATGCCCCCCAAGTATGTGGTGGTGAATATAGTCATGTGACATTGTTGAGGAGATCATCATTG
Source organism: Taxus chinensis (assembly GCA_019776745.2). Lineage (NCBI taxonomy): Eukaryota > Viridiplantae > Streptophyta > Pinopsida > Cupressales > Taxaceae > Taxus > Taxus chinensis. The sequence continues at coordinate 338,550,873 of CM034151.1, forward strand.
TCGGGATCAAATCCTATCAGAGCAGCATTGGAGACATGATAAGTAATAGATTGAGGCAGATCATATAAAGAACCATAGAGACATAATGTGTAGACAGTCATGGAATCTTATTAATTGGTGAACAGGACTAGTGGAAAATCATGTGCATACCATCGAGAGATATTCAAAGAGTAATTAGGAGATGATTCATTAGTTATGGAAATATTACCAAATGGCATAGGAAATGTAAGTGAAGTCTGATTAGTATCTTTGGTACCACTAATATAGTCAAGCCAATATTTCCCAAGAGTAAATGGAGAATCATGAGGGGAACGTGCAACAAATACTATCAAATGAAACACACGAAGGCCATAGGCAGTCGTAATGTGACAATAGCCATGATAAATATGAGATGAGTAAAGTGGGGGTAAGATGTTTTTAATTTTTAAAGAAAGTCTAGTTAAGCCCTCATGTGTGAAAATAGTATCTAAAAAGTATGATTGATCGGGATGTTATGCCAAAAGGAGTTTTTGATAAGTAGTGTGCATTTGAAAGGGGTTGGAAAAGATGTAGTTTGTGTGGTAGAAGAAAAAACAGTCTCCATAATGTTAACTGATCCTTGGTAAAGTACCATATCATTGATAGAAGGAGGGGTTTTGAACTTGTATTCACCTGAGCCATCTTCCACAAATGTTTTATCGAAATAAGATTCATCGACATATAGAGGAGTAAAGTTAATTTTTCCTAATGCTTTGCCTGTGAGTTCGATTGCATCAACTTCATCATCAGAATCATCAGTGTTAGCATCATTATGTTGTGTGGCATTATCAAGTATGTTGGTAGGTGGCACACTAGGCAGAGAAATGGAAGGGACCATGATAGGTGGAGAAGCAACATTGATATGTGTTGATACTGTAGGTGATATAATATCTGTAGTGTGAGTATAAATAGCGGGAGCATTTATAACGGTAGAAGAATGTTTTGAAATGCTAGATTGACCAATTTCATATGTGTCAAGGTTACTATACGGAATACATTGCAAATTTGGGACAAACATAACAATAATAGGGTCTATGTGACAGTATTTGAATGGCTTTGGCTCTGCAGCTATAGCATGTTCATAGCCATCATGTAAAAATTTGGCACATTGATGAATACTAGATGTAACTTCTTGCATTATGTGAATCCAAGGTCTACCTAACAAGATATTGAATTCAAATGAGGCATCTATAACATTAAATTCAATGAGAATATTTCTAGGCTTAACCTTGTTTAATGAAATATCCTCTAAACATGTACGAGTGGTAGAGTCATAGCCTCAAATGATAGTAGAATTCTTAGAAATGATATTATCACTAATACCTAGTTGCTTTAAAAGGGAATAAGCACATAATTTGATGGTTGATCCATTATCAATAAACACTCGCTTAATACAAGTGGTCTAACATCAGACGTGATAAGAAAAGGTGCACATGGATTGTTTTTAGCAACAGGTAACATATCCTCATCAATGAAAGATATGGCATGTGGAAAATTATGAAGATATTGTATGAGGTGTGTAAAGGATACCACCGAGTTGTCACTTTCGATGTGAATGGCACAAAGGTTTTCTTCTAATGTTTGGTGATAGTCAAGTGCATTGCGTAATAAATCATAAAGATAAATCTTAGTGGGTGTATTATTAGGTTGTTCAATAATTTCATAGCCCTTAGAATTGGTGGGAGGGGCAGCCAAAATAATGGGGGAGGAATAATAGAGGGTGGAGCTATAAGGGATTAGGACGAGTACGAAGAGTAGTTACAACCTTCATAGATGGGTTAGCCCTATGCGTAACAAAGTGATGAGGATGTTGAGTATGCACTTACATGAAATACGAAGTAGTAGTGGTTATACCAGAAACTTTAGTGGGTAAGAAAGATGGATAAGATGATTGAGTCATAATAGAGAAGAGAAAAAGAGTCCTAAGTGGAAGGTAGTGTCGAATGTGGGGTTCGCCAAAATGATTAACTAAAATGTGGAGTATTCTAGGTTAATATAATATTAAAGACAACTGTAAATAAAATATAAATGCATAACTAAAATGATCCAAGTAATCTAATCTGTGAAAATATGAAACCCTAAAGTGTAATAAGGGTTAGATAGAGCTTAGTTGATTCGATAAAGGTGTTGGACTGTGTCATAGTGTGAACCAAGAAAACAGGAGGAGGAAATGATCACATAGAATCCTAAGAATACACACATCTGAGATCTTTGGCTGGATTGTGGCTCCTGGAGAGGGACAGGGGCACTCGTGAGCACTCTAGTCTAAGATATGGGTTCCCTTAACTGTGAAAATAACCTAGAACACTCATCTGAAGTGTCATTGGATGTTCACCTATGTTATCTTCTTGTCACACCAACTTCGTTGGGCTAAATCAGATGTCGTTACAATACCTATAATAAGGAATCACCTGTAAAACCCCAAGATGAGCATCAAATCCCTAAAAAATAAAGATGCATATGAAGGGGTCAAACTTTCCTAAGCATCCACAATGGTGGACTTATTAACTGAGCATTGCACTACTTCTCAAACCTAATATAGTTCTATGTGTGTGTAATCATGCCCAAGGTATTTTTGAGCAATAACTATGTTAGTTTCACTTTGTTAAATTAGTGAGCAATAACTATGTGTAGAAATGTAATAAAATGGCAGATGGAATAGAATAAAAGTCCCTCCTATGCAGTGTGATGGAGCTAGATGGATGCAAATGGATCCTTTGATGGATGCAACATTAGGTGATTATATTATTACTTAGTGTTTGGTCCCTCATTATGGTCTCATAACTTTATATTTATATGGTTCTCTTATTTTAATTTCATAAATAACCTAAAAAGGGACAACCACTAAAAATATAGAAATCTCAAACAGCTAGAAAGTTCCCAAAAAGTGGAAGGAAATTGTAAAAATACTCAGGGAAACCCAAATGGGACTAGGGCTCCTGGGGCTCTCCAATCAAAGGTAGAATGATGCAAAACAACAAAAATAGACTAGGCAAGTATGTTCTAAAGTTTGACAGTGACGATAGAAAATAAAGTAAAATGGCGAAAGGACAGGGATTAATTAGTATATTCTTCACTCAAAAACCATATAAATAGTAGTATGAGATAGGGAATAAATAATGCCTAAAGTGTGTGATTTTGTGTCTACATCAAGGTGATAATATCTCCAATATCTTTAACAAAATCATCCCTATTCAACTTTTTAGGGATCCTTGTGTTGGAGATTCTTGGATTTTAAATCCAATTTTTATTTAATATCCTGGAAACAATTTCATTGTTTGCATTCCAATACTCCCCCATATTTTCAAAGGTTACATCTGAAACCTCTTGGACATTAGGGAGGCCTAGAAATTTTTTTAATTTATTAGTGGTCAAGGTAAAGACCAACCCACCACTCCCATCCCTAACTTATATCGTTTCTTGGTTGTAATTTTGAGTACAAACCCATACCAACTTTGGATACAAGGAAGACATCGAAAAAGTAGTAGTTAGGGCAATCCCTCTCTAATCAATCTTTCTCATGGTCTCATTTCTATCCACTACATAAAACCTTGGTAAGAAATCAGTTAAATTTGTATTTCCTAGGTTGGTATTTGTGACTTTATCTAAGTCGGAAGTGAGGTGGGAAGTAGTATAGACATCAGATTGTTAAATCTTCATTTTTACATAATAGGAGTTTAAAATGACTACTTGAAGGAATTTTGTCACATTAAACACACCATGCAACTCCCACAATGTCAAATACTAAACTCTGACACTTTAAACTATTCAAAAGGACTAGTAAAAACACTTACCCATGCAAGTACTTATACAACCATCCATCAGATAAAGAACACTAGCAGGAACACCTCTAGAACTCAACATGACCTCCACACAACACACATACAAAAATTTTACCTTCTACTCATCTTATGTCTTTGAAAACCTTTTGTTAACTCAAAACCTTGCAGACAAAGTGGTAGATTTTTTACATATTTTAACCATATATTGTTTCTTGCATGCTTTTATTAATTGTGGAACCTACTTTCATGGATTATACCTCCATGACCATTGATGATTTAATTTAAACTTTTAATTCCATCCCTACAAGTGGAATCACTGGATGAATCCAAAAAAGCAATGTTTTATTTTCATTTGAATAATTTTTCTTTCTTTCATTAGCTCAGGATTCACAATCCGCTAATGTGGCATCCATGTGAGCCTTTACCTTTTCTTATTCACTTTTCTTGGGCTTCAGGGTTGTACAAAAATTTGTAAACTTGCAAACTTGCAACATGTGAAGCTACTTTACCCCTCTATAAATCTGATATATTGACATGTGTCCCCTTTATCAAGCTACGGGGCTGAAAGTGTAGTTTGTGAATTTTTAAAAAGTACAAAGTTGCAAACCTTTCAAAACTGTAAAATACCAAGTTTCAAACCTGTGAAACTGCAAAGATGCATTCTTTCTATATGGTTTCTATATTCACTTAATATTCCATTTCAGGACTTAGGGATGAATTTGTGACTTGCAATTTACATCAAATTTTACCTTCTCATAAAGAATAAGAAGGTAGTGGAATATTCTTTGGATATTATTTTCATAGGGTTCAGACTTGTGTTTGTAACTTAGAACTTTATTAAAAAAAACAAATTTTCTCCATTGTCCTGCTTTCCCCTAATACCTCAAATATTCCACTTTGTAGGCCTTAGGGATGAACTTGTAGTTTATAAACTTGCAAATGTATAGCTACAAACTTGTAAAAAGAACAAATCCTTCACATGGGAGGCTCCTATTCAAAAATTTAATAGAAACTATAAGGTTCAAACACATTTTACACACCATTAAACTTGTAAATTAGGCAAAATATAAAAAATCAAAGGAAACGTTAAGATGTAAGTATAAAACCACGTTATAGGGTTGAACTATGATAAAATCATGACATTAAAGATTAAGGAGCCACTAAAAAACTCACAAAATAGATTAATAATGAAAAAACAACGTGATTACTTTAACATACTCAAGAAAACTCATAAAACATGCCAATATTAGAATAGGATGAAATTAGGCACCAACATGTGGAAGTGGAAAAAGTAGTGTTCTGCAGAAATTAAAAAGTACACTTCTATAGATGTTTGATGGAACTTAGTGTTGCATGGAGTTTGGAGAATGATAATGTTCCATGGGTTTTCAAGTCAGTGAAATAAATGGTTATCCATGGAACAAGGAAAAATTTAAAAATCCACATAATGAAGAAAACCATGATACAAAATAAGTTTGCGGTATAAAGGCAAGAAGCTGCGAAAGATGAGAAGAGACCACAAAAAGTTAAAATATGATTACAAATCAAGAGAATAAAGAAGAAAAGTCCATGGATTATGTGGAGGCTGCTAAAAGATGTGAAATACCATGGAAAAAGAATAAGATTTTACGGATCACAATGGAAATATCATAAATTCATGGAACACGAGGAAAAGGTAATAGAACATAAAAAATATGTGGAACTCACCAAATTCGTTCCTAATTCAAACAAGGCACACAACCATTCCAATAACTAAAATTTAATGATGAATGGTTCCCATACCTAGCTTGAAAAAATCAATGGCGTACAATGTAAAATTCCCATTCCTAGTCTGCGAAATAAATTGTGAGTGGTCCTTGGTGGTTGGATCTCTTCAATTATGGTGCAAATATATTCTCATCCCTCTTTCTTCTCTTCTTTCTCTATAAAAATAAACTCAGTATCAATTGTAAAGGATCCTCTTCAAACTGCAAAGTTACCATGTCAAAATGGTGACTAATATTTCACGAGTTATAGACCTATGATATAAACTTTTTAATGCATCTAAAGCCTTCTAAGTTACTGTAATAGACTATGAATACTTATAATTAATAATACGATGTTGATTTTTTCTTGTATATTCCATTTTTCTTAGATTATTGTCTATTTTCCTCTTTTTATTTTGATTGCATGTTGTGTACGGACTATATTTACATGGATTTAATTTATGTGTGTCTATAATGTGTGGAATCAAATGGTTTGCATGGTGTTGATATGTGGCATGTGTCTTCCCTCTCATCCTATGTTTTTCCTTTTATGTTCTTCCCCTCATGGAGAGAGATCCCATTTCTATTATGGTGTCATCATCATTCTTTCAGCTTAGGTTTCATTTCATGTATTCCTCCTTCCCCTTTTCCCCTATATTTAGTAGCTTAGCTTAGGATTAGATTTAGAATTATATAAATAGGTAGAGGAATTTTTCCTTCTCTAAAGGATGATCCCATAAATTCAAGTCTCACATTGAGAGATCATCCCATATTTCACTGAGGTGTTTGTTGTATATATCTCCCCCAAGGAAAATATGCCAGAGAAGTTCAAAAACAAGACATAAGGAAAATATGCCAGAGAAGTTCAAAAACCTGACATAAGGAAAATATGCCGGAGAAGTTCAAAAACCCGACATGAGGAAAATATGCCAGAGAAGTTCAAAAACCCAACATAAGCAAAATATGTCGGAGGGGTTCCAAAACCCGACACAAAGGAAATATGTTGGAGGGGTTCCAAAACCCGACACAAAGGAAATATGTCGGAGGGGTTCCAAAACCCGACACAAAGGATTTCGGGTTTCGGGTTTCGGGAAACATGAGACATGAAGCATGAAAATCGCAAGGCATGTCCCGATGCTTGAGAGTTCTGAAAACCTGAAAACACTACCTAGGCAAATCGGGTTTTGGATTCAGGAAAGCATGGGGCAAAAACATGTTGAGGCACCCTCCAAACCCGATGCAGATGCAAAGGAGAAACCCGAACCCGACTGGAAACAAACCCTGACTTGGGGAATATTCAAATGGCCATAACTTTTCATAGGGAGCTCGGATTCACGCAAGGTTGGACTTTTCGGAAAGCTCTCGGCGTCCTCTACCCAACTACAACTAGATATATTGATTTAGGTGAGAAAAATTTATTCAAAAATGTAAAATACAGTTCGCCATTTTTTTGGGGTTGTTAGGAGTCTCACCTACTGGCATAATGAGATGAGTTAAGGCAGTCTGGAGGTGGTTGGAGAAAATTTCAAATTCCTTTCTTCTCCCTCTCTTTTTTCTCCATATAAATTGTAAGGAGGGGCTTCTTTAAAAAGGTTGAACATTTTTTTTTTGCCCCTCCCTTCTTCTCTCTGGCAGGTGAAATTGTGGATTCCAAACCTCCCATTTTGAAACTGTAATGCAACCTTGCCTCTTAGCATTTTGCAGTGTGTTGTATCAATATTTGGAGCAAATTAATGCATGTCTGTGGATGATTCTCAACCCTCTCTATGTTCATTTGCATCCTCTTGATCTTTCATTGTAAAATCGATTATCTGTGCATGATCTTGCATTACATTTTAATGGTCTGTGTTTATTGGCAAGACAGGTGTTCTTCATTCCTCGGTGCATCACCTTTGTAGTTTAGGTTTTATTTTATGCATTTTCTTACCCTGTCTCCTTGGCAAGTTAGTTTAGGTTTTGAGTAAACCCTATGCATTTTTACGTGTGCATCTGAATAAAGGAATAGGAACTGGCCTTCATCCGGAGAGCTTTTCCGATTTCGCAGGTCCCACACTTGGGAAAAGCTCCATGTTATGCAATCGCACTGAGAGTCTCAACCCATCGAGTTGTAGAGTCCCAAGGGTGCTGCGATTTGCCATCAATAGTTTTGGCACACCCGGTGGGACCAAGAGGTCATTCCACAAGATTTGAAGGAGTTTTCATGAAATTCGGACTTAAAAAATTGCAAGTTTTACAATTTCAGATTTTGCACCTTCTAGGATGAACCCCAAAATCAATTTTCAAGGGCTTATCTTGCTCAAAACAATTAAAAATTTTACCAGTTGGTAGATCTGAGGGTAATCTTCAAAAGGGTATCTTTAGTTTTTTGAGATTTTGACTTTCAAAATTTCATGCTTTTTAATGTTTCAGGTTTTCGAGGTCCGAGAACATCAAAGCATACCCAGTAGCCATTTCAGGTTTTGGGGGATGCATTGCATTGTCCTATTCCCGACAACAGTCATTTTGGGTTTTGGGGGGTGTCGGGCATGTCCCAAGTTTTGACACATGGAAATTTGGGTTTTGTAAGTTGCATTGCATGACCTAAGTTCCGCCTATACCTTTCGGGGATCCGCAGCTGCACAACAAGGCCCGAATTCTAGATTGAAGATTGTCTCCTCTGGGTCCTTCAAAGTTTAAATTCCATTTTCAATATTGTCAAGTTTGGTGTGTAACTTGGCAAAATCCAGCCTTTTAGAGGCTTGTTGTCTAACACATCTGGCGACTCCGAAGGGATAGAATTCAACGGTGTAGCAGCACAAGTTGCCTAGGCACATGAGAAGAATTCAAACCAGGTCTAATACTCGAGAAGAGGGGCTATTTTTCCACTTGCGACTTTCACCAGGTAGAGGAAGGAGAGGAAGAAGACCACAAAGATCACCATCTCCACCTAACAGGACTTTGTCTACACCTCCACCTGGTAGACCTTTTCTCGCATCAACCAGGGTTCTCAAGCCAATCATAATGGCACATCTACTAATGAATCCCTTTGTCAATTTCACGGGCAGTAGTCCACTTGCCATAAATGCTCATAATCAAATTCCAGTTGCAGTGCTAAAGAATATACCCTATTTCACAGGAGAAAATCATACTACTATTGATCACATCCAAGATATTGCTAATGCATGTGAAATCCATGAAATAAATGAAATGGATGTTGCGGTCAAGCTGTTGGCTTCATATTTCAAAGGCAAGGCCTTACAATGGTTTAGGAACCTTGCAGCAGGGTCTATTACGAATTGGAACCAACTTTGTTCAGCTCTTTGCAACCAGTTTGAGGAGAGGGTAGACAATTTGTCCTTATTGGAACAATTGACAACAATCAAAAGGGCTCCTAACAAACAAATGACAAATTTCAACTTCAGATTCCAACGGACATGGGACAGGATTCCAATAGCTATTAGACCAACCACCAAAGGAGCATTCCTTTATTTCTTAAAGGCTATAAATTCAGACATAGCCATGATGATCCAATCAATGGGAGGGACAACGCTACCAGGGGCCTACGACATAGCTATCAGAGCAGAGAACTGTTTGATCCAAGCTAGCAAGCTTGCACCAAGGCCACCAATGCCTCTCTATCCGGATATGGGAAATCCTACAACCAGTCAAGCACCAAAGTTGAATCCCATTCCAACTCCTAGAAATCAAAGCAATAATGAGGCGTCGACTTCTTCAAATACTTCAAAGGAATTGCAGGAGGTCATGAAACAACTGCAGAACCTTGGAAATGAGCTTGTGACTATCAAAATACAGCAAGCTCAAAGTGCTAGACCATATCAGCCTCAAGCGCAGTACCAGGCTAGGCCCCCATACCAACAAAATAGACCACCAGCTCAGGCTACAAATCAAAACCAAAACCAGGGACAACCTCAAGCTGCCAGGCCATTTCGACCGTATGATCCAAATGCAACGACATCCTCAAGAGCCTTAGTTCCAACACAAAACAACATGGCACAAGAGTACAACTGGTGTTACCCTTGCAATCTACCTCACAATCAGTCAGCATGTTTCAATGGTGCACTAAATCAAGCCCTGATGGTACAAACCATTGGTGTGCCTCAAGAACCAAGCTAAGAAGGGAATCAAAAGCAAGAAACACAACAAGAAGGACCTCCAACAGAAACCACATTAGCCAATTGGCAAACGCAAGACTTTTGTGGAGTTAACCAACAACCTTTTCAAGGCGTGGCTACCAACACACGGTCAAAGAAGAGAAACATAAAAGAGGGACAACCATCTAATCCAGTTGTTTCTCATCCCACTCTTACACAACAAGGGGTCAGTAGACCAAACGCAGCTCCAAATTCCAAATAACATGGGATATAATCCTACTGTTGGTAAGAATTTCACTAGAGTATTACTTTTTACACTACTTTAGAGCTCTAAATAGTGATATTTTAGTAATAATTCAATCTATGTGTGGTGGAATGCATCTAGGTGTTTATGAAGTAGTCATTAGGGTAGAGAACAGTCTCATACAAGCTAGAAATATTGCACCAAGGCATATTATGCCTATATTTCCATAAGTAAAATTATCTATTCCACTTCAAATAACTAAAATAACACATATTCCAGTTTATATTATTCAAATATTAAGCCAAATCAATACCTCCCCAAGCACATCCAATGACTTGCAAGAGACAAAGATCCTTCTTCAAAATTATGGAAATGAACTAGTGACTCTCAGAAGGAAGAAAGTAAAAAGTTATAGGCCTTATCAATCCCCTTATAAATATTCTTATCATCTTAATAATCATCCATATCAAAGAAGATTCCAAGGCCAAGGCCAAATAAATCATGCAATTTATTATCAATCATACAACTCTAATGTTGTTGGAACTTCTAAAGAAATATTTCTCATTCAAAACAATCTAGTACAAGGCTATGAGTGGTGTTTTCCTTGCAACCAAACCCAAAATCAAACTACTTGTCCAAATGACATCCTAAATCAAGCTATAATGGTATAAAATACCTTATTTTATCAAATCTCATTAGCTAAGGTACCACCACTGCAAGGGGCTACTCAAAAGTCAACACAAGCTGATGAGACACTCATTAACTAACAAACAGAGTTTTGCGGACTAAATCAGCTCTAACGACACAATCAAGCTTCTTCTTCATATATGGAAGTTAACTCTAAGTCCAAGAAAAGGGCCATGGAGGTAGAGAATTTAGTTGATAAAATTACTTCTTCAGCTCTAAATTTGTAAACAACTCACAAAAATCAAGCCTCAAGAGCTTAAGAATAGCCTAGAAGTCATCTCCACCCATCTCGAGAAAAATTTTGGAAGCATAATGAACTGAGAGGAGGGTGAATAAGTTCTTTTATCCTTTATAAATAATTTCTAGATCACCATACATCACCATTAACATTTATCCATACATCAATGTGTGATTAGCAACATAAAACATTCAACCACATAAGCACAATCAAGATAGCATACACATGTGAACAAGAAATAAGTGGGAAACCCTCACAGGGAAGAAAACCCACTAAAAATTTGATTATATTACACAAAGTAAATAAAGTTAGAGAATTACCAACTTTACAAGGAGCATAAACCCCTGATTTAGTGAGGCACCAACCCTACAAGGAGCACCAACCCCTAGTTTAGTGAAGCACCCACTCCACGAGGAGGCTACAAGCCCTTAGGATGAGCAAGCACCAACTCATTCACTTATAGATGTTTGATCTCTGATATTGTTGCTGCAAAAACTGATGGAGATCACTAATTCAGTTCACAAACCCTAATACAAACCCTAGGTCTTCAATCTTGGTTTATCTTCTTCCTTCTCACCTTGTCTTGCTTCTAATATCTTTCACACATGCTCTCAAGTATTCCTTAACCTTTCATACATCTGATAATATCTAAAACTCTTCCCTCATACCTATAATTCACTCACCTATGGGTTGCATTCTTCACCCATGGAAGACTAGCTCACAAAATGAGCTAAAACATCACTCTTATATGCATTTCTTCTCTCCAACCCAAAGGAGGTCGGTCCCTCATGATAAATTTGACCCATACATCTTTATTTCATTCAAAAATTTGAATCACAATAGTCCCTTATGACCCATATAGGTCGTCCTAGCTCAAACCATCATTTCATGTGCCAAACAATGGCTCAAAACCTCTTAGGCACATTTTAAAAATGCCCTAAAATTACTGCCATACCATGACTCAAAACCCATTACATATGAATAAAATATCATTAAAAAAATTTATATGGTCATAATTAATTGCTAGTGAAAAATTAGAGCACCCCCTGAATGATCAAGTTGGGAACGGGGCATCTAGTGTAATTATTCTAACATGGCGTTATCCCTCAAGCTGTGGGATTTGCAAACTTGAGATAACCCTCCTGAGAAGGTCAGATTCCTCTACCTGATCCTAATGTAAAACTAATCCTAATGCAAGAAAAATACTTAACTACATCTATCCTAACAATTCTAAGGAGACATAAAGAGAGAGAGAGAGAGAGAGAGAGAGAGAGAGAGAGTGCATGAAAAGGGAAATCCTACACTAAGGGAGTGGTGATATCACCAAGAAAAGGGGCAAGATACTTTGTTGAGTGAGGATGAAGAGGTAAAAATAGAGATGGATGAGGTCAGGATAGTAGTGACACAGAACCAAACTCAATTCTTCATTTTTACTCCATGAAGAACAACCTCATAAACCTGTAAGTGGGAAAAGCATGCACAAAAATACAAAAACACAATGGAGAGGCAAGATAAACACAATAAAAATGATCTAGGGTTGAAGAAACACCACAAAACATGATTTTTATTGCTTTAAAATATACACAAACCATTATATATGATGCATAAAGGCATAATTACATTACATGACCAAGAGAAGGCACACAACTCAAATGGAGTTGAGGGAAAAATTTGCAAGATTTTTCCCAGCTCCCAAAATGTTTCTCCTCAAAATGAGGTAGAGTTTACAATATATAGAAGAGGAGCCTCAAAATTGCCTCACCAACCGACAGATTTCATTAAAGAGGTATGGGAAACCATAGAATTTGGTACTTTTCTTACACAAGCATTCATGGGCATCATACCTCATTAAGAGGGTATTTAAACAACATGTATTGCTCCAATAAATGCTTAGTTCACTCTTGTACTCAACCAATTTCATGTATTTTCTAATCCTGTACAGTAGCATTTTCTTCTTAGTGTTGGACAGATGCATAATTATAACCGGCTGATAACATGCTTTCCCTACTACCAGCCAATAGATTTTAAAATATATTATCATCCAGAATCATTTCTTTTGTGCAACCGGTCAGAATCTTCACTATCTACTATCAGCCGGTAGCATCCGTACATGCTACCGGTTGGTAGCAGTTTGAGTGTTATCTTCCCCATTGTGCCATTTTCTGTGATCTGCCACTATCCATACTATCATCCAGTAGCATGTTACACGATACCAGCTGGTAGCATCCATACCTACTAACGGTGGCCTTTTTACCACCATGTTTTACTAACTTATAAGCTCGAACCTTTTCCACGAGAGAAACTTGGTAAAGCTAAGACACAAGTTATCTTCTCTATAATCTTTGGGGCTGAATTTGATAGTTGTCTACTCATTCCATAATTTGAATAGCTAAGTCAATTTATTATGAACTATCTAAATTAACCTGAGTGGGGTAAATTTGGGATAATAATGGCGACCTCTCAGGGACATCTACCTGTTAGATGTATGACCAGCTACCTTGAAGTATCTATTAGGAACGGAGTCCAGCCTAACCTTGAATATTGATCTGTTCCTTTTGAAAACCTATCCCCTAGACTCGTGTGAACTTAGCATTGAGTTGAAACCCCTTTGGCCTGCTCTGAAATCTGATTTTGAGATTTTGGATAAAACATGTAAACTATCTTCCAAAACTAAAAACTTGACCAAGGCAAGGGCTCAAAGAACTCTAGACCTACAAGTAATCTGTAGGGGTGGATAGATGCATTTTTGAAATATGCCCCAAAATCTGATTTTCCTCATCGAAACACCCTTGCCGAAATGTCAAAGATAGAAAGGCCCCCACAATTGATTTTATCATGCAACAAGAGGCATAAGAGCTCAACTGCGACTGATCTAGAGATACATGGGAGATAAAAACATTCGAAATTATCCCTCAATCTAATTTAATTGATTTGCATTTGGGATTACTTGAATATATCAATTGTTTCCTATAACTTTGAACTCCTTACTACAGCATTACCTCTCGAAAACATGGTGAACTTTGTAAAAGCAACCACCACAAAAAATATGTACAATGGAGGAAATCATACATACCCCAAGTGGGATATGTAGATCATGCACAAGAACTCTTTTTGGTGAACTAAAACCTACCTATCCTACTCTAACCAAAGACAAAGGTAACTCAAACAAATCCTACAACTGGCAGAGAGAAGTAGCTTCCCTTTCTCAAAATTTTGTACCATTCAATGTATTTTCCAATGGGAATGGTCATGTATGAGAGTAAAAAATTTAACAAAGGTTGATCTTCCACAAAAATAACCAAAGTATCAACATCAATCAAAAATACCTCCTCAAGTTGATTGGCATTAGGATTTTGGATGTGTTTATGGTGACCCTTGATGCTTTGAATATCATCCTCATGCCCTAAAATGGACATGACTAGTTTTGGCTTCTCCCTTAGCTCCAATGAAGCCAAGTACCTGATTATGCATGGCCCTACCAACAAATTTTTCCCATTGCTCTAAAATTCAACTCCCAAAATGGAGTCTTCCTATGGAACTATCTAAAAAAAGGGGTTTCCTATATGTTGATTTTTGCTTTGCATTGCTTCTACAAAAATTTGATCCTCTACCTTGATGACTACTGTGGAAAATGTGTCATCATCATTTCTTTCCTCCTCCTTGTCCGATGTGAATCTTGGAAGATACAAATCCTCCAATCTAGGCTCCAAATGGCTGCCATGAGATGTAGGTTATTGACCTTGAATTTTTTCCTTCCTGGTAGCAGACTCTTGATGTTGGAGAATGAATGATGAGGTAGTGATGGTGGTAATCTCCAAAGACTCCTCTCCATTGAAGAAGTCCTCCAAATCAGATAGATAGTCTGCCTCCTCATTTTCCTGTTACATTGTCTCAGCCTCCTTCATGGTGTCCTCCAGATCTACAATTTTCTCACCATGGTTCCCCTCTTCTTCGAACATGAAGTTTGAAAGCTCAAACTTTTCTTCGACATTAGAGCTCAAAGGGGATGAATTTAGAGGAATAATTAAAGGTTATTCTATGGCTTGATTTGTGCTCAAAGCCTCTGAAACTATATGGCTCTCCTTCATAATTGGAAAGTGCTCCTCTTCTTTTGGATTTGGAGTTGTTCTTCCCTCTTCCTCTATTGATTCTATAGTTAATGGTTGATGAATGATCTCTGAAAATAGAGTGTCCTCATGGACATTACACTCTGAACATGTCAATTATTTATCTTCTTCAACTTGTTTTTTATTTTCTTCCACTACAATCAAATCATCTTTTAACACCTATTCTTTTCCAACCTTGGCCTCTTCTGTAGGCTTAACCAGCAAGTGAATTATGTCCATTCCATACTTTGAAACCTCATTCCTTAAAAAACTTATCATTTCTTCTTTATGGGGTTGTTCTTCTTATTATTCCTCCTGACTGGTTTGTTGAGTCTCTCCATGAAATGAGTTAAGGAATGCAAGAGGAGGGGTGGGTTGGGATTCTACCAATTTTTGCATTGTTGACGGTGGAGGAAATGGAAGGGGTTTTATACTTTTCTCTTGTGGAGGGGACTCGGATTTGGAAGGGAAAAGGGTAGAAAAACATAGATCAGATGGGAGACTAGGAAATGGACAAGTGGGTTCCATAATGGAGGTTATAGGTGGGAAACTTGGGAACTATGGATCCCACTAAAATTGTGTAAATTGACGAGTGGGGAGAGAATTCTAGGATGACACATTGACAGGATTAACTAGATTTGTCCATAAAATATTCTATCTCCTAGGTCCACTCCATGAGCATTGGAAACATCTCGACCATGAAGTTGAGCTTCTCCTGTGAGCTGTAATAATTGGGAATAGGGTCTACCCCTGGACAAGGGGTCCTGAATCTTACCTTAAGTGCTTTTTTCCATGATTAAGCCATTATCTGCACTAACTTGGCCTCCATGCCTTGAACTTTGTTCTACATCTCAAAATCCTCAGGCGTAGGATAGTAGCCTCCATAATCTGCTTACCCCTTGTCTTCAACAGCCGCATAGTCTGGCATATAGCCAAATTTACCTACATATTGCTCATACAGGTATGTACAATGTTGATCTTCATTAAAGTATGGATATGGAGGTGGATGGTATTACCTTGAGAACATGTGTTGTAAATCTGGAGGTATGTCTAAATGAAATTTTTGTTGCTGTATGTGTGAACTCTAAGAGAGGAATGAAGTCATGATTGCACAACTTCATGGAATGGAATAATATGGAGAGGGGCGGAAATAAAATGGAAATGGGAGGAAGGAGGAAGGTCTGCAACTTAGATAATGGTTTGCTAACTAGATGGAGTCGTCAGATATGCTTAACAGTGCCTCCAAAGGAGGAAACCTTCACCAAGAATGCATCAACTTGATGAAGTGCATTCTTCTCTAAATGTTGGACAGGACACCTACAAAATATATTCTGACTAATATCTGTAGTAGAAAACTTATTAAATGTAGATATTTCACCTTCTAGTCCCACTGGGTGTGCTAAAATTATTAGTACAAAATTACAACACCTTTGAATTACCGAGTTGGGAATGGGGCATCCAGCGTAATTCTACTAACATGGGGTTATCCCTCAAACTATGGGACTTGCTAACTTAAGATAACCCTCCAAAGAAGGTTGGATTCCTCTACCTGATCTTTATGTAAAATTAATCCTAATGCAAGAAAAACACCTAACTACATCTATCCTAACAATTCCAAGGAGACGAAGAGAGAGAGTGCATGAAAAGGAAAATCTTACACTAAGGGGGTTGTAATAGCACCAAGAAAATGGGTGAGATACTCTGCTAAGGGAAGAAGAAGAAGGTAAAATAGAGTTGGGTGAGGTCATAAAAATAGTGACTCAGACCCAAACTCTATTCACTATTTGTACTCTATGAAGCACAACCTCATCAACCTGCAAGTGGGAAAAGCATGCACAAAATACAACAACACAATGGAGAGGCAAGAGAAACACAATAAAAATGGGCTAAGGTTGAAGAAACACCACAAAACATGATTTTTATTGCTTTAAAACATGTGCAGGCAATTACATATGATGCATAAAAGCATAATTACATTATAGGACCAAGAGAAGGCTCGCAGCTCAAATGGAATTGAGGGAAAAAAATTCAAGACTTTCCCTAACTTCTATAATTTCTCTCCTCAAAATGAGGCATATTTTACAATATATAGAAGAAGAGACTCGAAATTACCTTACCAACTGATAGATTTCATTAAAGAGGTATGGGAGGCCATATAATTTGGTACTTTTCTTACATGGGAAGTCATGGGCATGATACCTCATTAATATGGTAGTTGAACAACTTGTACTACTCCCATAAATGCTTTGTTCACTCCTACACTCAGCTAGTTTCATGTATTTTCTGCTCCCGGACGATAGCATTTTCTTCCTGGTGTCAGTTAGTTGCATAATTGTAACCGATTGGTAACATGCTTTCCGTGCTACTAGTTGGTAGCTTTTAAAATATATTGTCACCTAAAATCATCACTTTTGTGAAACCTTCTATAATCTTAACTATTCGCTACCACCCGGTAGCATCTGTACATGCTACCGTTCGGTAGCAGTTTCAGTGCTACCGGCGTTGTTGTGCCATTTTTCATGACCTGTCAGTAACATCTATACCTGCTACCTACTCATAGCATATTACATGCTACCATAAGCTTTTTTACCACCATGTTTTCTTAACTTATCATCTTGAACCTTCACAAAGGCTCGTCAGCTTGCAATGAAACAAGAGTAACTCGGCAGAGCTAAGATACAAGCTATATTCTGTCTGATCTCTAGGGCTGAATTTAACAGTCATCTGCACATTCCAGTATTTGAATGGCTAAGTCCATTTATAATGAACTATCCAAATTAACCTAGGGTTAAATTTGGGATAACATTAATATAAACTAATCAAAATATTTCATTTACTGGGCTGAGTTCCCTTTACAAATCTCAAAACAATTGTTTTATGCACCCTTTAGGACCCTGGAAACTTCATTTGATAACTAAATCACTTCTACTCAACCAAAACATGCTATGTGACCACTCAAAATAAATGTTATAACCTTTAGAACAATTATAAGCAAGTTATAAGTCATGAAATATTCTTCTCTTTAAACCACAACTACATTTTCCTTAACCAGATCAATCTGTAAAAAATTTGTTTCCAAAGGTTAGTTCATAAAATAATTTATACATACCTTCAAGACCTTAAAATGGATTAATTGGATGCCAAATTCATCCCTATTCACATTAAAAATGATAGTAAGTATCACCAAATCCAAGTAATTGCTTCAAATAACATCAAACTTTCATCAGAACAAGTGCTTTCTTGAACTGCCAAAAATATTTGTGCTCAAAGAATTCCCTAGAAACTATGTCAAATGACCACATCACAAGTAAATCCATATATAAATTGAAATATCTCTGAATCCTTTTTCCAATTCAACTTTAATCATCTCATAACTTCACCTGTAGCTCAAGTTATGCTCATTTTACTGGACCCTGTTATTTGAGATCCCACAATTGCCCTTTGACTAATCAACCTGTTTGGACCTCAGAACACCATGATACTACATAAAATTACTCTCATATGTCATGCACCATCAATTTTTTATGTTACTCCTTTAGACCATCTTGTCCTAAAACCCTCTTATTCAGAAACTTCTATTTTTAGGTGGGGCCTACTCATCATCATGACCTCAACCATACATTCCAGAAATACTGAGGATTCCTCTATAAAAAAAAAAATCATCACTTTTTATTAATCATCAAAACTGGGTCACCATACTTCACTTTCTGCCAACTACTCCTAGCTAGGGTTTAACTAGGGTTTAAGACCTCTTTACCTTCTTAACATTCGTTCATAAAAGCCTGAAAATAAAACAACCTAATTTTTTTTAACTTATAAACTCACCTTAGAATCATCCTTGAAATCCACCAAGTCCCATGCAAAGCACAAAATTCACAATGATAATTATAAGTTCAAATTCGAGCTTGATTTTCATTTATTCTTGACCCTATCTCACATAAACTATCATAACTTACAAACTTCTCATCAAGGCAACCTGAAGTTTTTCTAAGAGCACTATGACTCATCCCTCTAACATATCCAATCATCATAATGTTAATGACATGCATCAATATCTCCAACCTATTTCATTTACATAGCTACACCTTAGGGATTCTCACTGTAGAAGCTAGGGTCAACTTAAATAATGCAATAATTGAAAAAGAAACCTTTGAAATGACCCAAACATACCTCATATTCCATCATACACCTAAATTCATGCTTTCATGGTCTCATATAGCTCAAAACCACATTGTCACACCTCCAAATTGTCATACATGCTCCCAATGAGCACCTGTAACCAAGTAAAACATGTGTACTTGCACTATGCCACTGATTTCAGTTCTCAATAACCCTAAAATCATGTTATTCATCATGCCAACATTCTTCCCAATCATCCAAGAATCTCACATTGTTAAGCTACATCTCCTAGGCACTTGTATAGGCTTGCTAGAGTAAGCACCTCTCAATGAATCCCACTGTAACAACTGATATACATATGAACCAGTATGTTAACATCATATACAATATCATGAAATCATCATAAAACATTCACTTTGTCATTAATGTTGTTTTTCATTAATGGAAACACCTATTATGACCACATGCCAACAATCTCCCCCTTTTTCATTGATGAAAAACACCCTGAATGTCTCCCCCTTTTTAGATTAATGACAAAAGCATACCTGTAGCTCACCTTCTTCAGCTTCATACCTTCATGTTCTGGTTGGAAACATAACCAAAGGTCTCAAACTAGCTCACGTTTCTTGATTTTGTAAAAAAATATGATTTTTTCCTTTATTTTAGGCATGCAAGCACCATGCTCCGTTGGGAAGAGAAACCATAACATCTGAACATCACCAAAAATCATGAAAGAGGAATGATCTCACCTTGTTAGGAGAAAAATCAACACTTTATACCTTCTAGGAATACAAACAAGCACGTTTTCACCTGTTACCCTATTTTGAGCTTCTTGAGAGCATTGTAGCATCCTAAAATATGAGTCATTCACATCTTCATCATGCCAACAATTTCAGTCCCATGCATCTCAAAGAATTGACAATAATCCATCTTCTTTAGGTCAAAATCATGCAATACAAGGCATATTCATACTCTTCATACCAAGCTTAAGACTTAGAGCCCTAAACAGACTTCTTAGTGCAATTTCAACCAATTTTTATGCTCTCCCAATCTTCACTCAACTCATACTTTGGAAAACTAGAAACCGCCTAGACTTATGAGCACTATATCTAGATCTCAATCATAAAAACATACAACTTTCCTTGATAAATTAACTAGAAAACACTTCAAATAGTTTTTCCAAGTCCTAATCATCTTTCTCAGTCATAGTCAGTCATATTATATTGAGAAATGACATATTTTAACCTTTTATATGTGAACTTGCATGTACATACCTCATATGCATTAAGGAGCATAGTTTCACCTTCTAGAGACTTTCTCAAACACTCCCCTGGTCTCAATAAGCAACATACACACCAAAATTTTACACATGACACATGCTTTGCCTCTTAAGAGTATTGTACATACATGTAGCTTGATCAAAATTGCTTGAAGATCAAATAAGAGAAAAAAACATACTCAATCATACCTTTATTTAACAACAATTACACTTTCTCAGACCACAAAATTTCATACTTCTTGATTTCATCAGTTTTTCATGGCTTCAACCTTAACTTCAAGGATTACAAACTTATGAGTTGTATGAATAAGAATCCTTAAAATAAAATCATGATCCTTGATAGATTATACACATTCTTTGATGCTTGAACAAACTATAACAGTGTACCTTATGGACCCTAACCTCTTGAAGCATTGTAGAGAATCTTCAAATTTGATTAAAAAAACTTGTCTTATAACCTTGACTGTGCTTCATGACCTTTCATACTCAATTCATTGTTAAGAGTACCTTCAACTCATACTATTTGGCTCAGAATGATTAAATAAAGCTATTGTTTTAGCTTGAATGCATCCACTATGCACTCATATTCATGACTCAAGATACCAAAAAATTGCTCATACCAAAGATGACAGTCACTATAGCATACTTCACTCTATATCAGGTGAGTGAGATAGTAAAGAACCTTAATGACTGTCACAGACCCTCCTTATATCATATCACAGTATTGGAAATAACTTTACAATGCTCATCATACTGACTAACACTCTACCTCTACATATCTCATTGATTCTCGAGTGATCTCTTGACTTAACCATTATTCTCATCATCCATAACTAGGGTTTATTTACCATAGCCTTACGAAACCCACATATAGCTTAACATTTTTCAAGATCAGTACTTTTCTCATTGTCATGTCACTATTTGAGACAACTCATACATTTCTCTTTTAAGGACTTTGGAGAATACTCTCTTAACAAGATGAGCCATAAATTAGACTTTTTGACTGAGTTTATAGACCTTTCACATTGTGACTGAGAAAAATAAAACATTCCTAATGGATTCACTTATTTATGTCAACTTGACTATTGTCATGTTGAAAAAATCTATAGCATCACAAATCCACCTTTTTAAATACCTGAGAAGATTTTTTCATGCCTGTAGGATGCATTTGATACCTCTATGATGTTTTGATTCCATCTGTAGACCTTTCATAAAGCACACATTTAGCCATTTGTATTTGATACTATAGAAACGTCTCATATAAGCACAATGTTTGACCTTATTATACAAGATCACTTGTTGACATCGTTTGAAGGATTAGATAAGCTCCATGCTACCATATACTCACACTTGAACCCCTTTGTTTTTTTTTAAATCATTCATCTACTGAATCACATGGATCCAACATGTAGCAAGAATTTTTACTTCATCACAATTCATGTCAAAACCTATAGATTAATTTTTCATGCTCAACTCCTTTTGAACGAATATCATTGTTAGACTCACTCATTGTAGAATCTTGCACTGAGTCACAATTTTACACCCCTCAATCTTATATTGTTTAGCTACAGTATTCAATGGCTTCATAGACTCAGAAGATTTTCACATACAACTCTGCAAGCTTGGTGGAGAAACATTTACTCAAGGTGATGAGCTTCTTGATAATAAAAATCACAAACATAAAAGGACAACTCTATCAAGACCTAAGTAACTTCTTCTATCTCTGAGAGGCATCAACTTTCTTTGGAACTAGGACCAGTTGTTGGATCTGCAAGAGTATGCTTCTCAACTTCTTTGATCTTTAGGTTTTGAATCTCCTCTTTGAGCTTATCACATTATTCTTCCTTGGCCTTAATAATAGTTTTCAAATCCTTGATTCTAGTCTTCAATCTAATGTTCTCCATCCTATGGAATGCTAAATCTACTTATAGATTAAATACCACCTCTTTGAAGTCAACTTGTCCATGTATACACACCTCACAAGGATTGTTTCTTATTCTTTCACATTCTTCTTCCTTTATGTTCAGATCTGAAATGGGATTCTCCAACTGAATCTTGAGATATTTTATGGTTTCTCCATCCTTCTTAGCCATGGCTTTCAATTTCAATTCTTGATTCTCTTTCCTAATTTTCTTTGCCATATTATGCTTCTAGGATCTCCTCCAAGCTATTAGACTTGCCTCTTAAGGACCTGCTCTGCTACCAATTATTGGAAGCATGATTAAATGATAAGGTGGGGTGAATCAGTTCTTTAATCATTTAAAAAAAATAGATTAACATACATGAACCATTAACATTTATACATCCATCAATGTAATATTACCAACATAAAACATTCAACCACATAAGCACAATCAAGAGAGCATACACATGTAACCAAGATATAAGTGGGAAAACATCATGTGGAATAAAAAACATTGAAAATATTCTTATATTACACAAATAAAATAAATTTAGTGAAGCACCAACTTCACAAGGAGCAACAACCCCTAGTTTAGTAAAGCACTAACCCTATAAGGAGCACCAACCCCTAGTTTAGTGAAGCACCCACTCCACAAGGAGGCTGCAACCCCCTAGGATGACCAAGAACCAACTTAGCCACATGTATATGTTTTATCTCTGATATTTCTGCTGCCACAACTGATGGATATCACTAAATCAGCTCACAAACCCTAGGAAAACCCCTAGGTCTTCAATCTTGCTATATCTTCTTCCTTCTCACCTTGTTTTGCTTCTCATATCTTTCACATAAGTTCTCAATAATTCCTTAACCTGTAATGAATATGATCAGATCTCAAACTCTTCCCTCATACCTTTAATTCACTCACCTATGTGTCACATTCTTCACCAATGCAAGACTAGCTCACAAAATGAGCTAAAACATCACTCTTATATGCATTTATTCTCTCCAACCCAAAGGACATCAGTCCCTCATGATAAATTCAACCCATACATATTCATTTAATTCAAAAAAATTAATTACAACATTCACATATGACCCATATAAGTCTGCCTAGCTCAGACCATCATTTCATGTGCCAAAAATGGCTCAAAACCCCATATGCACATTATTAAAAATGCCCTAACATTATTACCATAATTTTTCATGACCCAAAACCCATTACATATGAATAAAATATCATTAAAAATTCATACACGGTCTCAATTACTATCAACCAATCAAAATATTTCATTTACCGGGCCTAGTTCCCTTCAAACAATCTCAAAAAAATTGTTTCTTGCACCCTTCAACACCATGTAAACTTCATATGATCACCAAATTACTTCTACTAAACCAAAACATGCCATGTGAAAACTCAAAAATAAATTAGATAACCTTTATAACACTTCTAAGAAATTTATAAGTCATGAAACGTCCTTCTCTTCAAACCACAACTACATTTTCCTTCACCAAATCAATATGCCAAAAAACATTTTTCAAAAGGTTAGCTCATAAAATAATTTCTACATACATCAAAGACCTAAAAATTGATACATTAAATGAAAAATTAATCCTTCTTCACATTACATGGTGTAGTAAGTATCACCTAATCCATATAATGCTTAAAATAACATCAAACGTTTATCATAACACATGTTGTCTTGAACTACCAAAAATATTCCTTCTCAAATAATGCCATAGAAACCCTATCCAATGACCTCATCATGATGAAATCCATATATCAATGGAAATATATATTAATATTTATAATTAAACTTTAATCATCTCAAAACTCCACCTCTAGCTCAAGTTATGCTCGTTTTACTGGACCCTGCTATTTATGATCCCAAAACTACCCTTTGACTAAATTTGTTTGGACCTCAAAACACCATGAACCTGCATGAAATTTATTTTAAACCTCTATGTACATCAATCAAAACTCTCATACATCATGCACCATCAATTTATTATGTTTCTCCTTTGGACCATCTTGTCTTAGAACCTTCTTCTCCATAAACTACTATTTTTAGGTGGGGTCAGCTCATCATCATGACCTCAACCATAAATTTCTGGAACTCCTGAGGATTTCTCTACAATATAAAATAATAAATTTTGATTAATCAATTAAAATTGGGTCACCATACTTCACTTTCTACCAATTGCTCCTAGTTAGGGTTCAACTAGGGTTTTAGACCTGTTTACCTTCTTAATATTCGTTTATAAAAATATGACGATAAAAAAACCTGATTATTTTTTTAAAACCTTACAAACTAAAATTAGAATAATCTCTGAAACCCAAAAGGTCCCATGAAAATCACATAATTGACAACGAGCATCAGAAGTTCAAATTCGATCTTGATTTTTACTTGTTCTTGACCATGTCTCACATAATCTGTCATAACTTGCAAACTTCTCATCAAGGGAACCTGAATTTTTCTAAGATCACTATTACTCATCCATCTAACATCTCTAATCATCATAATGTCAATTTCACACCTCAATATATTCATCCTATCTCATTTTCATAGCTACACCGTAGGGATTCTCACTGTAGAAGCTAGGGTCAACTAAAATAATTTAATAACTGAAAAATAAACCTCTAAAAATGACCCAAACATACCTCATATTCTATGATACACCTGAATCCATGCTTCCATGGGCTCATATAGCTCAAAACCACACTGTCACACCTCCAAGTTGTTATACCTTCTCCCAATGAGCACCTATAACCAAGTGAAAAACATGTACCTGCACTATGCCACCATTTTGATTTCTCAAGCACCATAAAATAATTCTATTCATCATGCCAACATGTTTCCCCATTATCCAAGAATCTCACACTACTAAGCTACATCTCCTAGGCACTTGTATAGGTTTGCTAGAGCAATAACCTCTCATTGAATCCCACTATAGTAGTTGATATACATCTGGACCAGTATTTTAGCATCATATTGTAGACACCTATTTTTGGGTATAACTCCCCTCCATCATCTCACATTCATGAAATTTCAATTCTCTCTTTTCTTTTTCTTAAATCAAATGAAATCCCATCTATTTTCTCACCTTATTTAATTAATTATCAAAGGGGCTCCATGTGAACCCATTTGATAATTAGGATTTTGACATTATCCTCCATCTCTCACAAATTATTCAATCCATGGGTAATAATATACCCATGTGACACCCCTTTCTAAATTTCAAATGGAATCTATCTCTCACCTACCATGTCAATCATTCTCCCCACTTCATCTAATAATTCAAACCATGGTCCCCATGTGATCACATCATATCTCTTAACTCAGGTTACTCTACCCAACCCCAATTACTTGTTAACCCCAATCTAACCTCACATTCAAGCTATAAATATGGGTTTTCCCCCATATATCAAGGACCCATATATTTTTCAAGAAGACCTAGAGAGACCTGGGCCCAGAGAGGAGAAGAAAGAGCTTAATTAAATTCTGCAAGTTCGAGGGAGAAATATTTTCCATGGTTTGTTATCTTACCATCTTGATGCCTAGTTCATCTCCAGAGCATAACACAAGATAAGTTCCCTTGTTATTTGATTTACTTATCATTTTATATTCCATTGTTTCTACATGATAATTGTTGTTCATGATCTATTATTATCTTGTCTGACACAAGGGTTGACATCCTCCAAGGGAGTTAATATCCTCTTGGAGCTAACCCTATCCAGGCAACCCTCGTATATTGTTATCTAATCTTATCTATTTCAGTTTTGCATATCTAGCTTCTCTATATCATGCATCTATCTTCTTTGTGCCCGTAGATCCACATCTTCATCTGAGGTCCTAAGTCCTCCATCATTTGAAGTTTATGGTGGCTCCTAGTATCGGCCTTCATGTCACTTGAGAAAGAATTTTCCTGTACAATATATTTGGCATGCTCAGTGGGACAGATCCTAGATCTAGTTGTTTTGTTTGTTATTTTACTCATCTTTTCTAACTTGCTTATTTACATGGTCCTGATATTCATTGATCTCATTTTAGTACAATCCATCATTTAAGTCACCTTGGAGGTACGTGCTCTTTGTTTTCTATTTACCTACATGGGATATGAATCCGAAAATTGACCTTATGACTTGACGTTTGTTTTAGAACTTGGTTTTGTAATAAATATATATCTTTTTGTTATATTCATCATCAAAATATTAGTATTTGGAAGATAACAAGTTTATATCTGGTTTAATATTGATTAATTTTGTAGTTCATTCCATCTGTCTAGCTTATGATACTATCGTTGGTTTTATTTGGGTGATCATTAATATACCATCTCATTTGTATTATTTTATATAATGATACTAACCGTCATTATAAGGAAAATAAAAAAAATAAAAAATGTGTAATTATTATTCAATTAAATTCAATTCAATTACAAAAAAAAGAATTAATAATAATTGTCACTACCCTACACTATCACATCTTCATCTTACTCCACATCCCCCCTAACCGATCCTCCCTTCCCACCAAGCCACCCATGGGCTCACACCCGGCAAGCTCCCATATAACTTCTCTCCACCCAAGCTACCATCCTCCACACCCACTCATCCACTCCCACTAACCTCACCCACCATCTATCTCACTCCACCCTATCCCCACCTACCTGAGCTTCCATACAACTCTTCTTACTCCCCGAGCTATTCCCCTCTCTACCCACTTCACCCAACTATTCCTCGTCTCCCATCCATTTCTCCCTCAACTCCCTAACGACTTGCCCCATCTCCCACCCAACTCATCTCCTATACCCAACTCCCTTCAACTCCAATCGGTCCCCATTCAACTCCCTAAATGTAACTCCCGAGCTACCACCCCTTTCCCCAAACCCATATCCTCACTCTTATCTCCCACTTAGTCTCCTCATGTACCAACCCGCTCTGCCCTATGCATCCCCCAACTCAGCATACACTGATCCATCCACTGCATCTTCCTCTCACATACCTAATTTGATCTGTTCCCAAATCTATTTTGCGCATTCCCCCATCTCCCTTTCATCTCCCTCATCTTCCTACCTGAGCTCCCATATTCCCTCTCTACGTTATCAACTCCCAACACAAAACTCATCCCCTCATTGAATTACTCCACTCTCCACCCAACTCCTCAAGATATATCCCATCTACCTAAGCTCCCTCCTGTGCTACTCTCCATCCCATGTAGACCGAGATCTCTCCCACATTTTCCCCCAACTCCCACCCTGACGCTTCACTCTGCTCACATGTCCACAAACTCCCTGCCTCCTACGCTTCTCTCCATTGACCCCAATCTCTATCCCCCTTTGCTCGAGCTCCCATTTGACTTCTCTCCCTCATGATCTCTTCCAACCAACACCCCTCTACTCACAACTATCCAACTTCCTCACCTCTCCCTTCCTCTCGACTCTTTTCCACTCACCCCACATGGCTCGACTCTATCCTGAACACCCAACCGACTCACGTGGTATTCGTCTCTCTCCATGCACACTTTCCCCAACTAAGAGGACCCCTCCATGCAAACTCCACATGGCTTGACCACACACAAAGTACCACATTTCCAATCAGTAGTTTCTAATTTTGACTCACCAAGTGCATTTCCTCTCTTATTTAATAATTTACTTCATAGATTAGTCTTATAGTTTTTAGTTTATCATTCTATAGTTCATTTCATAGCTTATCATTTCAAATTTATTGATACATTGCATGGTTTATCATTCCATATTTTATCATTTTGGCACGGGTTAAACATTTAATAGTTTATCAGATACGTTTATTTCATATATTAAAGTTATAATTTATCGATTTAGTTTCACATCGCAATTACTCTAATTGACTAGGAATGTTGAACTACGATTTTTATTATTTATATTACTTAGTTTTAGATGATGATTCTCTTTAGACATCAACATCATTTTCCTTAACAACGTCACCTAATTTGTTTATTTTATTTTACAGCTAACATCTACGATACTACGACCATTAAATCACATCGTCAAAGACCATCTTGTAAAACAAAACAAAAACATAATTTTCACTAGCCTCATCCACAACTCTAAACAGTGTCATTTTAGGGTACCCAGGCATTTCGGGCCACTAACTAGTGCTTTCAAAATACATCACTATCACACGCACTTAAATAACCAAGAAAAGTGATTCTTCAGGTATTCCTCATTTTTCTCTATTTTGTCTTTCCTAAATTGAATTTTCCCTTTTCTGAGTGATTGTCCACATCGAATGTCATATTTTATTTCGGTCTAAAACAAATATTCCACATCCTGCTTGCTTACATAACCTAAGTAAGGGATTTAAATTATGTATTTCACTTATCACACACTGCTTGAGACTGTACAAACATAATTAACACATCAAAACATTCCTCTCACATGGTTAACCAATTGGGACTTAAACACCCAAAAGGCAACCGTAGTAGACATCTCCCAATCCAAAACTATCTAAAACCAGCCTTAGACTTCTTTAGGTACCTTCATTATCCATTTTACTTTATAACTTGAAATTAATCATGATGATAAAAAATATTCTGTTCGATTTGTTTGTCAACAACATACATAAACAGATGTTTCTCTATTTCACACCTATTGTCACTCTCTCTCAAATCGAGACAAAACAACAATGTCCTCCACCCAATAAAGTTAATTCTTCTAGCGATCTCACCCAACAAGATACTAAACTCAAAACCATGTCATCAGTCACCCAACCTCTAGTCTCCATGGTCTCACCTCATGAGAACCATGTCATCCAAAATTGTCCCCACCTTGACACCAACCCTCATATCCCTCATCAAGCTAGTCTTCCTAAACTGATCGCACCACCATCTCCCACTCCTCTTGAGACACTTGGGCCTCATTCTAACCCCATATTTGACTTCTTACTCCAAAAATATCCTAAATTAGTGGATCGTATTCCACCCACATCCCATTTTGACAATTACATTAAAATGTATGTCCAGTCATCTCAACCTATTCACACTTACATTCCTACCCATCATATGCTCCAACCATCTCAAACTCTTAACACACATATCCCCACTTATCGTCATGCCCCTATTGCTCAACATCAGCCTATACAGCAATCCCAACCTATGACACATGTTAGTCCTTGCCAAACATCTCCCATAACCCAAAATTATCCCCACCTTGACACCAACCCTCATATCCCTCATCAAGCTAGTCTTCCTAAACCGATCGCACACCATCTCCCACTCCTCTCAACACACTTGGGCCTCCTCCTAACCCCATATATGGCTTCTTACTCTAAAAATATCCTACAATCTCTCAATCCTCCCAATCTCCTAAATTAGTGGATCGCATTCCACCCACATCCCATTTTGACAATTCCATTAATATGACTATCCAGCCATCTCAACCTATTCACACTTACATTCCTACCCATCATATGCTCCAACCATCTCAAACTTTTAACACACATATCCCCACTTATCTTCATGCCCCTATTGCTCAACATCAGCCTATACAGCAATCCCAACTTGTGACACATGTTAGTCCTTACCAAGTAGCTCCCAAAACACCTACATATCCACAAATTAATCAATTGTCTTGTCAAACCATTTCGCAAACATCCTATGCACAAAATAATCAACCACCTTATCATATGCTTCTCCAACTACCCACACACCCACAATCACATCATTCACCTTATGAAACTACTTTTCAAACCACACAGCCGATCCAATCTCAACCTTACAACACCTCAAGTGATTTGATTCACACCTTAATGAATCAGTTAGCTAGTTTAGAAACCCTTACCATAGCACCCGATAACACCTTATCCTATGAACACATTTGTAATGAACCCCTTCATCCGTTGGTTCCAATAAAACCCTACCCTCCTCATTGGAAAATTCCTACATTTACTAAGTTCAACAACAAGGAAGATTTCCAACATCATCTCCTAGCATTTAAACACGCATGTTTTCTTATTGTGCATGATCACAATCTACTTCTTCACACTTTCCCCATGTCTTTTTCCGGTCCCAGGTTGGACTAGTACAATAGTATCCCACAACATTCCTTATTCTCTTTCACTCAACTTGCATAGTTGTTCTTAGAACACTTTTCTATCAATATCGCATGCAAAACCAGTATCATTGATTTATATACCATTCAACAGTTTGAAGATGAGCCCATCACCGACTTCGTCACATGATGGCATGGTGTTATAAACCAACTATCCTTCACTATCCCACAAATTGAAAAAATCAAATTATTCTCGCGTTCATGTGCAAAACATATATCATCTACTTTGCGGATCCAATCATTCTGAACCTTTGATGAAGCTTTCACAATGGCTCACAAACTTAAAACCCATGCCATTGAGCAGGGTCATCTTAAACTAAGTTCAATTAAATCAAAAATTGAATCTACTAAACCATTCACACATAACAAAAAGTTTAAGGATGCAACTAACACTATGGTCATCAAACCCTCGTCAGCATCTACATCAAACACATGGTCTCAACAAAGATCCCATCAGTCAACAGCCAACTACCCTCCCTTAGCAGAATCATGCAGTTATGTATTTGATAAATTGATTACTGTAAACTCCATCCAACTTCCTCCCATACAACCCACGGACAACTCAAAGCCAAGCCTATTTGGTATCACAAAGCCCACTTTTGTAAATATCATCGAGTCAAAGGTCACAAAATTGAGAAATGTTGTTCCTTCAAACATCGTGTCCAACAACTCATAAATCAAGTGGATATCCAAATCGATACCTCAACTACACAAACTAATCAACCACTAAAAAATCACATCACCCCCTTTACATCTCAACTATCAAATGCTTATATGATTGACATTGTCATTCAAGATCTTATCTTATCACCAACTCCACATGTTCCCACAGTGGACATTATTCCCATCCCTTATGTGGAAATTGTCACACCTACATCAAATTCACTACATGTCCTGAATCTACACCTTCTCCTATCCTTATCACATCCACATCAAATTTGACTATACCATCTATTTCCACAACTTGAAACATACACCAATACACCACATTTGATTCATCCTTAGAACTTATCTCAGCCCCACTCATATCCACGCATATCCCTACATCTCTCACACCTACTCCCTCACCCACATCTGCCTCAAATACACCTGTTACTACACCTACATTACTCACAACCATCCCAAAAAAACTCAGTTCTACTACATGCACCCTTACAACCCTACCTCCGACGTCAACCCCCTTAGTAAACATATCATTCTTACCCCTTGAAACATTTATGAAAAAAATATTCCCTTCTACTTCTACATTTGAAAATGCTCCTACATTACCCATACCCATAAGGTCTACTCCATCGGTTATCACAGCACCCACATCTCCAAATCTTCCAAAAGTACTTCCATATTTATATATGCTAATGACCCCTATACCTATCATATCAACAAGTCTACCTATCTCTACCTTGACAACCTTTCCCATCGACACATCACCAAATTTATCCCAATACTCTATACCTAATTTATCTATCACACCAACTAAATCCTCTCGATCTGCAACCTTATCAAAGATACCCTTGATTAATGTATAATATATGATCTCATCTTACTCTCCTTTTTATTAAGTTTGATTGCATTTTGTGACTTTTATTTGATCTGATATGAGTTAGGATGTAATTTTCTGTCTTTTGATTGATTGTGATTCTAATGTTAACAATCTCTGAAATTCCTGACGAAGTGTGTGTTTGAAATTTAGTTTTGTAATAAAGCAGGTCTAATCAGTCGAAGAAATGAAGTATGTAGCATTCAATATGTTTTCGGTAGCATCTGTTCCAACACAACTTAGTTCCAGAACTTCCAAGCTAGTTTCGGAACTCCATTACATAGTCATCATCTAGTTTCGGAACTTTCAGGACTTAGTTCTGGAACTCCAGTATTTAGTTCCAGAATTTTCAGACTTAGTTCCGGAACTCCTGGGTATAGCTCCGGAACTCTCACGGTTTTGATCCTTAACGATTTCCTATGGTTCTGGAACTTCTCTGAAGTTCTGGAACCGATGGAAGTTTATCTATTTTAACCACATCCGAAGATTCTGCATCAACGACCCTTTCAATCAGGAAAGGATGAGAAGATCTCTGAACGCAGATCCAGGGATAGCTATCTTACAGCTGTCTGATCAGCCCAATCTGACTCAACATCTATTCTGGGCACGATTTGATTTCATCATAATTGTAGAGACAACTATGATTGTAAATGTATATATAAGTAGACCTACAGTAGATAGAAATAATCGAATAGAAGAAATAGATATAGAACAGAGAAAGAGACTAAGTACACAGATCCAGTATGTTTTGTAATACCGAATGTTTTATCAATAAAATAGCCATTCCTGTTTGAGAGAATTCTGAGTTGTTAAATCCTAATTTGAGGAGGAGCAAGGGCCCACTCCCCCAAGGACCAGGATATTCATTTATTTGGTATTTATATTTCTTAAGAAAATAGTTTAGATCTGTTAATTCTGTATTGCTTTAATTCTTCTAGTTAAACTCTGTTGTGTACTTGTTCCTGCAGGTGTCTAGATAGATTCTTATTTTCTCTTGCAATCATTTTTGAAGCATTCTAAGTTGTGTGTTATTTCCAAAAGCAAGTGTGTTTACTTTCATAAGCAAGTGTGTTTATTTCCAAAGCAAGTGTGTTTATTTCCATTCTGTTTGTGTTTCCTTTCAGCAAAAAAGCTTTCAGTGTGTTTCCTTTCAGCAAAGTTTTCATAGTATGATTTAAATAAGGTTTTACCAAGAAGTCCTTAAGACATTGAAAAGATCCCCCAGAAAATACAAAAACAACTACAGTCAACTACTAGATCAATAGGATTACTCTTGTTGCATATAGCTTTAGACACACCCCTGGTTTGATATGACATCAACAAGAAGTTGATTAAATGAAGGGAATAATGACACCCATCATTTTTGGTGCCGTTTTTAGGGATACACTAGTTGGAACTTTCTAATTAAGTGTTAGCAAGAGAAACAATCATACATCTAGTAGTTGAAGGATCTTCCCTACTATATCATAAAATATATGAGTAGACCAAGAGACTCAAAGGGTAGATTCCTCCCAAGAACATCTTCACAAGAATTCACAACATCCTCTAATCCAAATAAGGAAATTGATCAAGAATTGGAGGCACCATCATCCCCTGTCAAACAAGAAATAGAATTGCCACCTTTGGAATTCTTAGATCAGTCACCTGAAGGAAGTGGAATTTTTAGGAAAAGGCTTATTACTCAAGATCCATTTAGGGTGAGTTTTGATTCTCAATTGAGTAGTCAACCTCCTACTCCTGATTTTTCACCTTCCCCAAGGCATACCACATACCACATTGATTGGGAGGAAAATTCAGAAAATATTTTTAAAATGGCATGAGAAGCTGAAAGAGTACCTGATAGGACCTTTACTTATCCAATCCAATTGGGAGATGATGATACATCAATGAAAAATATCTCACCTGCACATTTACCCACATTTAGAGGGATGTCATCTGAAGATCCTGACCAATTTCTGTTTGAGTTTAAGGTACTATGTCAGACCTATGACTATAAAATAGATAATCAAAAACTCAAGTTGTTTCCATCCACTTTGAAGGATGCAGCAATGAGGTGGTTCATGGGATTACCATCCAACTCTATTAGCACTTGGGCACAAATGGAGACTTCCTTCCTAGACAAATACCAAGATTATTGTAGAGGGAGAAATAGGAAGGAAGAATTCTTCAAAATCAAGCAGGAGGAAGATGAAAATATAGAAGACTATTTAGACAGATTCCTCTTTGTGAGCAAAAGATGTGGATTTATACTTCAAGAGGAGTTAAGTAAAACCATTTTTCTTAAAGGTTTGGATGATGAATCTAGGGAAGCCCTTAACTTGATAGGAGGTGAAGACATTGATCAGTTAAGAATGAATGAAATTAAAGAGATTTGTAGAAGCTATTCCAGAACAAGGGGTGGACCTAGAAAAGGAAAATCAGTGAAAAGTCTGAATCCAGATATGAACAAACTAATGGATGAATTAGAAAATTTTAAAATAGACATTTTAGTTCAATTAACCTCTACTATGGATGGATTACAAGCTAAATCAAATGCCAAAACTAAACCATTGGCTATGTATTGTCCTAGATGCAGGAAGAAGCATGCAATAAGAGACTGTCCTTTGGATAAAACAGAAATGTGTCTTATCTGTGAATCTAAAGAACATGATACTGATGCTTGTTCTCTACTTCCAGTCATAAAGAATCAGCTTAAACAAACCAGTACATCATCCACAATAGAAGAATTGAATTTTGTTCAGAGACAACCTAACCAAGGGTAGTTTATGCCAAGATCAGTTCCTAATCCCTGGATGATGCCATGGGCTGCTCAGACAGTACCACAAAATTGGGGACAACCACCTTGGGTACCTCAACCAACATGGAACCCTCAAGATTGGGCAAGTCAAGCTTGGTATGCTCAGGGACATCAACAACCATGGGCTGGTCAAGGAAATCCTTATGCTTGGTCACAACCTAGATGGAACCCTAGTAATTATGCTCAAGGAAGAACATATCCAAATCAGAATCAACAGGCCATCATGGGATCCCCTGCACAAAATTCACAAACTGAGAATGTAGTCCAAACGTAAATACCAGCACAACCAGTAGCAAACCCAAGAAACAAACAAACAACTCTTGTTTATGGAACAAAACTAGAAAAATCAGTTGATTTACATGCTATGGATTGTAAGGATATTCAAACTAGATCTGGAAAAATCATTAGCAGTCCACCTGTTATAATCACTGAAATGACAGAAGAAAATGAAATCCCTAGTACTGTTGTTCCAAAAGAGGATATAGAAAGAAATAAAAAGAGCCAGATAGCGACACTACTGAGACTCCATTTCCAGAGAGATTTAAAGAAGCTATAGAAACCAAGGAGTCTGAATTGGTACAAGAACTAAGGAAATTGAATATTGAGATACCACTGTTACAAGAAATTAAGGACATTCCTGAATTGAACAAATTAATCAAAATGTTATGTTTGAAAAATCCTGGAAGGAAGAAACAGTACCCCAAGACTATCAAAGTAGATGGGAAACTTGTTGATTTATTAGCAGGAAAAATTTTACTTCCCAAATATGGAGATCCTAGAAGTCCTGTTATTTCTGTCTCTATAGGGAATAAGGATATACATAATGTTTTGGTAGATTTGGGAGTGGCTATCAATGTAATGACAGTGGATACTCTAAAAACATTACCATTAATGGGTATACAACCTACTAATACCATATTATAGATGGAAGATCAGTTTGTTGCAAAACCAGAAGGGGTTATTGAAGACGTGGCGGTCATGGTGGAGTCATGGGAATATCCAGTTGAATTCCTTATACTACAGCCAAAAGGTAAAACATTGGGTTATCCCATTATTTTGGGTAGACCATGGTTAGCTACAGTTGTTGCCTTAATTGATTGCAGGTCAGGTGATATGACAATCTCGAATGGTAAGAACTCTAAGAAAATTTCCTTATATCCTTCTGCACGACCTTTTACTGACAATCATGAACAATTGTGGGTTGATTCTCCTGATACTAATAAGAAAAATTTGTCTTCTTTGGCTATGTTCACATTGCAGGATCATGTAAGAGAAGTAAAGGAGATGATTAATCCACCATTGGATGAGCACCAACTATCTTCGAAGTAATCAAATATAGTTCTGGAACCTGTGAATATAGTTTTAGAACCTGTAAATTTAGTTCTAGAACCTACAAATTTAGTTCCAGAACCACCACATTTAGTTCTAGAACCACCACGTTTAGTTCCGAAACCACCACATGAAGTTCTGGAACCACGACAACAACAGTTCTCTGTGATTGGAAATAATTTCACTCCGGAGGAATGAGATTTCTCATGGGGAGAGGAAGAATCAGTAGCTTCAGTTTCAAATACATCAGGAAGTGGTGAAGAATTTCTGGAAAGTAGCAGTGACGAAGAGTTTGGCCTGCAAAGAGATAAGTATCATAATTCTCATTACTGTCCTTTTTCCAGTATTCTGTCTCAAGGAACTTTTGGAGATGTTGCTACATACCATATGTTATTACCACATGCATGTCCATTAAATACTTTAATGGAACCCTTTCAATAAATCAGTTCATCACACATTGGAACCAAGCATGTTGAGATTCAACTGGGTAAAACTTTGAACATTAACAACTGGTTGAAGGATGATGAAGAAGCTAAATTGTTTGATGTTTTAAAAAATCATACTAAAGCTTTTTCTTGGGATTAAAAAGACATGAAGGGGATTCATCCAAGTATCTACACTCATCACATCTATACTGAAAATGTTAAACCAGTTAGGCAGCCTCAGAGAAGGATTAACCCAGCCTTAAGGGATATAGTCAAACAAGAAATTGAAAAACTATTACAAGTAGGTTTTATCTACCCTATCTCAGATAGTCAGTGGGTATCTCCTCTTGTAATTGTTCCTAAAAATAATGAGAAATGGAGAATATGTGTTGACTATAGGGAACTAAACAAAGACACACTGAGAGATTATTTTCCCTTACCATTCATAGATCAAGTCCTAGACAACCTTTCAGGTAAACAATACTTTTCCTTCTTGGATGGCTTTAGTGGATATGATCAAATCAGAGTTACTGCTGAAGATCAGGACAAAACAACATTTACATGTCCATGGGGTACCTTTTCCTATAGGGTGTTACCATTTGGCTTATGCAATGCTCCTGTAACTTTCCAGAGAGTTGTACTTGCAATCTTTGCTGATTTAACAAATGACTGTGTTGAGGTATATATGGATGACTTCACTATACACAGAGATACATTTGATGATGCTTTGAAAAATATGGACAGAGTGTTAACAAGATGTGAACAACACAATCTATCTCTTAGTGATGAAAAGTGTTTAATGATGGTTGATGAAGGGATTGTATTAGGACACCATATTTCAAAAAGAGGAATTCAGGTTGATCAAAACAAAATTAGGATCATTTCAGATTTACCTATTCCTCAAACCCCCACAGATATCAAGTCATTTCTAGGACATGTTGGGTACTATAGGTGCTTTATAAAATATTTCAGTAAAATTGCTGCCCCCATGTTTAATTTTCTAACCAAGGACTATGAATTTCTTTGGGATGAAAAGTGTCAGCATGCTTTTGAAGAAATTAAAGAAAATTTAATCACTACTCCAATATTGAGAGGACCTAATTGGGAAAATCCATTTCATATCCAAATAGATGCTTCAAATAATTCCATTGGTGCAGTTTTGGGATAGAAAGATGAAGAAGGAAAAATGTATGCTATTTATTATCTTAGTAAGAATCTTACTCCCACTGAAAAGAATTACACCACCACTGAAAAATAATTTCTTGCTGTAATTTATGCAATCAATAAATTCAGACATTACATTACAGGTTACAAGATATTTGTACACACAGATCATTCAACAATTAAATATTTGATGAACAAACCAGTGGTTGGAGGAAGAATAATTAGATGGTTATTACTTTTGCAAGAATTTGATATTACCATTGTGGACAATCTAGGTAAATCTAATGTGGTAGCTGATTTTTTGTCAAGACTAACCACTACAGGGGAGCAAGATCCAGTCAAGGATAACTTTCCAGATGAACAACTATTTGCTATCTCAGCAAGTACACCATGGTTTGCTGATATGGAAAATTATCTTGCAACAGGGAAGTTTCCTCCTTCTTTCACTAAGAAACAAATAAAGAAGTTAATCAAAACTAGTGCACAATTCAAATGGTTAAATGGAATGCTATTTAAATGTGGGCCTGATTTTGTTTTGCACAGGTGTGTAAGAGAAGATGAAATCTTTGACATCCTCAGAGCATGTCATGATGAACCAAGTGGAGGACACTATTCAGTGAAAAGAACAACTCATAAGATACTTGGCACTGGTTATTATTGGCCATCTCTGTACAAGGATGTGAAGAGATATATCAAGCGGTGTGATCCTTGTCAAAGGATGGGACAACCAAACTTTCACCAATGAAATGCCTCTTCAACCTCAAGTTGTAATTGAACCATTTGAGAGATGGGGATTGGATTTTTTTGGTCCCTTTAATCCTCCTTCACAAGGAAAGGAATATATTCTTGTGTGTACTGACTATGTGACAAAATGGGCAGAAGTGCAGGCATTGACAAATGCCACTGAAGAAGTAGTTGTTGATTTCCTTTGGAACAGAATTATGGTAAAGTTTGGAGCACTGAGGAGCATAGTTTCAGATCAAGGACCACAATTTATGTCTAATATGATCCAAGATTTCACAACATATTACCAAATCAATCATAGGAAGTCATCTCCTTATCACCCACAGTCAAATGGACAAGCTGAAGTAACAAACAGAGAATTGGAGAACATCCTTACCAAAACAGTTGAAGCTGGGAGAAAAGATTGGGTAAAGAGACTACCTGAAGCTGTTTGGGCTTATAATACAACTTGGAAAACTACAACAAGGTTTTCACCATATGAGTTAGTCTATGGGAAAAATCCCTTGTTTCCCATTGAGTTTGAACTTCAGACATTGAGGACAATAGTTAAGGTGGGAATTGAGTTGGATGCAGCTCAAAAAGAAAGAATCCTTCAACTCAATGAGTTGGATGAATTGAGGATGGAAGCACTTCAGCAGACAGAAATAATCCAAGATCAGAGGAAGCAATGACATGACACACATATCAAGAGAAGACAATTCAAAGTAGGAGACTGGGCATTGTTGTTTGATTCTAAGTACCAACAATTCAAGGGAAAATTGAGAACCAGATGGTTGGGACCCTATCAGATTGAGCAAATATTTGACAATGGTTCTATTCAGTTACTTCCCATTGATGGCAGTAGAAGAACACTCTTGGTCAATGGACATAGGCTGAAACTCTATAGGAAGCCTCCCACTAAGGATGAATTCTTGAGGAAGATTGAAGCAGACAAAGAATTTGATCATATGGAAGAACCCAGTTCTTCCAAAATGATCAAATAACCAGATGATAGATCCAGAATAAAGGGAAGAAAATGAAAACTAGTAAATGGCATTTTCTTCCCCCCCCAAAAAAAATAAATAAAAAATAAATAATAAATAATAAATAATTTTCTCTCAAAGGTCAATTGAAAACCAGCAAATGGTAGTTAACCTCTTCTTTTGGCTAATTCAAATAAAAGGGAATTCTTTTGAATTCCAGTTGTCTTATCTAACCATGTTTTGTCCACTTGTAGGAATGACAAGTCATCATAGCAAAAGGATTACATCATCAAGGATGGTAATTATATCTTTTAACTTATTTAGGGTTAAATTAAATGTTTGCATGTGTGATTTGACTTGATTTAAAAGTTGGTATGATGAGTCATCTATTTATACATTATGATTACAAGTAAGTAATCATGAAGATGATAAGGATGGGATAAGTGGTGGCATGGTTATTATTGGTAATCATTAAGTGCAAAATCAAGTGAAATAAGTTGCAGAGTGATTTTTGAGAAGTAGCGAATTAAGCTTGTACTCTGCAGCAAAGAATAGAGGATTCCACAGCTAGAAGAACACCGTAGCTAAGAACAGAGGTTCCGCAGCCAAATTCGTCAGTTCCGCAGCTAAGCAAGAAGGCCTGCAACCGATTTGCATGGAATCAAAGGAAACAGAACTTGAGCCGATATGGGGATTAAAAAGAAATTAGAACCAGAGGATGATTCCCAGCTGCTCGCAGATGAAGAAGTGGCATCTATCTTTGAGCATGCAGGATGGCTAGAGTTCCTGAAGAAGTTTTCAAAGTATAATGATGAATTAGTAAGAGAATTCATCATAAACCTAGAGCAATCCAGGAAAAAGGTGAGAAATATCTTTATTCCTTTTTCTGTAAATACAATAAGTAATGTGTCTAGAGTGCCAATTGTGCATGTCCCACATCCTGCCAAAGGGACATTGAAAGAACTGGTTGAAATCCTACTACAAGGAGGAGAAACTGAACCCCAATACATCTACAATATAAAGAAGATCATAAAAGGGGTCAGAAGAGCTAGTTTTCCCAAACCCTTTGACAGGGTAGCATTTTGGATAGTGAAATATTTAACCTGTGATGGTCAATTTGGGTCTGTAGGAAAAGAAGTCCTAAAAATGCTCATATATCTGAAGTATGGATCCACAAAACCTGAGTACATAATAAACCTTCCAGGGTTTCTTTTTGATTCTATCCAGACCATGGCCCAAAGGTATTCCTGGGGTGTTGGGACAATAAGACATCATGGGCTAATTCATTTAGTATGCCAGCACCATTTTCTGTCAAAGAAAAATGGAGAAGAAATTTGGGAAAAGTTTCTTGGCAAGTTCAAGAAAAACCCTAATATTATCAGAAGAACAATACCAGCTCCATTTTCTCCTTCAACTAATTTGGAAATTGATGCCCCTGCAGAAGAACAGAAGGAAGTGGAAAGAGAGAGTATACCAAAAAGAAGAAGGTCTGTAAGAAGAATCAAAACAGTAGAGCCTTCTGTGCCTTTGAAGGAAATTCCTTCTTCTGCAGCAGCTTCAGGGGAGCCAATATCTATCTCTGATGGTGATAGCTCACCTATACAAGAGCAAGAAATAAGAGTAAGAAGAAGCTCTAGAAAGAAATCCACCACTGGGCATGTTGAAATTCCCCAAAGAAGGAAAATTCATAAAAGGACAAGGGAAACCCCAGAGGGAAGGAGTGAATAGGAAAAGATGGAAAAGGAAGCTACTGATATTTTGGGCAGCATGGCCATGACTCCTCCTGAACCAAGCCAAGCTGAGATGGACAAAGGAGATGAGAGACTTGAAGAGCAGGAGTTTCAAGAATTGGCTGAACCATCAACATTGCCACATGAAGAAGAAGAGTTGGCATCCTGGAGAAGAAAAGGAAAATTTCCTTTGATAGAGGAAGAATTCTCAACTCCTCAAATAATTTCAGAGGAAGAAGAAAGACATCAAGTTAAACAGGCTCTGTTCTTGTCTAGAGCAGAGCTCATTATCAGAGAAAAGGATGAGGAATTGGATTTCCTCAAACTCAAATTAGAACAAAGGGAAATGCTCATTGGAGAGTTAACAACTCAGCTTGCAGCCAGGACTGAGGAGTTATCAGTAATTAAGAAACAACTGATAGAAAAAGAGGAAGAATGTCAGACTTCCAGAAAATAGAATGTTGTGTCCACAGTCTCTACACAGACTGAGTTAACCTATTTTCCACTCAAACAACTATGGAATGACACCTGCAGGGAGCTCAGAGAAGCTAAAACATCAAATGAAGATTTGAAGACCAAGATGGAAGAAGAGAAGAAGGAAAGAAAAGAGTGGGAAGAAAATTTTTATAAGGAAGAAGGAAACAAATATAAATGTCTTGCAAAAATTCATATGGTCTGCATTATGAGTGAAAAATTGCTTGCCTGCAGGAGGCCCTCTCCTGCATATAGTGTGTTTTTAGAAGAGCAGTTCATTCGCTGGCAGCTGTCAAGGATTGCATGTGGACTTCCACATGAACTAAAGGATGAATCTGAATTCATGACAGCTTACTCTCTATCCAGTCCTGAGCAGAAAAATCTTCTATGTGAATTTTATCTTTGTAATTTTATGCTAGAGAAAAACATAAGATTTATGATCAATTTGTATGTGGGGGAGAGCCAGCTCAATGCATTTGTCTCTATTCTACAAAACCAAATTGCATGGAAGGAAAGGGAATCTGAGTTTTTATTGAAAGCTAGCTCAACTGGTCTCTGTATGAGAGCTCACTATGGTAAACCTTCTGCCTTCCTCATACATTTTAGAACTCATGCCTTTGATGAGAGATTCAAGACACATTATTTTTCCATTCTACAAAAGAGTATTGATGCCTTTACCTCCTATGAGGAGGAGAAATTTGAAGATATTTATGAAGGATGCTCGAAGAGGTGGGAACTCCTTACTGTTTCCTTGAGAAGAAGGGAAGTAATATCCCCTACAAA
This sequence comes from Taxus chinensis, assembly GCA_019776745.2. Classification (NCBI taxonomy): domain Eukaryota; kingdom Viridiplantae; phylum Streptophyta; class Pinopsida; order Cupressales; family Taxaceae; genus Taxus; species Taxus chinensis. The sequence goes on from CM034151.1 coordinate 338,593,112, forward strand.
TCTGATCTGGAGTTTAGAAAGGGAAAAAGCATTATGCACAATAATTCCTCAGATCAATGAGACCTATGGGAAAATATGGATGGGAATGCAAACAAGGCCCCCTCTACTTCTCACCCCCATGTCTCCTTGGAAAAATAGAGAACCTCAAGATCCTACTGAATTTGAAGAGTGGGAGAGGAAAATAGAAGTAGGAACTGGGTACAATACCTCTAAGTTTAAGCATTGGAAAATCTAGTTTCAGCCATTTGATCTGAGTAATCAAATGGAATGCAGAACATATAACCCCACTTTTGAAGAATGAAGTTTGTAAAGGGACTTACAAACAAGTAAGTTTGGGGGAAATGATGAGGCCAAAATATGCCTGATTAATGTATAATATATGATCTCATCTTACTCTCCTTTTTATTAAGTTTGATTGCATTTTGTGACTTTTATTTGATCTGATATGAGTTAGGATGTAATTGTCTATCTTTTGATTGATTGTGATTCTAATGTTAACAGCTCTAAAATTCCTGATGAAGTGTGTGTTTGAAATTTAGTTTTGTAATAAAGCAGGTCTAATCAGTCAAAGAAATGAAGTATGTAGCATTCAATATGTTTTTGGTAGCATCTGTTCCAACACAGCTTAGTTCTATGGAACTTCCAAGCTAGTTCTAGAACTCCATTACACAGTCATCATCTAGTTCTAGAAACTTTTAGACTTAGTTCTGAGAACTCCAGTATTTAGTTTTGGAATTTTTAGAATTAGCTCTGGAACTCTTGGGTATAGCTCCATAACTCTCATAGTTTTTATCCTTAATTATTTCCTATGGTTCTAGAACTTCTCTGAAGTTCTAAAACCGATGGAAGTTTATCTATTCTAACCACATCCAGAGATTTTGCATCAATGACCCTTTCAATCAGGAAAGGATGAGAAGATCTCTAAACACAGATCTAGGGATAGCTATCTTACAGCTGTCTGATCAGCCCAATCTGACTCAGCATCTATTCTTGGCACAATTTGATTTCATCAAAATCATAGAGACAAATATGATTGTAAATATATATATAAGTAGACCTAGTAGATAAAAAAGAGATAGAATAGATAAAATAAATATAGAGACAGAATATAGACTAAGTACACAGATCCAGTACGTTTTGTAATACTGAATGTTTTATCAATAAAATAGCCATTCTTGTTTGAGAGAATTATGAGTTGTTAAATCCTGATTCAAGGAGGAGCAAGGGCCCACTCCCCCAAGGACCAGGATATTCATTTATTTGGTATTTATATTTCTTAAGAAAATATTTTAGATCTGTTAATTATGTATTGCTTTAATTCTTCTAGTTAAACTCTGTTATGTACTTGTTCCTACAGGTGTCTAGATAGATTCTTATTTTCTCTTGCAATCATTTTTAAAGCATTCTAAGTTGTGTGTTATTTCCAACAACAAGTGTGTTTACTTTCAGAAGCAAGTGTGTTTATTTCCATTCTAATAAGTGTGTTTCCTTTCAGAAAATCTTTCAGTGTGTTTAATTTCAAAAAAGTTTTCATAGTATGATTTAAATAAGGTTTTACCAAGAAGTCCTTAAGACATTGAAAAGATCCCCCAGAAAATACAAAAACAACTACAGTCAACTACTAGATCAATAGGATTACCAATAACCACACCACCACTATCAGATCCTCTGGTTAATATTATTATCATCCCTACTAAGAATAAATCTTCTCGGTTGAATTATAAGGCTCGAGGTAAACATCCTTGACAATCCTCTACACATCCTCAAAAACAATCAATTTTTCCCTCCTCTCAACAATCCAATGCCACAACATCTATTTTAGAATCAGTGTCTTCATCTACAACATCCAAACAATACAATCCTTCAACCAAATTTTATTTTTCTTCCAAAACACAAAATTTACATATCCAATCCACATCCAATTTTTCTCCTAACTCCAAGCTAAGATATCCTATCAAAACCCACAAGAGTTACCTTCCCCATGATACTTCAATGGGGTCTTACGCAGATATCCTTTGACATTTAACTCGAATATCTACTATCAAACTTCCTCCCATTAAATCCTTTAATCCCTATGGTCCAAATCCATCATGGTTTAATCCTAATTGCATTTTTTCTTATCATCGTACCTCGAGCCGTGATATCGAACATTATAAGGCCTTTTGATCAATCATCCACAATCTTATAGAGAAAGATGATTTCATCATTAAGGGGAAAGTTCCTCCTCCATCTACATTGACTCCAATTCATATCCCATTTGTCGGGTCTCCCATGATTCCTTCATCCACCTCATCCCTTAACATTCCTCCTAAGGAAGGTCCTCCATTTTTCGTCAATATTGCTTATCTTTCTAAACAAACTTGTGGTCTCCAATCGTTTACCCCATCCAAATCTAAAACAATCTCATCTAAAATCTTTCGACATCCTTTAACTCTTTCACACTTAACTCATTAGGAGAACAACCTTCCCTCTCCCTTGAGCATCTCATCCGTACAACTCCCTTGTCACTAGGGAACTTTGCCCCTTGACATTGTTTTGTTTATCCCATCCAAATCGTAACCAATCTCATCTAAAATCTTTCGACATCCTTTAATTCTTTCCGTTAAGGGACCTTTTTACCAAAGTCCACCATTGTGGCTATATTTATTCCTCTTTTGGGGCACCATCTATTTCATCAAGTCCACCATTGTGGCCATATTTGTGTCTCTATTGGGCATCATTTATTTTCACCTAAATCCACCATTGTGGTCATATGTGTGTTTCCTTCAAGACATGGTTTTATTTCCTTCTTGTCTATCATCTCATTTTGTTGCAACTTAATGTCTTCCTTCTCTTAGTGGTAAACTAGAGACGTAACCTCTTAATACATTACACTTACGACTAGTCTATTGTTAGCATATTTACCAATGATCACTTAGTTATATCCTTAGATCATTCCTCCATCCTTAGCCCCTTCCATTTGTCATTTTAATGATCTAAATTATGTGTTCCGCCTTCACTACTTTGATGTGACCCCATAACCATTACATCCAGCACCTTCTCATTCTCATATTGCAACCATGCAAAGGGTCTAGGGTGTCTCTTGTACATTCCTTATCACCTCTTAAGTGTTTTACTTAGATATTCCTAGCTCTCCCCCATGTGAATCTCAAATTTACGTATGCAAAAGGAAAAATCAAATTCATCAAAAACATATTGATCCCTCGAAGGACAACTACTCATATAAGAGAAAAGGAGACGGAAAAGCATACAAATCAAAAATCAAAGAAAAATCAAAAGAAATAGACTGGTCCCTTGAAGAAAAGCTATCATATTATCCTTGCCATCTATATTATGTATAAAGTAGACCATACCCTCAAAGGATGGCTACTCTGTTATTATGACATCTGGAAGGTTTTCTGCATTGATCAACCTTCCTTTATCAGCATTTTCAGAAAGCTTTATGATATTGTTCTTTCCCTTTCCCAAAGTTGGGGCATAGACTTGAGGAACACCACCTTTGAAGATCCCCCTTCCCATGTACAAGTTACATCTCAATCCCTTTGTCGTGTAAAAATTAGGATTATAAGCATCTTTCATCTATATTTCCCTCATGATCTTTTGGTATTACTAACTATCATTAGTTATGTATTAACACTTGCTATCGGTAGCAAGTGCAATGCCTTAAGTAGTAACCTTTCTTGTTTATATCCAATCCAGTTCAAATCATGGTTTCCTTGTACGCCCTTGTTATAACTATGTTTCGTTCATCTCATCCAGATCATCTTTTATCAAAATCACATCAAATTTCACACTGTGAATTCTATATCTATCCATCATCTCCATGAATGTGTTTACAAATATACTTTTCAGTTTTTGAATCCTAATTGAGGATCCTTCTCAAGGAAAGTTCTTTATCTTGCATCTCCTTATCTCTCAACATGTTCAACAACGTCTTGATCCATTGCTCCTTCACCACTTGTCTCCACATCATCCTTCTCACCTTTTTGTCCCCTTGCATGATGCTAGATATCTTACTTTTCTTTCCTCTTGAGTTTCCCTTTTACTCTTTTGCTTTTAGTTTAACAATCTTACTTAACTATCCATACAGCCAGAGAATCTTAGTTAAGGTATATCTTTGTTCTTGGTTCCCTTCCTTCTGTATAATTTTCTCTGTTATCTTCTCCTCCTTTCTTATCCTCATCTTATTTCACTTCCTCTTTATCATCCTCCTCATTTTACCTCGCACCTCCTCCTTACTTCCCCATTGATAACCTAACTCTTTAGCATTGTCCCATCTCCTTTATCATCTCATCATCTACATGCATTTCCATGAGGTTAGTTCTATATTATTTTCCTTGGATTTCTAAGAATCTCTCCCCATCTTCTTTTGAAATTTTTGTCTTGGAAGATACCATAACGGCCATCACCTATCTAATCTTGTTCTCTTCCATGAATATTTTCCCTACTTTTGTTTTGTCACAAAATTATCTTGACTTCTTGTCCTACTTATCAAACAAGTAGGACTTATTTTACCTTTTATCCTATGAAACATGATTACCATCACCCCTTTAGGGAATTTTATCTCACCCTTCTATCCTATTTTCTCATCATGTCCGCATTTATGATTATTCCCCCTGGGATATCTCATTTCAACATCCTTTTATGTCTTATGTTGGGGCACCTTTTCATCCTTGTACTTTTTGTTCTCCTAGTACCCTATGTTGGGGCATCATTATCTTCATCCTCATCCTTTTTGTGGACACATGATTTTTTTGCATGATTCCTTGTAGACAAAGGATTATTCACATCTTTCGCATTCATTTGCACATATTTTGATGTTTTTCCTATGACCTATTTGTCATCTTGGTTTACATTCATACTGCAATGGTCTTCACCCACTCACTAGTTTGTAGAATATTGTTGTATGTCTCCATTGAGACCGTAATTTTCCTCTATCGATGTGATATTGTAGTCACCGCCATATTTTTTGTTCATTATTATTGTGATCCTTTTTTATCTAGGGCATCTTGCCTTTGGTCATATCTTAATCCATCCTCTGACACATATTTCATCTAACCCTTTTTGTTTTTGTCTCATGGCTTGCTATCGCAAACCACTCAACAAAAAAGGGAAAAATGTAGACACCTATTTTTGGGTATAACACCCCTCCATCATCTCACATTCATGTAATTTCCATTCTCACTTTTCTTTTTCTTAAATTAAATGAAATCCCATCTATTTTCTCACCTTATTTAATTAATTATCAAATGAGCTCCATGTGGACCCATTTTATAATTAGGATTTTGACATTATCCTAAATTTCTCAAAAATTATTCAATACATGGGTATTAATATACCCATGTGACACCCCTTTCTAAATTTCAAATGGAATCTATCTCTCACCTACCATGTTAATCATGCTCCCCACTCCATCTAATAATTCAAACCATGGTCCCCACATGATCACATCATATCTCTTAACTTGGGTTACTCTACCCAACCCCGGATACTTCTTAACCCCAATCTAACCTCACATCCAAGCTATAAATATGGGTTTTCCCCCATATTTCAAGGACCCATATATTTTTCAATAATACCTAAAGAGACCTAGGCCCAGAGAAGAGAAGAAATCTTAATTAAGTTCTGTAAGTTTGAGGGAGAAATATATTCCATGGTTCGTTATCTTACCATCTTGATGCCCAATTCATCTCCATATCATAACACAAGCTAAGTTCCCTCGTCATTTTAGTTACTTGTCATTTTATATCCCATTATTTCTACATGATAACTATTGTTCATGATTTATTATTATCTTGTCTAACATGGGGGTTGACATCCTCCAAGGGAGTTAATATCCTCTTAGAACTAGAACTATCTGAGAAACACCCGTATATTGTTATCTAATCTTATCTATTTCAGTTTTGTAAATCTAGCTTCTTTATATCGTGCAATTATCTTCTTTGTGCTCGTAGATCCACATCTGCATCTGAGGTCCTAAGCCCTCCATCATTTGAAGTTGTTGGTGTCTCCCAGTATCAACCTTCACCCCACTTGAGAATGAAGTTTCCTATACAACACATATAAAACATCATGACATCATCATATAACATTCACTATGTCATTGATGTGGTTTTTCATCAATTACAACACCAATTAGGACCACATGCCAACACACAAGAAGGTACTGCTTTAAGTAAAGTGTAGAAAAAGGTTATTACTTCCACATTTAATATTCTTAAGCATATGAAGAAAACCAATGTGAATACTTAAATTTGGGAATATTTTTCTATCATTGGGAAAGAATATCTTTTACATGATGCCTTGTATAACCTTGTCATTTCAAATGAGTCACCTAAAGAACATTCTATAGTTGTGCTTACCAATACACCTCAACCAAAATAAGATCATCCAAGTAAAAGTGAAAAACCTCGTCCCTTATATGTTTCATTGATCATTGGCAACCATTTATTCCAAAAATTCATGATAGATTTAGGAGCCAATAATTCATTCATTCCTAAACAACTAGCTGAAAAGCTTGGCCTAGAGTATGACCTCTTTCTAAAGGATTTTTACAAATGGATGGGACATCCTTAAATATATTTTGTGTCATCAAGGGATTGAGCTCTCTTTACATGCATTCCTCAATTTATCAATTCCCCAAGACATCTTCATAATTTACCTATCCATTATTTTCTTTGGGTCTTTCTAGAGACTTTACAGCCAAGTTAGAGATATCTACCATTTGATTGGTCACACATGCTTCTCAAGAATATATATGGCACTAAGATCACCATAAGTTCTTAATTTATTGTCAAATACCATATATAACCTTATGTTCCAAGTTCCGTCGATTCCAATTGTATAATCTTTGATCAAGACAAACATCTTGATACATAGGAGCCTAATACACTTCTTAAAGGTATACATGGTTTATTGCTTGATGAATGGGGGAATGGAATTCATGATTTTTATCATTATAATAATATTGAAGAGGATATTCTTTGTACTTATTTCTTTCATGAAGAATACTCTTTCGTTCCAAACCTTGTGAAGACAAATGAGAAAGATGGTGTTTGGAAAATATACTTTAATGGATCCATAAATAGGAATGGGGCAAGGGGAGGTATCATGTTTATGTCTCCAATGAAGGAGAAATATTATTCTTCCTTTAGTTTTCATTTCATTTGTACAAATAATTCAGATGAATATGAACCTTTCATAAACGGTCTTTAATGGGATAGAAAGAGAGGTGTTAAACAATTACAAGCATTTGGTGATAGTGACTTAGCGATAAATCACGTAAGAGGTATGAATGTAACCAAAAATTAATTGTTAAAATATTATAAGTATAGAGTATGGGATCGCATATATGACTTTGAATAATTCAACCTCAAATCCATACCATGAGCAAATAATAAGCTAGTGGATAAACTAGCTGCAATTAGAGCACAATTTTATATTCTTGAAGACATAAAAAGGGATGAATCACAACAGCATATTAAATTTTTTGTAAGGTTGTCCATGCCTGATAACAACACCAATTTGAAGGTGTTTGAAAGTGACCAAAAAAGCATACATTTTTTACAAGAATAAGTTGAGTCCTCAACTAACAATTAGGTTAAATTGTAGCAGCACTATTATGAACAAATCATCTAGTTGAATTCAAAGTTACCAAAAGGTTTTGTTACTCTTGAATCTATATTTGGTACTGATTATCAAGTTTGAGGGGGGGGGAATGAAAATGTCTATTAGTCAAGAACTATATCAAACAGTCACCATATTCAAAGACAAGCTCCTCAATTTTGGCAAGGTATGTATTCAAGAAGAAAAACTTACATTTGTTGAACTTTTCCAAAGAGTTTAAAGTTATATTTGTATAGGATTATAATTACTTGAAGGTATTTTATCCTAGCTTAGCACAACATACTATAAAGTTATATCCAAATGTAAATCCTATTAGGAAGAAGCAAAGGCCTATAAACCCAAAGATAGAGCCTATCAAGAAGCAATAGTTGAATAAGTTGATAGAGGCTAACATAATATTGTTATCCAAAATTCACCCTCAAGGTAATTTTGATAACATGCATCAAATTATTCAGTCCCGAGCAAGTAGATTGATTCAAGGCTTGAAATCAAGTTTTTGGGGCTCCCTCGGCTTCTCTCTAACTCTCCCATCCAAGAAGAAATCCCAACAAGTTGAAAAAATGGAAAAAATGCAAAAATAAGGTTGCAGGACTGTTTTAAAGCATTTCGGGTCTGAAGGGTTCGGGTCATACTGAGGTTCATCGTACCAAGCTTAGGGCCAAAAAAACAAAGAAAATTGGCTAAGTCAGACATTTTTGTCCCAGATGGTCCACGGGTTAGTTGGGACGTCGGGATGCGTGGGACGCGAAAAGCCGAAACGGCCGAGAGCAGGGAAAATCGTCAAGTTTTTGTTTCGCGTGGTTTTGGGACAGCTGGGACAAAGGTACGCGCGGGATGTGAATCGGCTGATTTTCCAACAGATAGTCCATTTCAGGTGGTTTAGAGATATTTGTCCCAGACAGTCTGCGGGATAGTTGGGACAAAAGTACGCACAGGACGCGTGGGACGCGAAAAGGTGAAAAAGCCGCAAACAGGGACAAGGAAGCCCGAATCGGCCGATGCGGGAGAATGTGTCCCAGGTAGTCCATGGGATAGTTGGGACAAAATTACACGGGTGACGTGAAAATCCGAAACGGCCGAAGGCAAAGAAGAAAAGTCAACGTTTGATCCGTGAAGCTTCAAACGGCCATAACTTTTGACTCCGAGCTCCGATTTTCACAAAATTGGACTTTCTGGAACAAGCACGACGTCCTCTATGCCACAAAAACTGGATTTCTTATTTTTAACAAGGGTATATATATTTAAATAAAAGAAACATATTCGGCTCCAGTCAGTTAATGCTCATTCCTGTCAAATGACAGAAAACGCCTGCCAGACCCAAAATAGCTGCCCGCACTCAGAAGGCCATAACTTTTGCATTTCTCAACGAAATCACACAAAATTGGTACCATTGGAATTGTGGCTCCAATCTTGATGCACAGCAATCAAGAAATTCTGGATTTTATGAGATATTGGTGGGGATTTTTCACAAAACGTGGATGGGTTCATAACAGTGTTTTATTTAGTGGTTGGGAGTGCAATTAAGAGGCATGGTCATCATTCTTTCTCTGTTGCAGCACCTGGGATAGTATGGGGAGCCTTTTGCAAGTAATATATAATAATTTTACTCCATTTAATGCCTCTTACAAGTGGTTGAAGGATAGATTTTGGGATTTTCATTTTTCCCCCTCTCTCTCTTCTCATCTTTTCTATAAATTGGAGTGTTGGACTCATTGTAAAGGAGGTAGTTTTGTAGCAAATCTCTACCAAAATTTCTTGGTGAAGACAATGTGTTGCAGGCCCTTGTTGTGGACTCCTTGCATGGTGATCCAGGCCCTTATCTTGTAATAGATTGAACTGTGCATATCATGAAGCAATAAAATATAAGTTTGTGGATGTATCTTCCCTTGTTGTGTTTTCTTGCATTCTTCTTACCCCTTCAACCTTGATTACAAGAATATTGTGTCTATTATTATATTCATGCAGGGATTCATTATCATTGTGTATGTTTGAAATATTGTTGTGAATGCGTTTTGCTAGATTATGGAGAACTGTCATCACCTCTTCTAGTGTGCACTTTGCTTCTGTATTTCACGCATTTGGAGACTACTCTCACACCCTCCTTTTTTGGTGTATCACTGCTTTAGTGTAGTCTTTCATTTTATGCATTCTCTCTCCTTGGTCCCTTGGAAATTTAGGTTAGAATAGTTAGTTTCCCCTGCATTAGAGTAGATTGTTGCAGGTAGTTTAGGAGCAAGAACCAGCTTTCTCTGGAGGTCTATCTCAAGTAGCAAGTCCCACAACTTGGAGACAGTACCCATGTTATCCAATCACATCGTGAGTTCAAGTATATGCACTTGTATAAACAGAGGGGTGCTGTGATTCGGTGATAACAAATATTTCCTATCAAACATTCATATTTGGTTACAAACTTAGTTCATGTGAGGGAAAAAATGGATAGATAAGGTCATGTGTTGATTTTAGAGATATCAATAAGGATTCCTTTAAGGATCACTACCATTTTCCATCCATGGAGTAAATTCTATAAAATGTAGTAGGTTCTAAGTGGTTTTTTCTTCTTGTTGACTATAGTGGATACAATCATATTTAGGTAAGAGAGGAAGAACAATTAAAAACATCCTTCACCCATAAATGGGGAACCTATGCATACATGAATATTCCTTTTGGTTTGTCTAATACAGGAGCTACTTTTCAAAGAGCTATGAATATGACATTTCAAAGGCTAATCAATGACATAGTACTTGTTTATCTTGATGATATTACCATATTCTCTAGGAATGATAATGATCATTTGTCTCATCTTAGGTAGATATTCAAAATGTGTAGGCAATTTGGGATCTCTCTCAACCCAAATAAATGTATATTTTTATTCTAGGGAGGTAATCTTACAGGGCATATTGTCTCCAAAAGAGGACTTTCAATTGATCCTAAAAGAGTAAGTGTTATTCTAGCATTCTCCTTGCCTAGTAATAAAAAGGGATTGAAAATTTTCTTAAGGAGAATCAATTTTTTAGGAGATTTATTCATGATTTTTCTAGCCTTGTGAAACCACGAACCTTTATGTTGAAGAGGAATATGGATTTTAGCTAGACTAAAGAGGGAAAGGATGGTTTTGAATAAATTAAGAAATTTGTATCACAAGCTCTTACCCTCACAAATTCTAATTTTACCAAAGAATTCACCTTATATTACTTTTAAGGTATTGATACTATTTCAGTTATATTAGTACATGATTTAACAAATATGGAATTTTAATGCTTAGTGTTAAATCCTAGATATTGCAAAGTCACATATGATAAATAAATGCTAAAATACATATTTGACACAAGCAATAAACTAGATAAATATGAAACCCCAAGTGTAAAAGAGGTAAATAGTGACTTAGTTGATTCACATTATCCCTGGAATTGATCTAAACTAGAAAATTGGTGAACATGAAGGGAATATTGTCGCAATTGAGCTCTATAATTTCAGAACTGTCAGATAATCCTATACTAGGGTGCTTTGATTGGGGCGATGGCGCCTAGGTGTCAAAACATGGTTTTTCTGGTGTGGCAAGATGGTCTCTGATAGTCATTATTGGTCATCTGCATGTCACTATATGATCATTGAATTCACGTATAACCTACAAAGAGATGAAGACCTATAAACCCCTCAAACTACATCAAATCCCAAAAATAAAAGATGTAATATGGGGAGTCGAACTAACCCCAATGGTCACCCGACTGAGTGAACTTACAACTGAGAGTTGCACTACATCTCAAACTCCATGTAGTTCTTGTGAGTGTGTGAAATAATCATGCCCTAGGAATCCCTTGTGCAAGTGCACTTGATAGAGGGTGATAGCTAGATGTACCAATGTAAATAGATGTGCAGATGGAAAAATGAACTTCCCCTTCCTATAAAGTGTATGCAAAAAAATTAGTCCTGTGTCCCTTGTATGGATGCTAGATGGATGCCTTTAGTGCTCTTGGATGCCCTTAGATGCAATTTTAGGTGATGATAATAGATTCTTAGAGATTGGTCCTTTATTTTGGTCACATAGATTTGTATTTATATGATTCCCTTGGTTGAATTTCGTAATTGAAAACTAGAAGACCAACCCATAGTAAATAAGATTCCCAAAATAAAATAGGTGAGTAAGATAGAAAGAGGACAGAGGCACGCAGAGGGGGCGAGGGTGCCTAGGCGTTTGCGTCCTGGATGGGTGCTAGTGTCCAAATTCATAAAAGATAAAGCAGTAAAGTACCAACTTGGTTGAAGGGTGTGAAAGACTAGAAAGAAGACATGAAACAAAGCAAAGAAGCCAAATATATCTTTCAGTTACTAGTTTTCTCAATAAGAAATCATACGAATGCAAGAATGTGCTTAGGGCCTAGAAATGTACCTAAGTGTGTGATTTTGTGTCTACATTTTCCCCCAATTTATTTTATTCAGTGAATACTCAATAACATAAAGTAGATAGAATGTGTGTAGCTTTTGTTCATTGTAGATTGTTGGAAAAAGAGTGTTGAGTGGACAAGTAAAATCCTGAAGTGATAAAAAATAAAGTATGGAACCTAAGAAGGAGGAAGTGACCCTAAGGGTGAAGTGTATGGTGTTGTATCGTGTTGTACCTATTGTTGTGCTTGATGAATGGTTGATTCTTGTTGCGTATTAAGGATGGACCTACAAAAGAAGAGTGAAAGAGTATTCAAATTCATGTATTATGAAAACTCTTGTAAAAGTATGTGAAAAGGAAAGTGTGCACCTGATCTATGAAGAATGAAAAGGATAGAAAATGTCCTAAAATGTTGTACAAGAACAATTTTTTTGGGTGATCTCACACTAAGAGTAATTTTTTTTATTGATCTCACACCAAGTACGAGCTTTTTGGGTGATATCATGCCACAAAAGCATAGTGTTGGGGAGAGAGGTCTAGTGTTACCTTCCTTTCATGAATTCTTTCTGAATAAGCACCACTACAGATGGTATGTTTCGTGTTGCTCTATTTTTAGTTTTTTATTGTACTGAATTGAAATGGAGAAATAATGTATTCTGCTTGTTGGGGGACTTTGCATGTACTGTAAAACTAGATCTTTGAACTGCTATGAACTGTGTTGATCTAATAAAGTAATTATAAATTTCTCCTAGTCACAGGCACCTAGGAAAGGTCAGGAGTGCCCAAGTGCTAGTGTTTGTATCTGCACACTATTGTCTATGCTGAACCGGGGACCCAAGTCATATTCTGGGTCATTTCTGTAACTGTATTTTTTCTATCCTATATTGTGTAGGCCCATATTGTAGCTTTAATTTTTTGTATGGGGTGACTAATTCACCCAATGTATGCCCCCATGTTTGGGTGCATATGACGTTGATACAAGCATGCGGTCTAAATGAGAGGACCTAAAACTGATCTGAATTGTATCCCTATAGGGGGGAGGGGAATGTACATGGTAGAAACTAAATCACATGCAAACAAGATCACTAGAAACATGTCTTATTAGAAGAATCTAGAAAACATGTAATAAAAGATAGTGTAACAAGCAAGAAGACATGATAGACCACAAAAATTGGGTTTCATACATGGTACATCAATCACAATGTCACAAGACAATAAAGACCAAAGCGGCAAAAATCATACATTGTGCACACCAGAAAAAAGGCATAGCCCAAAAACAATGGCATACAATGACAAACAATGACAAGCAAAAGATAAATCAGACAATCATGGTGGAAAATAGTCCTGCAAAGTAAATGTTGCACATGAAGCATCCATCAACATGTTATAAATATAAAAAAGTATGTCAAAGCGTGTATAGATCAATGGAAAGTAGTGTGTTATTAAGAATAGGAAGTAGGAAATAATGAAATAATAGCACATGTGGTGTGTGATAAATTAGATGCCCGCAGGATCCTCGGTGGTACTGGTAAAAGGTATTGTGTGAGGCATCAATTTTGTGTGTAAGGATTTGTAGGAAGTCTATATTCACAACTAGAGATCTAGTGAATGTGCATGTGTATTATTACCAACTTAATCTACCTTAAGACTCAGACTTTAAAATCGATCAGGAAAAGTTTTTGAAAAAATATTCGCACCAAAGATCTCTACATCTTGAAGTTTCTCCAAGTCCCAAAGTCCAAAAAATCAAAATTTTAGACTTCAGGGATTTTCCCTTTCGAGGTTTAGTCGGCTTAAATTTGAAACTATGGTTTTCAAGTTCCAAAGTCCAAAACCCCAAAAGTCTGAAATTTCAGACTTTCGGGTTTCAGAACTCTACGTCTCGAATTTTAGAAATTTCCTTATGGAGTTCTGAAGTCTGAAACCCTGAAGGTTTGAAATTTCAAACTTTCAAGATTTCAGGTTTCAGAACTAATGGTTGTGCTTTTTGAAAAAAAATTCTTGGACTTCTGAAGTCCAAAATTCTGAAAGTTTGAAATTTCAAACTTTCATGTTTTCAAGTTTCGGAACTCTCCCGATCATTTACGAGTCATTTTATTTCAGACTTTCGAATTCCAAAAGTCTGAAAGTTTGAAATTTCAGACTTTCAGGCTTTCGGGTTTCGGAACTCTTCCGAGCCTTTTCACTCTTTTCATCCCATAAATCTTTGAATCCCGAAACCCCAAAATTCTAAATTTCAAAATTTTGAACTTTTAGGTTTCGAACTTTCAGAGCTCTCTGCGCATTCAATTCCCACCTACATTCATATGGATTGGAATTTCACCATTAATATCAGGTTTTTTCTATTTAAATCACATTTTCACCTGACACTTTTCTCTGACAACTAATTTTTACTGTATTTCATACTTTTCAACGTCATCCTCAAGGTATTTTTTATTTTTGGTCTTTTTTAAAGATCTTTTTCTTTTTTCCTCCTTATTTATTTTCTTTATTCTTCCTCTGCATACCTTACAAAATGAAAAATCTATTTCCCACCATGATTCCACGATTTAAGTTTCTGCAAGCACTCACAGTTGCAGGGATCCTCTCGATTTCTCTAATTTTCCCTCTGACACCTTTTGTTTTTTCAAATTTCAGAGATCCACATTTTTTAGAGAACTCATTTTTTAGTATTCAAAGCCTTGGATTGTTCAGCGCTTCTTATTTTTGGGGATTGTGCCATTCATACTTTGGAGTTATTATTTTTGGTATTTTGGATGTCTTCATTTTGGAGATTTCCATTTTAGAATTTTAGACTTCTTCACTTTGGAGATTTGCATTTTGGGTTTTCAGACTTCTCCACTTCATGTTTTTAGAACTTATCATTTTAGACTTCTCCACTTGGGTTTTCAGAGGTTTCTGATTTTCAGGTTTTCAAACTTCTCTGATTCGAAGGTTTCCATTTCAGAATTTTAGACTTCTCCTCTTCGAGTTTTTAATTTTCAGGTTTTCAGAGGTTGAATATTTTTGTGTTTTTGGACCACCTTCTTTGGCATTTCAGAACGTAGAATTTGATGTCTACTTCCACTTCCAAGGGCAAGGAAAAAATGAAATACTCGTTCCTCGGTGTTACCCCTCACTCTTGCTTACCTTCTGACCTGGGGAACATAGGGGACACTAACCTTGGAAAAATTGATTTTCCAGACTTCTGGGAAAGGGTGAAGGCCCCAAATAAGAAACCATGGATGTAGGCTATATACAACAACAGGATTTCTCTTGCTTCCTGTTTTCCCACATCCATGCATTGCCCAGAATGTTTTTTGGCCACCGTAGCCCACTATAATGAAGAATCTATTTCAGTTAAATATGTCGATGGAAAATTCATGATCCACTTGGACCCATATTTCTTTGAAGATTTTCTCAAAATCCCTGACATTGAAGATTATGCCATAATTTCACTAGAATCAGCTTTGGAACATTGGGACAAAGAAGCAGAGTTGTGTATGAGGTTTGTGTTAAAACCCTATCTAGCCAAGAGAGTTGCTAAATTGCCAAAGACCATGCATCAATCATATTTTATTCAGGAGTTCAGTGACCTTATTGTGCTACTAAGCATAGTCTCAGGTCTTCCTTCCACAAAGTAATTTTAGGAGTGGATGTTCTTATATATCATGACCATGAAAAAGAATAAGGAATTTATCAGATGGGGGGAGTAAATCAATAGCTCCATTTTCTATCAGTTGAGTAGAGTGCATTCTTCAAAATGTTTCTATATGACATCCTTCTTGGTTTGTGCCACAGCTGTCATGGGAGATTTCACCGGATTGAATACCAAGGGTATTCGAAACACCTCTCAAATATATGATTTCTATCCTCAACTCACGCTGGATGAGGGAAAAAAACACTTCCGTGGGATCAATGATGCCTTATTTATTGTTATCCTCTACCATTTTGATAAGGAGTTGTATAATCAAAGAATTTCTGATGAATCCTTCAAGGAAGTGCGCAAGTGGGGAGCTATCTATCTTCAATTCCCCACATTTACTTATATTTGAATTCTTAGTTTCATGGGTGCTCCCAACAAGCTGCTTAGATGTCCCTCTAATAAGTGGGTCTTGTTAGAGTTGGTTCGGCAATTGTTGGATCACCATAAGATCCAGAATAAAAGGCACAAAGTGGGAATGCAATTCCCTATTTCAATTGGCAGAAACACTTGACCAAATATTTACAAAGCCAAGAATGTAGATGCGGAAATGGAAAAGGTAACCTTGAGAACTTTCCATCCACTGACCAATTTTGACTATTGGGGAAAATTCAACAAGACAGGTCGGTCCAATTCCCATGTGTCCTATTTATAATATATTTGGATCCATTTTTAGGATGAATTTATCATGCGATAGAGATATTATGAATGGATAACTTCTGATGAAGTTCAGTAATTTGGAATAGTCAGTGTACTAAAAGACATGCAGGACAATGATGAAGTTTTGGATGAATTGTATAAAAGTAATAATATTGCCAATCAACCATTACCATGGATTGATTGGTATGTGGAATAATGTTGCAACACAAAGGAAAGGGTGAGACCCATTTTGTAAAGGACTCACAGCTTGTTGGTTACCTTGGGAATCTCACCCAAGGGGTTAAAAAAACCTACAAATACAGGGGGGCCATCAACCTGTTATCCAAAGTTCACCCCCCAAGGGTAAATTTCGATAACATGCATTAGAGTTTTTCAGTTCTAAGCAAGTAGATTGATTCAGGAGAAAATCATGAAATTGGCTAAGTCCTGCTCAAGGTCGCCTTTGGGACAGTTGGAACAAATGTACACGAAGGATGTGAATCAGCCAAAAGGCTGCCAGGAGAACTTTCACACTAAGCATTTGGGACATAGGGACGCGTGGGACACGGATAGCCGAAGGAGCCGAAAGCCAATCAAGCAATTCCACATGTCATCGGCCGAATGAGGGACAAGGAAGCCCATTTCGGGTGGATCAGGAGTCTTTGTCCCAAACATTTTGGGACATCTGGGACAAATGTACGCGAAGGACGTGAAAATCCGGCAGGCCCGAGAACCAATCAAATCACGACACATGTCACAAGGGAGAAAGTCCAAAAGTCAAAGGGCGAGGTTTCAAGCACTGACCCGAGCCAATAAAAAGAGGACACGTGTCTAATGAAGCAAGAAAACCCATAGGACATGGAAGGAGAGATAATTACACATCCAATCAGTGCTTGACACATGTCGTCCAGGTGGCAGAGCGCGGGAAAAGATTTCAAAGTCCGTTTTGGCCTGTTTCGTGCCCTAAATTTTCAGATCGTCATATCTTTCGATCCAGAACTCAGATTTGCACATTCTTTATATCAATGAAAAGCTGTTGAAATTCTCTACATGATTCCAGGGGAAATCTTGCATTTTGGTGCATTCTAGAGAGAGAAAATTAAGAAAATGTCCCTGATGCGTGGTAATGCCAAAAGTGACGCTCCAACAACTAGCTTTAATGCAGTAGACAGTTCGCCACTTCTGTTAGATAGCCCACCATTTTTCCAGGATCTTCTGCTTCTGCCATAATGAGATGATTTAAAATACGACCTAAAAGTGGTTGGGGTAGATTCTGAACTTCCTCTCTTTTCCCTCTCTCATTCTTCCTATATATTGTAAAGAGGAGCTTCTTTCAAAAGGTCGAACATTTTCTGTTTTGCTACTCCCTTCTTCTCCTATCAGGTGAATTTGTGGAGTTCAAACCTCTCATTTGAACTGTAATACAACTTTACCTCTTGGCATTCTGTAGTGTATTGTATTAATCTTTGGCACAAGTAATACATGTCTATGGATGATTCTCAACCCTCTCTGTGTTCATTTTGCATCCTCCCGGTCTTTCACTACAAGTTATGTTATCTGTGCATGATCTTATATCACATTTGAATGGTCTGTGTTTACTGGAAAGATAGGTGTTCTTCATTCCTCGGTGCATCACCTCTATTAGCTTAGATTTATTTTTATGCATCTTCTTACCCTGTCTCCTTGGTAGATTAGATTAGGTTTCGAGCAAACCCTCTGCGTATTTCCGTGTGCATCTGAACAGAGGAATAGGAACCAGCCTTCTCTGGAGAATCCTTTCTCACTTTTCAAGTCCCACACTTGGAGAAAGGATTCAATGTTATGCAATCACACTGGATGATAGTATGGTCAACCTAGAAACCTGACCAGCATCCAAGGGTGCTGGGATTTTGCACTAACACAACCATGAGACAATCAACATCCACAAAGGGGAAAAGGTTGGCCCAAAAGACTCATATGATTCAAAAAAATATTTCATTTTTTGTTGGGATTTCATCTCTTTCCAAGGCTCCTGTTCCTAAATTCATGCCCCCAATAGTACATGTGATAGAAATAGTTGAATTCATTGATTCTCCTAGTGTCCCACAAGACCCATCATTTCCCTCTTCTTTTCCATTATCCCTTCCTATATCAATTCCTTCCACTTCTACCATTATTTATTCTTTCCCATCACCTTCCATGGCCCAATTATTCTCATCCCTTCTAGTTCTCTCAGCTGGAGAAACTATTGGGTCACCCATTTCTACTTCACTTCCCCTAACACTTCCATTTTCCTCCATCTCATCCCCTAACATTATTGTATCAACTTCTATGGCAGTCCTCACATCCACCCCATCCATCACTACTACTATCATTCAAATGCCAACTAATTTTGTTGGTACTCTTGTGGTGGATAATGTTTTAGTCATTGAGTCAACAATGATATATTCATCAGCATCAGCCATGCCAGAAAGGTTGTTCCGACAAACTCCAAAGAAAAAAAATAAAGTTCCTCTAAGAGATGTGATATATCTAAGCATATGGGAACATACCCTAAAGAGATAGGCAAAGAGGCCAAATATTTTTTCAATCCTAACAGTGAATGCATCTGGGGAACGAGTTGTGGAAGTTGTCACTCTCATTAAGGGAAAAAATAAGGAAACAATTACAGCTTCATATGATTAGATTTTTAGATTCTCATTGGGCAAAGCCACTCACGAAGGAGAAAATAAATATGTACACACTACTCTTAGAAATTTGATAAAAAAAATATGATAAGGATAAAGCTTCCAATGATGAGCTCAAGGCCAAGGTCGAGTAGCTCACTGCATTGCTACGGAAAGTAAAAACGCCAACTCCATCTACTAAGGTCTCAACTACTACGGCCATGACATTTTCATCTACTCTTGATTATATTTCTTATCACGAGATTGAAAACATAGGCTAGGAAGGGAGATCAATATATGGATGGATGGAACGTATACTGCAGGAGGTTGACCCTATAATTAAAGAAGCTATTGAGATATACAATGATTTGCAGGTTGGGAAAAATACTATTTGTGAAATGGATGAAGCTTTTTCAGAAGATAATAACAATCTAAATTTGAATTTGAAAACATGGAGTGATATTAGAGAGGAAGATTCATATCTACTCCTCCAGAAGGATGTAATTGATGATGTTGCAAAGTTGTTTGAATATCAAAAGGCCATGGAATTCTGGTGTCAAGTGCTACAAGATCTAATTAAGAAGTTAGATTATAAATGAGTGGAGATCACAGATGCTTTGAATGACATATCGGAAGAATTTGATATTGTTAACTGTAAATTTTTCAATAAAAATATCGACGCTCTTCCAGAGGAGCAAATCAAGTAGAATTTTAAGGATTTGGTGAGATGTGATGATGAAGTTACCAAAACTTTTTGTATTGAATCTATTGACAAGTTGGTTTTATGCCAAAATTTCACAAGAATATTAAAGAAATTTTTGAGTAAACTTAGGAGAGTTCCAACTAAAATCACGAGGTAAATCAAGACAACATATGTGGTAAATCACTATGCATGTGGGCCTGGGGATGAGGAATTTAAGGAATCATTAAACACTTCATCAAGTATAAACATTGAATGGATGCATGGGAGGAAACACAACAAAAACTTGTAGATGAGGAAGGTGTTGCAGAACTAGGCCAAAGTTGAATGGCCATGAAAGGACAGATCCAAGCTCTGGATCACTTAGAGTTGTAGGGTTGACTGAGTCCAACCCTTACAAAAAATTTGCTTTTTTTATGGGAGCATGTTCCCTTGAATTAATGACGTTTCTATTATTATTAAATGTTAGTTAAGGGCCCAGCTATAATGGCTTGGCCTAAAATAACTTATAAATAGTTAGGTTTATAGACTCATTAAGGGATCATATTTTGGTGAAGTCACTCTTCAATCTTGGAAGAGTGCTTTAGAGATTGAAAGAACCTTTTGATTATATTCAGAGAGATATATTGCCTTAAATAAACTAATTTATTGTGCTACATGGTTGATTTATATATGCTTTGTGAATGTATGATTCCTTAGTATAGATGGTTAGCTTTCCTTTATTTCATATCATTTTGTTTCATGTTATGGAAAAGTGATATAACATCTTTTATGTCAGTTGTGGAAAAATTATTTTCCTTCTGTCATTTAAAGTTATATTATCGTTAGCCATCATCGGTGAAATGAATGTTTGATATGTGCATGTATTTTATCCTCGTAGATAATTAATTGTGTGTCCAATCCAATTTGGTTTCTCTATTTTGTGTGATTCAAGTTTTAACAAAGGAACACATGCTTCTGGTTTTCGGTATTTTTTTCCCTTTCTAAAGTTGCAATAGGTGAAGGTGACTAACGGTGTCTGCATCGTACTCACATTAACCCTTCCTATGATTCAACATATCCTTTTATTTGGTGCATCACCATCCATAGTTTAGTTTCCTTTTGCAGATCTCTTTCCCTAAAACTTAGAAAAATGTTAGCCTAAGATTAGATAGCCATTTTATTGCATTAGGGGTAGTACAACACTTAGTTTAGGAAAAGGAAGTCGGCCTTCTTCATAGGTTCACCTTGAACCCAAGTCCCACAGCTTGAGAGGTGATCCCATGTGTCCCAATCACACTAAATAACATGTGTATAGCCTGGCCATTTGGAGGGTGTAGTGATTTGGAGACAACATGTATATATAAAACATAATGACAGACTATATATCTATCTAGCATGGAAAACAAAGTGTACATGTGCGTATGAGTAAGAAATAATAGATGCAACCAAGATATGTAGTATGTTGTGAATGAGTGGAGTGGAATGGAATGCAATGTGTGAATGTGATAGGAGAAGCATTCCCCCTAGCAGATGTGAGTGCATATGATATGAGGTTCATTAATAAAATACCCCTAGACGGTGAAGAATGAACCATAGAACAAGAGTGTGTCAATAGGAAATGGTTTGAAAATGTGTGCTAGAAAGATAGATCATGAAGAATAGAGCATAAAGAGTGAATGTGGTGAGGTTCATTTAAAAATTAGACCCTCAGTTGTTGAGTATGAACCATGTAACTAGATTGTGTCATAGGGTAGTGACGATACAATTTGTGTATCACGTTTTTTATGGTTGATGCTTAGAAATACAAAGTATGAAGCATGGAGCGTAATAGTAGAAATGAAAGACACCTGATAATGTTAGGATGGGGGGAGGAATAATAAGTGTGATTCCCCCCAAGGGTATAATGTAGAAAAGGATCAAGTAACATCACCTAAGAGATCATCATTTTCATGGTCGAAGCCAAATGGAGAAGTGTTCAAGACCTGGTAAGAAATAGTATGGGTTTGATCATATAAAGATCCATTGTGGTGTAAATAGTACATGCATGTTGTATATTCTTCATCAGTGGAAGGTGGTAGTGGATAATCATGTGCATACAATTGAGTAAGATTTTGTGTATATCCAAGAAATTAATCATTGCAAATAGAAACACAGCCAAAAGGCATGGTAAATGTGATATCAATCAAGGTTTCAAAAATCTAAACCAGACTTGGAACCATTTGAGGGTTAGACTAGACTGAAATTGGAACTGGACCGGTTCAAACTTTAGGAACCAATTTACTAAAAAACACATTAAAAATATATTTTTAATGAAAATAGTATATTTGAAAGATTAGAAATCGTGATTCCAACAATTACAAACAAGATATGCAAATTTTTCTCATGTATATATGTAATTAAGGTGTTTATGGAAAAATGGCATGAACTTCAAGTCCAATACACAAACATATATCATATATGAGATTCTAAAATACAATACATAAATAATGAGACTCTAAATGGCCTTTATAGTCCAAGACTCCAAAAAAACAACATGTTATGATCATTGATACTACAAGTTACAAAACTCTAGAAGAAGCTAGATGACATCAATGATCAATCATCCTTATCATTATCATCATCATCCTCTAACTCAGACCCATCCAAATCCTCAGGAACATCTATAATAATTGTATTGGCATTAGCAGTAGCACAAGTGTGACTAGTGCCTACTATGTCTCATGATGGTGCTATCAGTGGCTCATCATCATGATCCAAACTCATCCACCCGAAGTTATCAAGATCAAACTCTATTGGCTAACTCTCCTCTACCCAATCTGATGTTGGATCTATCTCATCCAATATAATGGGATCTATATCAGGTCTTCAGTTCAAAACCTGGTTGTGCCTTAGCCAAATGTTATACTACATAAAGACAAGATCATTCAACCATTGTTGTTCCAAAAGGTTTGTCTTCTTCATGTGAATCCTCTCAAAGATGAACTAGTTGTGCTCACACCCAAAAGTACTACAAGTTTGGCTCAGGATCTGAATTGTAAACTTTTGCAATTGAGGACACTGACTACTAAATGAATCCCACCAATGTGATGAAATAAATAATGTAACTGTTTAATTATTAAACAATGACGATAAAAAAAAAGTTTAAAAATAAAATTAAAACTTATAAATTAAAGCATAATTCAACAAATTAGATTGTTTCTTATGCTAAAAATTCATGATTATTCATTATAGTTTAATCAAATGAACTTCAAAAAACTTAGAATTACTTACCTAGTTGGTCCACATCTCTTGCAATATTTGCATGATTTTTCCCAAAGGTACTTGTGGCTCTGCTGAAGAAACTTATATGTTGGTGAACCTCAAGTTGTTGCCTCTCATTAGGGACTATGTGCTCTATGAACTCATAAAAACCATATTTTACTTCTCATGTTTGATCTTCTCCAAGATGAGCTCTATAATGATATCTTGGGTTCAAAAAATATCCAGTTGCATGTATAGGGCGATGGAGTTGATGGTTTCATCTATTATCTATAATCTCCCATATAGGCCCATACTTAGTTACCTTGTCTTTGTATGCTTCCCTTATCTACTCATTTTCCTTATCCATATCCTCATAAATTTATCCCATGACTGATTTTTCCCCATCTACCAACCGCAACACCTTCACAAGAGGCTCAACAATTTTCACAACCTCTGTTGTTTTTTTCCAAAATAAATTGTCAAAAACTTTCTTCTTTGTGTCTTTCCCATCTTATGTGCAACTCCATTTTGATGCATTCAATTCATCACTTGAAAACATATTTTTCAAGTTTTTTCTTGGGAAAGACTATATTGCAACATGAGGAATTTTGTTGCAAATCTCATGATGGTTGGCCTAAGAAATTATTTTCCCTCATTATTTTTCATCATTAGGTTCAATACCCATGAGTGAATGTATATGTATTTTGTGATGCATTTGGCATGTTCTATAGTGTTCTTGATCCAATCTTGTTTTCTTATATCCTCAAGCATGAGGTCTATGCAATGTGCAGCACATGGAGTCCAAAATATTGTTTTTTGTTTAGTCTCTAACATATTACTAGAAAGAACATAGTTAGAGGAATTATCTATGATGATTTGTACAACATTTTCCACCCTCACCTCTACAACAATCTCATCCAAATTTTCAAACAACAAATTTGCATCTTTCACCCTATTAGATGCATCAATTGATTTCAAAAACATAGATCCTTATGGACAAGAGGAAAAAAATTATTATAGTACAGTTCTTGCCATCACTCCACCCATCTAACATAATAGTACATATTATTTTGGCCCACGATAATTTACAAATATTCAAATATTCATCTATGGACACAAATTCTTTTTGTAAAATAAATCCTCTCAAGTCATACATACTAGGGCCTTTGAAGCCATTGCTAGCAACAATGATGGAATCAAAAATAGGTTGGTAATAAGGTGAGTGTGTAGTATTGAAAGGGATATCTACATCATACCATCATCTAGCAATGTATTCGAAATTTTCTTATTTGTATTGCTTCTTCTAATTGTTATCTAAGGTGGGATGATTTTTTGTTGGCATGGAGGAACTAGCAGGTGTGGAAGAACATGGAAAAAATCTCTAGATGTTCTTTATTTTTTAGGCCAGTTTTCATTACTATGAGAGGATGTGTGAAGCATATACTGAAAGGGGTCTCTAACATGGATAGAGAGGTTATAGCAAGAGCCTTCAACACTTTTTTGGGCCATGGCATGTTTCCTCTTTCTCCCTATTGCAGCATCCATTTAATTTTTCCTAGCCTTCTCTTTTTTATATTTCTCAAGCAAGTTTATCATTTCCAATTTAATGGCATCAATATCTGGTGCATCACATGGGGAAACTTGGCATCTTTGACAATCCAAGTGTTGTTTCAACCTATAAATTCCCCCCCTTATTTTTTTCTTACAATATTTACAAAATACTTGATTATCAACTATGTTTTCATGGTTCCATGTAGGGTCTTTAACTCGAGGGGCTATTTCATGCAAAGAAATCTAAAAATGCAAATAAAATATATATATATATATATATATATATATATATATTATATATATATATATATATATATATATATATATATATATATATATATATATATGTTAGATTTCCTATTTAATAAGATTTAGAAATAGGGGCAAGTTTAGAACTTAACATACCTTTCAATGTGCACCCAAATGAGGTCAAGAAACACTACAAGCTTGTATATGGGTTTCACCCTCCAAATGTAGATGTGAATTCCACCACAAAGAGCCCACAAGCAATTCCAAACAAACCCCAAGCTCAATCCAAATAAACACTCTTCAATATTGACCCAAGCCACTAAATCCTTACAAATGAGAGATGTGCTCACAAATATAAGTTAGAAAGTATTTATATGCATGATAATATCACCACAAAGAGCCCATAAGCAATGGAAAATAAGCTCCAACTTCCAAGCTCACTCCAAAACTAAACTCTTCAATTTTTTCTCACAATTCTCACAAATGCTTTTGCTCTTAAATGCTTAATGAGAGAAGTGTGAGGTGAATAAAGGGGGAGTCTATATAGTAATAAATTAAGGTTTAGGTTACAAAAAAATTATAAATTTTTAATTAAGAAGTGTATTTTTAAAAAATTGTGTCGTATACCTGCGCAAGGGCTCAACTCATCTAGTTTATATCAAAACCGGACTGGTTTGACCGGTTTGGGACCAAACTAGTCAAATAATCCATTTTTTCAACCAGTTCACTCCAGAAAAAACATCATACTAGTCAAACCATCTGGTTCTAATTCAACCGGTTCTAAAAAAACTAATCTCAATATGATCAGGATCCAAGGTGCCACCAATGTAGTCAAGCCAAGATTTCCCAAGTGTAAGTGGAGAAGTGTGAGAAGTGTGTGCAAGGAAGATTGATAAATGGAAGACACGAAGGACATAACCAGTAGTAATGTAGACATATCCATAATAGAGGTGATGAGAATGATATGGAGAAAGGAGATCATCAAGTTTAAATATTAGCCAAGCTAAGCCATCATGTGTGTAAATAGTGTCAAAGCACGTGGGATCAAATGGAATGTGATGCCAATAAGAGTTGTTTATGAAAATATTGCATGCAAAAGGAGGAAGTACCGATGTAGGGCATTCATGGGAAGAGGAAGAATATGGTATGATGTCTAATATATTGACAAACCCCCAAAAAAATACCATAGAATTAGTAGGAGGGGGTTTTTTAATTGATATTCACTAGGGCCAATAGCAATGAAATTATCATTGCAATATGACTCATCGATCTCGAAAGGAGTAAATTTAATATTTCGTAATGTGTCATTAGTAATCTCGATGGTATCAACCTCATCATCAGAACCATAATTTTTGGAATTTTCATGTTAGATATAAGTATCGAGGATGTGGGTAGGATTGGAGTCAAATGTAAGAGTGAGGGTATTCTCATGAGATGGAATAATAGTAGGTATGGGAGTAGACAAGGTGGGTAAAATGATATCAGTAGTGTGAGTGGGAATAGATGGTATGCTTGTGGTGGTGGAAGAAGACTAAAAAGCACTAGATTGACCAACATCATATGTACCAATATTTCTAGATGGGATAGGATATGATGGAGAAATAGGCATAGTAGTAACAGGGTGATGCGACATAATTTGAATGGATTAGGATTAGCGGAAATGGTATGCTCATAGCCATCCTGTAAGAATTTAACAAACTGATGAACTGTAGATAGGATAGCATGCATTGCATGAATCCATAGTCTACCTAGCAAAATATTAAACTTAAATGAGACATCGATAACAGAGAATATCATAGGAAAAATATTAGGACCAACTTGTATAGGTAAAATGATGGTGACCATGCATGTGTGAGTAGTAGAGTCATAGCCACGAATCAGAGTGGAATTTTTAGTGATTAGATTATCAGTGATGTAAATTTTCCTAAGGGAATGCATATATAAATTTATAGCAGATACATTGTCAATGATTACACACTTGATGTAAATGGAACCAATAATAATGGTGATAAGCAAAGGTGCAAGTGGATTGTCTTGATAAGATGGAGGTATATCCTCATCATAAAAAGATATAATGTGTGGCATGTTTTTAAGAGATTAAATAATATGTGCAAAGGCCATGAGTGAATTATTTCTTTCAATGTGGATAGACTAAAGGATGAACTTTAATGTATGATGACAATCAGGTGCAATGCGCAAGAGATCATAAAGGGAAATTTTTGCAGGTGTATTCTTTACCTTCTCAATGATGTCATAGCCCTAAGAGGTGGCAATAGGCATGGTAGAAGTAATTGGTGGTGGAATAGAATATGGTGGAACTGTAGTGGCAAGTGTGGCAAGTAGTGACTGTATTTAGGGATGGATCAACCATATGAGTGATGAAGTGAGGAGGATGTTAAGTACAAACTTTAATGAAATCAGCAACAGTAGTAATCATGCCAAATATCTTAGTCAGGTGAAAGAAGGATAAGAAGATGGATCCATGAATTCAGAAGGAGATAGATTTTGATACATTATCAGAAGGTAGGGTTTGAATGATGGGGTTCACCAAATGATTTAACAAATATGGAATGTTAATTGTTAATGTTAAATCATAGATATTGTAGAGTCACATATGATAAATAAATGCTAGAATACATATTTGAAACAAGAAATTAGCTAGATAAATATGAAACCCCAAGTGAAAGAGAGGGAAAGAGTGACTTAGCTGGTTTGCGCTATCCCTAGAATTGATCTGGACTAGAAACATGATGAACAGGAAGGGTATACTATCTAACTTAGCATAGTAAATTATGGAATGGTCAGATAAACCTAGACTAGGCGCATGTACTAGGTTGAGGGCACCTATGCATCAAAAACCTCTGTTGGGTGCCTGTGACTGTGCAGGATCTCAAAACATGGCTTTTTTGGTGGTGCAAGATGGTTGTTAATATTTGATGTTGGTAATCTGTGTGTCACTAGATGATTGTTGAATTCACATGTAACCTGGAAAGAGATGAAGACTTATGAAACACTCAAACTACATCAAATCCTAAAAATAAAATATGTAATATGTGGAGTCAGACTAACCTCAACAGTTGCTTGACTGAGTGAACTTACGACCGAGTGTTGCACTACATCTCAAACTCCATCTATTTCTCGTGAGTGTGTGAAATAATCATACCCTAGGAATCCCTTGTGTAATTTCACTTGATAGGGGGTGATATCTATATGTACCAATGTAAATAGATGTGTGGATGCAGAAATGAACTTCCCCTTCCTATGAAGTGTATGCATAAAATACATTCCCTTGTCCCTTGTATGGATGTTAGATGGATGCCTTTATTAATCTTAGATGCCTTTGGATCCAAGATTAGGTGGTGATAATAATTTCTTAGAGCTTGGTCCTTTATTTTGGTCACATAGCTTTGTATTTATATGATTCCCTTAGTTGAATTTTTTAATTGACAACTAGAAGGCCGACCCATAAGAAAATAATATGCCCAAAAGATAAAAGAGGCCCAAAAGAGGTGAGTAAGATAGAAAGAGGATAGGGGTACCCAGAGGGGATGAAGGTGCCTGGGCATCCGCGTCCTTGTTGGGAGCTAGTGTCCAAATTCATAAAATATAAAGCATTAAAGTACCAACTAGGCTAAAGGGTGTGAAAGACCAAAAAGAATACAAGAAACAAAGCAAAGAGGCCAAAGATAGTAGTAAATTACTAGTTTTCTCATTTAGGAATCATATGAATGCAAGTATGTAATTAGGACCTAGAAATGTACCCAAGTGCGTGATTTTGTGTCTACAGTAATGAAGGTATAGAGTAGCCAGCACTCTTCTTTAGTCAAGGCTTAGATGATTATGAAGTACGATCCTCTTTTATGGAAAATAAAATTCTTGTTGTGATAAGAGGTTTGAATAAATTTAGGCATGTGGTCTCCAATATTAAGATTTATTTGATGGTCTCACACCAAAATGTTAAAGACTTCCTTTTAAGCAAGGACTTAAGTGAGAAGAGGGTAGTGTAGACACAAAATCATGCACATATTAATATTTTACTATGTCATTAGTATGTTGTTATATGCATGAATTTTTAGTAAGAAAACTATTTACTTGTGACATAATCCTTTGTCTATGTACATTATTTGATTGATTTATATTGTGATTCTCTCTTACATCAATCATTTTTGTATCCACTTCTAGTCAAGTCACAAGGATCCCTATCTATCTGTATTTTCACATCTTTCATCATTTATCCCAGGATGTTAGTGCCCACTCTAGACACTAGCGCCTAGGTGCTTGTGTCCATTCTGGGTGCTTTTGTCTTATTTATTATTTTTACGTATTGTGACATTTGAGGTCAGAATTTTAAGATTTCTTATCATTACCCCATGTTCATAGTCGACCTTTTGTGTCACTAGTGTTGAAATTCAAACAAGAGACTTATATATATACACAACATACACACTTTTATTATGGATGGCATCAAAAGGGTTATGACATCTACATACTATCACTACTATCAAAGGGACTACATTTTTGGGTTCTATACACTGCATAGGAAGGGGAAGTGTTAAATTCCATACCACACATTTGCATAAAATATATATAGCCCATTATCTTGGCATCACTAGTGTGATGGAAACCTAAGGAACTTATTCCACACACAAGCACACAAAACTACATGGAGTCTGAGATATAGTGC
This sequence comes from Taxus chinensis, assembly GCA_019776745.2. Lineage (NCBI taxonomy): Eukaryota > Viridiplantae > Streptophyta > Pinopsida > Cupressales > Taxaceae > Taxus > Taxus chinensis. The sequence goes on from CM034151.1 coordinate 338,622,491, forward strand.
AGGGATCAGTACTAAGATCACTCATCAGGTGACCATTGGGGTCAGGGAAACTTCATATATTGCATATTTTATTCAAAGTTAATGTGTTTGTTAACTTGTGTAGGTAGCTAGAGTTTTGTTTTGCATGTATTACCAAAACCCTAATGACAAATTTAGAGCGAAAAAATAGATATTAGAGAGACAACCTTCGTACCTAGAAACAAAGAAAATCCTAAAGATTTTCATAGTCACTAGAGCTCATGTGCCTCTATCCTCCTATGGGTACCCCTGTCCATCCCATTTTAGGCCTCAAAACTCTTAGCGAGCTCCTGTGGCATCATTTCCAGCTAGATATAGTAGATATGCAGTCCTAACTATCTGTAAATCACACAGAAACCATCCAAGTCACATATCTCTTTCATTTGCTTATAGTCTTGGATTGTTTGGATACTTAGCATTTGTATTTTACTATATTTTATCATATTATACATTTTTTAGTTACTCTAAAATTATATTTAATTCAATTTATATTAAACCATTTGGTGAACCCCACTCTTATTTGAACTCCTTACCCTAGGATTCCAAAACTCTCATGGCTAAAAACATGTTTCCATATCCCAAGCACGATATGACCTATATGTGAATGCAAATAGTCTTTTCCAATGACTCTGAAGAATCTAAATTTCGTGATCACATGCACTATTCTGAATATGATCCCATATTCCTCCAACAACTCCTTGACTTCCAAAAATCCCTTCCCATTGGTTTCCAAACCCTTGATTTTTGTGTAGCCTCCCCTAACCAAAAATTTACATCATGTTCTCCCTCATCCACCATAGCCATCAATGATGTTGCATCTCCCTCTCCTTCTCTTATAGGAAATGATAACATTAATATAGATTCTTTGCATGATGAGTTTCTTGTTTGTGACAACATGGATGCTAATAATTCTACTTCTGATAATGGAAATGTAAATTTGAATGATGATGTTTCTACTAATATTCAAGATGAATGTAAATATATATCTCCTACTATTCCTACTTCAAAAAAAATTTCCAATGATTTCCAGTATAATTCTAATGCTAGTACTCCTACAACTCTTTGTATGCTAATGATAATCTTGATGAAATCCTTTCTTAAATGAAAACATGAATGATAGTGATTCTAATTATGCTTATGATCATAAACATGATAATGATGATGTTGATTCCTTTACAGTTGTTGAATATGAATCTACCACTTATCTTTTTCTACTTATGAAATTGCTTCCAATGTTTCCCATGATGACTACACTCCTACCCCTAGTGCACCTCTTACTGTGTCTCATGATCCTACATCTAATATCCCCGTAGAGTCTCCACATTCCTCCCCTCCTCTCACACCTTCATCTGATCCTTCCACATCCACTCTTTATCAATTTCCCATGATCACTCACAATGGAAAGATCCAACCCCTCACTTATCCAACCATCTCTTTACACGATATCTTATCCCTCATACATGTTGTTGGTAATTTTTAATATCAATTTCATACCCTTACCCTTGAAAGTAAGCCTTATTATAATTCCACTAACAATAATTCCCTTCCTAGAAATCCCATTCCCAAGAAGATTCACAATTCCTATTTTTATCTCAAACATTACCGATTAGCCATGGACTCTCATTCTAATGATTCATTGTTATTGAAAGCCTTTCATCATAGCCTTGTTGATCATTCTCTCTAATGGTACTCACTCGCCTAATGGATCTATTAGTTCTTATTATGATATGGGAGATGTTTTTCTTATGTGTTTTATGTCTAACAATGGTCCTAAAGTTACATATGATCACTTTCCTTCTTTGCATCAAGGAAATACATAACCCATTTTAGATTACATTTTACGCTTAAATTCTTACATGCATCAATCATTATTTCAACCTATTGATTTAGAAATGCAATTTATCTTTTGTTGTGTTTTAATTCCTCCATTGAAATAGAATCTCTTATATGAGACATGTGATTCATTTACTCTTTTGAGCTACACATTTATTGATTTAGAACAAGACTTAATTGTGGAATATATTATCCCACCTCCTTTTACTTCTTCGACTACTTCATTACATACTACCTCCTCTCCTCTTCCATCCATTAACCTCCCTCCACAGTCACCATATCCTCCTTTGTGTAATCATATTCCTTCCCCACTACCGCATCGGCATACACCTGAGTCTTCTCCACCTCCTGCCCATGAACCATTGAAGTTTTCACCTACAACTAAACTGCATGATGTCTTGTGTGCCTTACTTTACAAGTGCTTAATCTATTTACCTTCCAACCATCATCTGAGAGACGAGCGCGCTGGAGAGAGAGAGAGCGGAGCAGCAGCGAGGCGAGAGAGTACGAGGCGAGAGGAGAGAGAGAGAGGACGCGCGAGCGATAGCGCTAGAGAGAGCAGAGAGCGAGCGAAGAGAGAGCTCGCGAGCCAGAGAGGAGAGAGAGAGCGAGAGAGCGCGCAGCGCGAGAGAGAGGCAGACGAAGAGGAGGAAAGCGGAGGGAGAGAGCGAGCGCGGCGCTGCGCGCGCGCAGAGAGCGTAGCGGCGCGTCGCGCGCCCGGAGAGCGAGAGGCGGCGAGCGAGCGAGAGAGAGTTCGAGAGAGAGAGAGGAGAGCGAAGAGAGAGAGCGAGAGGAGAGAGCGAGACGAGCGAGCGAGAGCGCGAGAGAGAGAGAGAGCGAGGAGAGCGAGAGCGCGCGCGAGAGCCACGAGCGAGAGAGAGAGCGAGAGAGAGAGAGGAGAGAGAGAGAGAGAGAGGAGAGGAGAGAGGAGAGAGAGATAGAGGAGAGGGAAGAGAGAGAGAGCGAGAGAGCGAGAGAGAGAGAGCGAGAGAGGAGAGAGACGAGAGAGAGAGAGCGAGAGAGAGAGCGAGAGCGAGCGCGAGAGAGACGCGCGAGATAGCGAGAGCGAGAGAGAGCGCTAGGCGATAGCGCGCAGCGGGAGCGCGAGCGAGAGAAGCAGGAGAGAGAGAGAGAAGAGGAGGAGAGACGAGAGAGCGAGCGCAGGAGAGAGGAGCGAGGAGGAGAGCGAGGAGATGAGAGAGAGAGATGGAGAGAGGATAGAGCGTGAGACGGAGAGAGGAGCGAGAGAGAGCGCGAGGCGGAGAGTCGCGAGAGAGAAGCGAGAGAGAGAAGAGAAGAGCAGAATGTAGAGAGAGAGAGAGTAGAGAGAGAGAGATAGAGAGAAGAGAAGGGAGCGAAGAGGAGAGAGATAGAGAGAGAGAGAGATAGAGGAGAGACGCCTAGAGAGAGAAGAGAGAGAGAGAAGAGAGCGACGTATGAGAGAGAGAGAGTAGATAGCTACTAGCGATGCGCTACTATAGACTATCGATATGGATATGGAAGAGATATCGTCTAGATATAGATAGAACGACATACTCACATACAATCACTCCATCACATAACTCCCTACCTCTCTATCTCTCTATCAATCTATCTCGATCGATTCTCTATCGTCTCTCTATATTCTTCTCTCTCTCTCTCTCTCTCTCTCGTCCTCCTCCTCTCTCTCTCTCTCTCTATCTCTCTCGCTATCTCCACTAATCAAGACTATCCATTGTTTTAAAATTGGTTATTTCAACCTCCTTCCTACTGTTGTCATCCGCCCACCTCCCAAGGTCATCATTCATCTACGTCCTCTAACGGTATCACTTATATCCACATCATCCCACCTTCCTCACATTTCTACTGCCTCTCATTGTCTTCCTAAGCAGCCTACATCCACGCTTCTTACCACCTCACCTCCCATTATTGCACCCAATTTTCCTCTAGATCCAATTTCGACATTCTCACACTTTTTGTTTACCTACTCCTCCAGCATCGCAACCTCGTCATCTATGTAGATTGATATCCATTTTCCATATATTACCTGAAGATGCCCTTCATTTCTTCAGATATTATGACTAATGGGGGAATTGCTTACTAAAATAAACTCTTCCACACTAGGGGGCATTCTTTCCCCCCCGTTATCCTATCACAGTGGTTCCAAACATTGTTTGACATTTCTCTTATACAACATCAATGATTACTTATTTATCTTTATATCATCTCAACCCATTTCACTTCTACGGATCCTACCACATCACATCACATTCCTAAATTTTCATCATATACTATACTCTTCACTCTAATTCAAATATACATCCTATTTAATTCACTATTTATCTATTTTTTCCACATCATAATACATTTCAACATTAAACACTCAAAACAACCATTTCACCAATGCTTATAGAATCTAACAAACCAAAGTGAAAATCATAATCACCACATCGCTACTAAAAAGCCACATCAATAACAAATTATGAGATAAATACACTCAATATATATATTTCTATGATATCTATATCTATAGATATATATATATATCTATATCATAAAATCATAGTTACAAACTACAATCATTGGGGGGAAATCCCTAATGTGTGAAAACACCGCATACAATGCATCATTTATCATCCTTGCTATCACTACATAAAATTACGGGAGCTCTAGAAATAGAAGATTCACTAGTAACTCTATGATGTTGATATCAGCCTCTATACCTCTCAATTTGACTCTATAATACATCAGCCTCGGTCATCTACTCTGCATATCGGCCTTGGAGATCCACATAGCGTGTAAATACATCTTGATCTAGGCTTCCTCCTACAAAATCTCTCACTCGCTCTGTCTCTGCATGAGCTTCATCATGCTCACTCAATAAAATGGTACACATGGTTTTTATAGCCACATTCTCAAATAAATGGGCATTCTTGCACATAATTGCATCTACCCACTTTAGCATCCATCCTCATGTGATCACATCGAGGGGAACATTTTGCATCAACATGCATATAGAGGAATCTACAATCAGTGTCCAATAGGCATCCCCTGCAATCACACAGCAAACATTCATTATTCCACATCTTTACATTCCTCCACTATAACAACCAAGAAATTACTAATAAATAACAATGAATGATACTTATGCTTTGTTTGTGTCACTGCAATATCATCGACCTCGAGGGTAGGTTTCTTCCTCCACTCTCCAATTCTGGCTCACTGTCGCATCTACACATAATAAATAGCAAAACACAGAGATGTGTCACCAACCACAACAATGTATGCCAAGTTTACACCCATGTATCAACTGGAATAGGCTCTATGGCAAGATCTACCTCATCTAGACCTGGATGCACTAGTTGTGCTCTTGTTTGGCTTGGCCTTAACCTTGGTCATCTCACCGCCCTAGTAGATTGAAACTATATATATGGTTATGGGGGCACATCTTGGGCCATTCCAAAACTGTTCGAAAAATCACTCACCCTGGAAGCAACTAATGCCCCCCGGGAAACAATCCTCTAACCACATGGTGCATTGAATGCATTGTAACCTCAACACAGTCCTCACCCCAACCTCAATAGTCATTAGGTCGTCAGATCAATGGCCCAGTTGCCCATATCATCTATCATTGACCTATATGTGGTCATCTTCATCCTCCTACTACCAGTTCCCACCCACCTCGCCATAAATATCTCGGGTCAATCCCAATCATCCCGTGGCCAATTGAGTGGCCTCAATATAGCTATATTCTCATAGGCTCATAGATGCAATAAAGTAGTGGCTCCTAATCAACCTCCATGATCTTCTTGAGTAAATATATACAAATGGGCCAATACACACCGTGTTCGTGCATATCTAGTACCATGCTCCTCTATGCTTCTGAAAATATCATGCATCTTATACAAAATCCCAACTCCACCACCCTCCACCGTCACCGACGAAGCTAGAACCAGTGTAATACATTTCCACAATCGCATAACATTGGATTTCACAATCGCATCTAAGTTAATATGATTCTCAGCATGTACTCGTGTCCATATCAAATACCATTGTGATGCCCTCATCTGACCACAGGCATCTAATAAATCCATGATATGTACTCTCTCTCCCACAATAGGCAACTGCAATATCTTATATACATCCTCTAGGATCACCTTCATCTTGCCTATCGGCAACCAAAATATACAAGTATTCATGCACCACCTATCACACAATGTAGTAAATAAAGGCATATTATGGGGTATCTCCCCTAATCTATAAATGTGTCATAGGCTGACACAGTCCAATATATCCCACTCCTCATCTGACAACCCCAAAACAAGTAATGTGCTTAAGTGATGACCCACAAGAAACTTCCTGGAGTGTATATCCCTTTGCACAACACTAAAAACAATGTAAATTTCTATATTATCACACCATACATACTAGAATATCACACATCATAGCATAAAATTAAGCATAATACATGCATTTCATAAAAGTGTGCCAAAACCCTACCCTTGGACACTAGCACCCAGGAGCAGCTCACTGGCATCCAGAAGCAGGTCACCAGTGCCAAGAACTGGGTGCTAGTGTCCCTAGGGACATAAACGCTTTGTCCACTTCCATCCTGGTTTAAAATTCCCAAAGATAAAAAAATGTAAATTTTACTAAACCTAATAAAAACAAGCATATTTGATAAAAATATCCAAAAATGATCACACATATGAGCTCATCGGTCCTTTGTGAATCCATAGTCGTCGCCACACTCTAAAATATCATCAAACTAGCCACTCTAACGCGTGGAATCCTCAGAGCTCGGAGCTCCAAATTCCACTCAATCTTGGTAAAACTGAAATTGCTATTCAATTTTCAATATTACTATATATAGTAATTCCAATTCACCCTATATTGTAGCTACTATATTTAACAATTTTTATAGCTAATACATGGCACATGGTTTCACTCATTTATTGAGCCTCGTTACTCCATTTTCCTCCATGTTTGTGCCAATCGGATCACAGTCTCCTCTAGCACCATACTATACAATTTTTCCCCATTGCATATGCCACTTTGGCACATATTAATCAATACATACGCATACTTTGTCACTATTATTATCTCCTATATATTATCTCTCATTTACTACTACAAATTTTTATAGCCTTACTTTTGGCTCAGTGCTCATTTCTCCACCCTTCACCCTTTCACCAAAAGGGGGCATACAATCAGGATCATCTTATAATCCCTCTCAAGAAACAGCGCAATCAACTGACACTCCTAATACATTAATATCGCAACTTTATTTGATCTCATTCAAACATGGCTACAATTATTCTATACAATAGTCAATACTTTCTTCTATTTCAAAACTATCCCCCTAAATGACCTAGTCTAGGGGAAAAATCAAAACCTTTCCATGAGAATCTACTAAATACATCTTATTTAAAGTAATATCCTATCATTATCAATTAATTGGTACAACAATCATGGATACTAGCTCTCTAAGATGGCCTAACTTGGGAGTCACATTACATCACCATCGTTTCAATATGACCTAACTTGGAAGTCGTCAAACATTATTCAAATCATAACACCTATTACTATAGGAATGGGGGAAATGATATTTCATTTCTTTTCCTATACTACTCATATATGGGTTCTTCAATCATGACAAACAATTTTTCAATCATAACTAATCAAAACAAACTTGGTCTATATCTGCCTGTAGGGGTAGGACCTTTCGAGGAAGTGTCATCGAAGGAGAGAAAAACTAGAACTCTCTCCCCAACACTCTTCCTCTGGCGGAAGGATGACCAAATCCTCCCATTTTCAAAGAAATTAGGTTGGGAATTTATCACTCCCTACCTCTACTATCTCCTTTGACAACAATTCAAAATTCTTCAATTCATTTCAAATATTTCTCCAAGTGCTCCTTATGGCAGTTTTCATTCCACTCATATGCCACATGGTGTTAATTGTTGACCATTGGTTCTCACACTAAAAGTTATTATATGTTAGGTGCACTCTATAATAAGGCTTCTCTAGACTCTATATAGGTATGTTCCTTACTTCCTTTACACTACTTGAATTTCAATCAAATATCATAAAGGGGGGGAAATGTAAACACAAAATCACGTACATATTACAACTTTACTATGGCATCACTATGTTGTTATATGCATGAATCTTAAGTAACCAAAGTATTCACTAGTGACATAATCCTTTATCCATCTACATTCTTTGATTTATTTCTATTGTGATTCTCTCAAATGTCATTCTTTTATGTATCCACTTCTGGTCATGTCATAGGGATCCATGTTTGTCTATCTTTCACATCTTTTGTCATTTATCCCAAGATGCTAGTGCCCACTATGGACACTAACACCCAGGTGCTTGTGTCCATTTTGGGCTCTTGTGTCTTGTTTATTCTTTTACATATTTTGACATTTTAGGTCAGCCTTTTTAATTCTATTATTCTTATCTCATGTTCATAGTCATTATTTTGTGTCACTAGTGTCGAAATTCAAACAAGAGACTCATATATATACACAACATACACACTATTATTCTGGATTGAAATTTAAAAGGGTTATCACATCTACATACTATCACTACTATCAAAGGGACTACATTTTTTTGGTTGCATATATTGCATAGGAAAGGGAAGTGTTGAATTTCATACCACACATTTTCATCAAAACTAGTTATAAACCGTTATCTTGGCATCATTGGCACAAGGGAAACCTAAGGACACTATTCCACACACAAGCACATAAAACTACATGGAATTTGAGATGTAGTGCAGTGCTTGGTACTAAGTTCATTTATCGTGTGACCACTGAGGTCAGTTTGACTTCACATATTACATATTTTATTCACATTTAATGTGTTTGTGAGCTTTTACAAGTAGCTAGGGTTTTTATTTTGTAGGTACATGTATTGTCAAAACCTTAACATAGAATTTAGAGTGATAAAGCAGGTATTAGAGTAACGGCCTTCAGACCTAGAAATGAAGCAGGTCCTAGAGATTCACATAGTCACCAATGCCCAGGTGCCTCTGTCCTCCTACGAGTTCCCTTTTCCAGCCCAGTTCAAATCCTCCAAACTCTTAGCAAACTCCTCTGACATCATTTCTAATCAAATCTAGTATATATACAAACCTAGTTATCTACAAATCGCACTGAAATCAACTAAGTCACATATCTTTTTTTTTTCTTATAGTCTTACATTGTTTGGGTACTTAGCATTTGTATTTTATTGTATTTTATCGTATTATAAATTTCCAGTTACTCTAAAATTAGATTTATTTCAATTGATATTAAATCAGGTAGGTTTTATCACAAAAGTATTGGATTATGATGTTGAAAAGGTTTGGTCACCAAGTTAGTAAAGGGAAGATGTTTTTGTGAATAGTTAGCTTCATATTTGCAAGATAATAAGAATGTTTTCTTAGTGTTACAAGATGACTGAAAATCATCTATAACTTAATTGCATATTAGTTGGACTCGTGACATGGTCCATTTCCTTTAAACATGTGAGTTCCCTCAAGGTTTAAACAAATATAAAAGGGGGTATTATAGACTATAATCTATTATTTATTTTTTTATGTATGGCATATTTTTCTGGTGAATTTCTGAGGATTCAACAGGGGTGTGACTTCAGGTGACAACATGTCTTATGTTACGACTTTAGTTATACATGTTGACTCACATATCTCTAGTCTTCTTTTCCCTCTAACTAGCCCTTCATCCATACGTAGTGCCTCTAGGGGATTAATTTCTTGTTGGATGCCCCATCGATCCTTTAGTTCACAATGTCACTCTACATCTCCTCATAATTTTATGAGTTCTTGTTCTTCTAGCCCAACATACATATATCATACATCACATCCTTCTCATTACACTTCGTCTAGGATCTCTTTGTCACATATTAGTACCATTGATCTATTGGTAGTTACATCACATTCTTTGACACATATGAGGCCTAGGATTCTATCATCTACAACAGTTGATTCACCTCCTTGGGTGATTCTCATGGGATAGCTTTCATGTTATCCCTTTTCTTGTACATAGTTATGCACTAAAAATACAAAAATATTGATATAATCACAAAAAGTTAAAACAGTCAAATATTTTCAAAAAATGTAAAAAATAGAACATGTTTATCTAGCATACGTTGTTAGAACTTTGCATTATACGTGTTTTTAATCCTTCTAGTTTGATAGATAGCATTTTTATTCTTTACACACATGCATTCAATAGGTATATTATGAATGATGTAGGACATACGAATCAATACATGATTATGGAATTTTTTACACCTCCTTACATACTTTTTCTTGGGGCATCCCTCCACACAAACTAGGTGCTATTATTTCATTATAGTACCTTTTCACTTCCTCATTATGCTTGACTACATACATAATGTATTTTTATCTTTTGAACTAACAGGACTAACACATGTGTCTTGTGTTGTTGATATTTATTGTTTCACATGCTTTTATATATCACTTGTTATGTACATTATGATACTCTTGTCTTCTATACATGTTTGTTAGTTATGTGTGTGATTACTTGTATGCTACTCTGAGTGTGGCATAAGGGTCATGTTTGTCTTGTGACACCATGTGTGTCCCATGTTTCTGATATCATGCCTTCTTGTATGACATTATTTGATTATAGGCTCAAGGTCCTTTATTTTATTGTGACATCGTGGGTGTCCCATGTTTGCAGGTACTAATCCTTTTGTGTGAAATTGTGTGTAATTTTATCTTTCCACTTGTTTCTACATTCATATACACTAATATTTTCATTGCTACTAGTTCTCTTGTTAACATTGTTGCAATTATTATTTGTGGTGTTATTATTTCTCTTGTTACACAACATAGTCTCCACCATAAGCATCCTCTTTACAGTTACAGGCTCTTCTTGGTGTCCATCACATAAGCCCTTCATATGTTTCTACATACATTATCAAACTTATCAAACATGGTTTCACATCTATTATTTTTATCCAAGTTCCCAAACCCTTTATCACATGTACCTCAAAAGAGGGGGCGTTCATCTAGGTATATTGTACCCCTACAATAGACACACAAAGTTTTGGGCTCGGACATAGGTAGGAATAGGTAAAACTACTCAAAAAAATCATCAGACACAAAAATTTAACAAACAAAGCATAAGGTCAAAAACGTACAATATGGTCATGACCATATGGATGTTATTGACCCATTCGTATGATTTTTCCCTAGGTAAGTTACAATAATTTCATATTCCTACACGAGCATGTTTTTGGTGCAGTTTTATATTCAAATGACTCTATTTAGATTAGTTTCAGGAGGTAGAAAATGTTTTATTATTTCTTCTACATAGAACTCTATTTTGTGGATATTGGGGGCATGGGTCTCCTTTCTTTGGCTACATTTCAGCACATTTCACCTTTATTTAGTTCTCTTGATTGTTTATGATGCGAAAACATGGGATTTATGGGGGCAATTCATTCTCTTTTATATTGCCTATCATAAATTACAAAATTAGGCTTAGATCCATCTGCAACAGCATGGTTCGTAGGTTCATTGAAGGTAACGAAGTAGCTAAGTTCTTTGTAGGCATTCCTTACTCTCCTCTTACACCTAAATGGGAAGATATCATATTTGTTGAATGACTTCGATATATAATCTTCTTCCTTCATGGGGTGCTTCTACTCCTCAATCTTCTTCTCTCTCTTTGGCACTTATGTGTTGGATTCCATGCACCCAATGCTCCATCATCTCCTCGAAACAATTAGAGACTGGTCATCCCCAATCCTTTAGCGAAATTCAACAATCCAAAACTCTAAGTATAAGAAAAGAATGGTAAACTATTCCCTCTACAAAACAAACAGGTGTGTTCCTTATGGATTTTACATCTCTTTATTTCACTATTTAAAGTTCCATATTTTAAGTACATACATCTTTACATTTGAGTTAAAGTTCAATTATTTATCATAAACATTGACTAAACTATGTGTTTTAGGTTTCATCATGGAGTGTGCCAACACCAATACATCGGGATCATGCAAAATAAACATTCAGTGAAGACAAAGTATGTCTACATGCTCAGGTATTTTTTCATGTACGTATGTAATTTCATTTCATTCTTAAGGGGGGGAATTAAAGCACTCAAATTTTGTAATTCTACTCTTTGACACTTCTAGTCTTGGCATTTTTATCTTTCTCAAACAAGTGCACATTACCCATTCTCATAAATACTCATATTTCAATAGTTTATAAGAATTGAATGCATGAAATCCATTTAGAAACTTCACTTGTCATCTTCCAAACTTTACACTTCATAGTGCCCTTCTAGGCTCAAAAACATATGACAGAGATAAGAATGTCCATACGGTCTTGACCCTGGTGTAAGGTTTTTCAATTGCCCACTTTGGTCCCAAAATTTTAATTGTACATTATCCTTTAAGTCATTTACTCCTCCTTAATGGACCTTTACAAATTAAATCATATTTAAAAGCATATATAAGCAAGTGAAACTCACCTCATTTAAAACCTAACACTCTTATGAACTCCTATTGCAAACTCTAGTACAAATGGAACCCAAAGATGTCTACACTCTATAAATACCTCCGCACATTCATTAGAGTAGCACCATCTACAATTCTAAAGCTTCTGACTAGGTATAGGGTGACTACCTCCCATGTTTGCAAGCACTCAAAGTCACTCACTCAAGTAGATTAGTTATAAATAAACTCGATTTAAGATTTTTCAAAAGAAAGATGTCAAATTTGATTACACTACATCTAGATATCACGTGTTATATGAAGATTGACATGTAGTTTGAGGCCTCTTCAGAGTAGTATCAATTTTTGTGGTGCACGGGGGTGCCTATAACACAACCAATGTTTTTTTCATGAATTTTCATCCATGGTTAGGGTTTGGAAGGTTAATTGGAGTATTTAGAGGCCCTCATAGTGTGACTCACATTGAATGACAAAGAGTGACAAAGAGATTCAAACAAGCAAAAAACCTATACAATTATAGGTCACAGTTCTGAGTAGGTTCAAGACCATACAAATAGGTTAAGACTGTATAGACATTCCTACCCCTACTGTACGGCCCTACATAGGAGAATTTTTAGGTCACAATTCCAATTCCAAAGTACTTTCAGGTCCGTATACCCTTGTTTCATCATTCAAATCCCCCATATTTTTCCAAAATCATTTGTAATCAATTAAGTGCACTCAATCCCTTGTGTTTGTGAGCTTTTTTTGTATCTTTTGACATTAGTTACAAGTATTAATGTGTTATTCTTATATTGAATGATTAATATTGAAATATAATCAATCAGAATAACCTCATATACGTTATATTTCATTTCTTTTTTGTTATAGGTATAAATATTAATCAAATCTAAAAAGGGGGAAAGAAATAGGTTTATAACACCTTTGTAAAGCTATTTTTCAAGCATTAAATTTAGTACAAGATAGCATTTGGCTCATTTTTTATTCCTCTCTCTCTCTCTCTCTCTCTCTCTCTCTCTCTCGCAACTCTACTCTCTTTGTGCGTTCATATTTTATCAATTCTTGATCTTGGACCACATTCTCACAATTACAATTAGCAAGTTAATTATAGCCCAAAAGAGAGATGTGAACTGGGAAAAATAAAAAGAGATGAAGAACAAAATATGCCAAATAATATATTATCCCATCCATATCTACTCCAAAAATTTCATGAAGATCTAAAGATGTTATAGAACATTCTAAAATTGTGTGATTTTCCCCAAAAATGCCTCTTAAATAATTAACAACTTTGGAGGTTCCTTCAATTGCAAGACAATAAGAAAAGAAAATTATAAAGACGAGATTTGAAAGGAATTAATGTCTTCCCATGAGATTAGGGAAATAAGATGAAGTTTAAGTTGTCATTTGTCTGATTTAAGCATGGTTACACTTGTACCACTTGCCAACAACTTACCTCCATGCAAGTTTTAACTATTATCTATGTTTGGTGGGACCACAAAGCGACTAGTAGCTCAAAGAATCTTCTCGAAGGAGAAAATATTCCTCCAAAGGCATCTAAAACCAATTTAGGTATCATTAAAATGAGGAAAGAAGCTAAAACTAACTGAAAACTTTGTCATGAAGATCTCTCTGATAACTCAACCATTCTCCTTGTAAAATAAATATAGTGTTGCTCTCCTTGAGACATTTCTAACGGTGTCGTGTGAAAGTGAAAGCAGGATCTCACTCGAAATTCATGAGGTAAATACCAAAGCCTTTGTTATGTTTTCATTACATCCCCGAGTAAAAAAAAAACTCCACTAGGGAAAACTGTAAAATTTAAGCTCATGAAGATATCTATCAACGAATATTTGAATCAATAGATCGCCGCCACTTATATATCTATCTTACATGTCTCTCATCGGTGGCCTGGGGATATGTGGAGAGCACGTATGAGGAATGGATCTCTTAGAGAACCCGGTTGAGCTGATTACCGCCACTTATCATTCATCGGTGGCGTGAAGAGGGAGGGCTCCTTAAGACACAAAGACGTACCAAGTTCTTCCACATGTTCTTTAATCTACCTTGTGTTTTTCATTAGAATTGTGATATACTTGCGAGGAAAAACTTATCCATAGCAAAAAAAATTGAATACCCTGGGTGTTGATTATTGACATGTGTCTCAAATTCCACGCATCCTTCATTGACATTTCATATGGTCTGTAGGATTAACCGATGTATGAGAAGATATTTCTTACTAATCAATTCCACATATATCCCATCAATGGCTTGTAATTTCTGAGGGATGATCAGCTATCCTTTCTATAACTATGTGATGTCCCCAAAATTTGATTGTCGTCATTTGTCCACCTCGCCACTTGTCAAGCATCAGAAGTATGTAAAGAGTGAAAACTTTTTTAACTAGCACTGAGGGAAATTTTAAGATTTCATGGTACGTGAGAATTCTAATTGATTCCACTTTTCACTCATCAGTTCAAGGCGCAAAAGAAACTAAGTCAAAAGTTTGATGATATTATATCTTTACATGCAGGGGTGAATTAAGGCTTTTGACCGCCTTAGGAAGTACTCGGAGGATACGCCCCCCTTCTAGTTATCAGCATATAATATTTGTAGTGACATGACATGCAGTCTGTAGATACATTATAAATGCAGGTGAATTTAATTGTCTTGTTTATAACAATTAAACAGAAGCATTAAAATTTGACTGAGTCATTCTAAAGGTAAACAGGGTCCCTGCATGCAACACCTGATACAAAAATTATGAAATCAACATATAAATTAGAATAGGCTAACCTTTTTCAATTTAATTAAAGCTTGTAACTGCGTATGAGAATGAACCATGATCCATTAATATAAAACTGGATCCATCTATCGATTTTACAATATCGTTCATAGAGCCATTGTTTATTACTAAGATCCCTCTGTACTAGTTGTGGCTTGATCTCCCGCGTAAGAGAGTCTAGAAAGTATATTTCAGAAATACAATCAATCCCCAAATATGACAATACAGCCATCTAATTACAATATATATGTATATTTTTAAATTAATGAAGGTTGTATGTAGCCAACGAGAAGGTTGAGATACCCAACCTGTCACCTAAGATAGCTCCTCTAACACCTCCTGCTCTTCATGCACCCTAGGCAACTGCCTAGGTTGCCTAAGGCATGAAACACCCCTGTTTACAGGGGTCTTTTTTTATCTCCATTAGGATTGATGGGAAATCCCCTCGAACAGTTAGTTAAATTGAATGTCGTATACTCATATTGAGGAAAAAACACAATATTTTTCCTAATTCGTGTCTAATTTAGACTGTATGCTTGCCAAGCAAGGAAGGGAAAGCAATTTGGATAGATTTAAACATAAAGGACCCGAAATATACTTGTATAACTCCATAAAATCCTTCAATTCCATGTAAATAAAAATGTGTGAAACTAAAATAGAGAAAGGTGCTTATTTTGACAACATTAGTACCATTCACGATTTTAGATCAACAACAACATACACCTGAATAATATATTATAACATTGCTTCAAGATGCAATTTTTTATGTCATTATACAAAAACTCAAACATCAAAATCTTCACTAGGAATACACCACATCATGGCCCTTCTTATTTTCAGCGGGTCTCTCCCCTCCTTTTTTTATGTTTTTGTTATCTCATACAACTCATGCTCCCAAAATGGGGGTTTGGATTCCATATAATAGCTTAGACTATAACTATCATTGGCATCTTCATTATCTTCTTATTTCATATTTTCTTTTAATACTAACACACAACCTTGTTGCAACATTAACTTGCAATAACATATACAACATTTTCAATCCACTTATGAATGCATGCAATGGTTTTATCCCACCATCAACAATACATACATTTTCCCCAACCATATATTTCATGTTTGTATATATTTTTACCCTACCCATATCTTATGAGATTTCAAGGGTTTCTTCCCCAATAGATATCCCCTACCTTGTATTCAAACAACCAATTATTCTATATTTTTTAAATAAAAAATAGGGGTTTCCCTTACCTTCCTTTCTTTTACATTAATGCCTTCACTTTCTATTGAAACTTCTTCCATTCCTTTAATTCTAATGGGGGTGTTCTTCTTCTTTGTCAAGTTATTCATCTCAAACCATTGGTTCAGATTCCTCTTTTTCCTATGTTGTAGTAATTGACTTATTTTCATCCTTTGTTTCCTTAGCATTGATATTATCCCAAGAGTTCACGTCCTCTTCAACTAACCATTTTTATTGCCTTCTCAATGAATAAATATTTCTTATAACCTGCTTACACATCAAAATTATCCTTTTCATCTCCTCTTTGGTCACAAAATTTGAGTTTCCTCTTCAGTAAAATCCCCTCAGTCTTTTAATAGTGGCTCCGACAATTGATTGAATCATTGTTTCCACTGATAGCATTCCAAAATACAAATATAAATAAATCTACAAACATAAACTATAAATATTTTATTAACATTAAAAATGGGGGTACAAGCACACCCAATATTGGATCACACCTATAAATCATAATGAAACAAATCTCTCGCATAATAGTGGTCGTCTCTATGTAATGATATGTAATTTTAAAGGATACATTTCTCATGGATTTTCCCTTTTTTATTTAAACCACCAAAAACATTAATTGACCCATAATTAATTCATAACTTAATTCTTTACTAACTCTAATCAACCAAAATATAATATAATAATTATCACAGGAACTATAGATATATATATATATATAGATATATATATATATATATATTATATATATATATTATTATATATAATATATATAGATATAAACCCCTCCCATTCCTCTCAATTTAAACCTTATTCCACTATAATGTTTCATGGCCCTTAAGCTTGGTTTTAGCTATGTTTACTTTCTTCACATTTTTGT
>CM034151.1:339274874-339307505 GCA_019776745.2 Taxus chinensis
GTATATTCCCACCATGTTGGCAGACAAAGGAAAACCCTCCATATTTTTCATTTTCACACTCAACAGAAGATTAAATTTGTGGTGGAGAAATGATGAAATTTAGTAAGATAAAGCTGTGAGTCAAAAGCCAAGACAATCATGATGAGTTGATCATTGAGATTGTCTTTGATACTTGCATGAAGGAGATAAATAAGATACAAACTAATATCATACAAAAGGAGGAAATTGGCTTGTTATGATATAACACATGCAAAAACATTCAACTCAGAAAGATATGAAAATGAGTGTGTGTATTTCAAGGTGGATTATCAAAAGGAGGGAATGATTAAATATCAAATAAAACCATTTAGATGCACTCATAAATCATTGAAAAGTATATTGACTTACATAAAAAATAAATGATTAAACAAAAGATGCTAAAAGGGTGACATGGCATCCTAGTCATTCTAGAAATGAAAAAAATACAAATCATTGTAATCCCTCCACATCATCACAAAATAAAGAGGAGATCATATTAGTGCCAGAAAGAGGAATATTCTATTGAAATTCACATTTGGGGTGGTAAAAAAATATGAGAGAGAGAGGAAGTTGTATCTATATGAGCGAAATATTCTCATATAAGGGGGTAAATTTCTTCTAAATTTTTAGAGAAAAAATAGAGAAAAAACATTGTATTCTTCTTCATAAACATGAAAGAAACTGAGAGAACCTGTGAGTTAGTTTATTTTGTCTAAACCCTTGGCGAAAATTAATTTCTTGAAATTAACTATGTGGTTTTTCTGTTGAGAAATTTTCCTTGTTCTTAGGGTAAAATACTTTGAATCAACTAATTTGCCTCCTGTTCCATATAATTGCTGATAGTGTGTTTCTTAAACTACACTAGATTTATCTTAATTAGTGGCATTTGGAACTACAATTACCCTGTACTAAGCTTTCTTCTTTCTGTTGGGTGATAAACATCTTAAACTCATATTGCTCTGTTTGGTTAAAAGATCTCAGTAGGATTTGAGTGCATCTTGAGCGTATTGAAGGGAATTATTAGTATTTTATTATTGAGATTTAGTATAAGATTTTTGTGTTTGAATTCTCAAGTTATGTGAATTTGTTGTGCTCTTGGGCTCTTCCATGAAGTGCATCCTTCTGAATTAAAGGGCGGTTACTAGTTGGTGAGGTTTTTTTTTCCTCCTTGCCTTGATAGTGATTTCCCAAATATTTTGTAAGGGTTTATTAGAAATGTTGTATATCACTTTAAATCCAGCTTTAATATCTCTTCACACATAAAAATTACAACATAAAACTATTAAATTTCTTCTGAATTACCCATGTTTTTCGCTTTATAAACATTTGCAAGGGACTTTTACCATTTATAAATACCATCCCTTTCCCCATATAGTAAAGCAAGCTAGATTTGCACTGTCTAGAGTGACTGAGCCTATCGTTCAATGAACATCTGCTTATTAGTGTCAACTCGTGATAGTTAAATGAGGTTTAGATTCATCATGTCCTCTTCACAGGACTTCTTTCAGCATTTCCAGAGACTCTTAGAGAACAACCATATCATGATCCATATTTTGTCACATTACAGGTCAAAAAATGGGTCCTATCACCCTGGTTAAAGGAAAAACCTAAAGTGGGAGGGAAGGTCACCCCCTTTATGAGTGCAATCCAATATCTCCCAAGTCAAATCTCAAAGAGTCTGTTAGATGTGTCCCCAGCTACAAACGGCCCAATATTCAGTATGAATTTCTCTAAGCATCTAATGCAATTTGTAAATGCTATTTGGCTCTTAAGGTGGTGCAGATTTGGGTACTAACAGGTTGTTACATTTTCTTGATGAGGAGGTGTTTAGGAATGCCCAAGAGATGGAAAAATATGTATCTAAAGAGTGAGAGTAAGGAACCAACCAAAATACTAAAAACAATTGAAATACTGGGATAAAGAGCATTTTTAGGAGTTATTGGTTGGGATAATTAAGAAAAATAGGGACATATCTAAACTAACATTTATGGGTTTTAATGTAAAGATCATCAAAAAATACCTCCTAATATAAATTCCATATCGTGTAGAGGTACATTTTTTGAGGAGGCACTGAAAATAGCCAAGTTGTTTATAAGCTCCATAAAGTTTTTATCCAAACGAATGTTTCCCAGTATTTGTAAAGATCATTTGATTTTTTATTTATGAAACTAAAATTCAAGGAATTTATAATACATCTAATCTCATCCCATGGAGTTTTTTGTTGTTTATGCATATGCATGTTTCTTTTGAAGAGGCCCAAAAACTAAATTTTGGCTTAAAAAATAGTCTAATTTTTGTGTAAGAATTAAAAAAGGTTGTGATTATGTTTAAATAGGCTCATAGATTCATTTCCAATACCCATACATAATATCCACTCTCTCATTTCCACATGATGAGATTAGTGCAATTCACTCGTTACTAGTTACAAATTTTTCATTCAAATACAATTTTTGCCTTCAAGTGACATACCCCAGAAGGGTTGGTTTCATGAAGGGTGATAACAAATCACTAGTGAAGTTTGTTTAGGTTGGACCTATGACTCCTTTCCCTTCAATTGTGGCCACTTACTGAGACTTATCATAATATTAGATAAAAACTCTACAAATAGATTAGTGGTTGAGTTAAAGCTTAATTTATACGTCACCTATGTTGGTAATCCTTTGAAGATGCCTAAAACCACACATAGTACTCCATCTATATATGTGATATACTATTGTATGGATATAACTATATGTGATAACATGAACTATTAAAAAATGCTTTCCATCAACTTGGATTACTTGTTCTTGACTTGGATTTATGTCTCTTGATTTGGAAAGCCTTGACTCTTGGACCTAGGTTGGAGTGTGTCAACTGTGTAGGGGATGCTATATTCTTTTTTGTCTTTAAGAATTTTTAGAGACCTTTACATAATCTGATGGAATTTTCTAGAAATATTTGAGAGTGCACTAAGTAAATGATTTTCTTATACTTATATATGGTTAGTGTCATAAAATTTTGCATAAGATTTTTGTTGAATTTCAATAGGTTATGTGAAATTTTGTGCTCTTGGGCTTCCATGAGTGCATACCTTCTAATTAAAGGGCGGTTACTAGTTGTGTGAGGTTTCCTTCTTGCCTTGATAGTGATTTCCAAATATTTGTAAGGTTTTATTAAGAAATGTGTATAATAAACTTTATCCTGCTTTAATATCGCAATTCAACATATCACGTCACAACAAAATGACAACATAAACTCTTAATTCTTCTAATTACCCTGTTTTTCCGCTTTTTATAAACTTTGCAACGGCCTTTACATTTATACCATCCCTTTCCATAAATATGTAAAAGCAAGCTAAGATTTGCACTGTCTAGAGTGACGTGAGTCCTATCTTTCAATGAACATCTGCTTCGTTAGGTGACCCCTCGTTAGCAGTTAAATATGTTTAGATTATCATGTCTATTCAGGACTACTTTCACATTTCAAGAACGCTAGAGACAACAATATCATCCATATTTGTCACATGCAGGTCAAAAATGGGTCCCTACACCACTGGTTAAAGGAAAAACCTAAAGTGGAGGGAAAAGGTCACCCCTTTAAGAGTGCAAATTCCCACTATCTCCAGATCAATCTCAAGAGTTGTAGATTGTGTCCCCAGCTACCAAACGTCCAATATCAGTATGAAATTTCTCTAAAGCATCTAAGGCATTTTGGAAATGCTATTTGGCTCTTAAGTGGTGCCGATTGGTTACTACTTTACAGTTTTGATCTTTTCTTATGAGGAGGTGTTTAGGAATTCCCAGAGATGGAAAAATATGTTATCTAAGAAGTGGAGTAGGAACCAACCAAAATACTAAAACAAGTGAAATAAGGGGATGAAAATGAGGCATTTTTAGGTATTATTGTTGGGATCAATTACACATAATGGGAAATATCAAACTCACATTTATGGGTTTTTAATGTATAAGATACATCAAAAAGACTCCTAATATAAATTCATATCGTGTAGAGAGTATTGAGGCACTGAAAATAGGCCAAGTGTTTATAAGCTCCAATAAAGTGTTTTAGCCCAAACGAATGTTTCCCAGTATTTAGTAAGATCATTTGAATTTTTTATGAACTAAAATTCAAGTAATTATACATCTAATCTCATCCCATGGAGGTTTTTTGTGTTTCTGCATATGCTGTTTTCTTTTGAAAGGCCCAAACACTAATTTTTGGCTTAAAGAAATATCTAATTTTTGTGTAAGATTAAAAAGGTTGTGATTATGTTTCAATAGCCTCAATAGATTCATTTCCAATACCCATACATACTCTGCCACTCTCTCATTTCCACATGATGAGATTAAGTGCAATTCCTAGCTTACTAGTTAAAGAATTTTCATTCAAAAGATTAAAAGTTGTGGCATTCCATGGACATACCCTCAAGGGGGTTGGATTTCATGAAATGGGTGATAAATCACAGTGATTTATTTTTAGGTGCTAGGAATCACTTTCCCTTCATTTGGCCACTGACTGAGACTGAATCATAATATTAGATAAAAACTCTACAAATAGATTAGTGGTTGAGTTAAAGCTTAATTTATACGTCACCTATGTTGGTAATCCTTTGAAGATGCCTAAAACCACACATATTACTCCCGCTCTATAGGTGATATACGATTGTTGGATATAACTATATGTGATGACTGAACTATTAAAAATGCTTTCCTCAACTTGGATTAGAACTTGTTCTTGACTTGGACTTTATGTGCTCCGTTGATTTGGAAAGCTTGCTCTTGGACCTAGGTTTGAGGGTGTCAAACGTGTGTAGGGTAATGCTTATTAGTTTTTTGTCTTTAGGAATTTTAATGAGACCTTTACATATACTGATGGATATTTTTCTAGGAAATATTTTGAGAGTGCAACTACGTAAATGAGTTTCTATATTTATGATGGTTGTGTCAATAAAATTTTGCATTAGGCATCCCAATATTATGGAGAATGTCAACCCATACAAAGAAATATACGCATTAAAAAATGGACCATTGGTGGAATAGGAAAGACCCAAACCTTTGAATGTTATACAATAAGAGACATATGGTACTATGAATTTTCTGTGCATGATAATAAATAGACATGGACTTCTGTGACTGATTGACATTTCCTGTAAGTGGCTGAGTAGTGAAAGAAGAGATCAAGTCTTCCAATAAACTAATATGGAAAAGGATAAAATCATTAGGTCATAGTACCTGCACAAGTCCATACTCAAAGGATAATTCAATTTACATTATCAAGTGATAAATTAAAACCTTTAAGTGTCCTACATTTTCTCCTCCCTTTAAGCTAAGAAATGAGGCTTTAATTTATAAAGGATATATACTTAAGTGTGTAACCCCTTTTTTTTTTGTTTGTTTTTTTTCATGTTTTGAGGTTTTTGGGTGGTTATATATCTCCAAGTGAAAACCTGGAATCAATAGTGTATTCCAATTTCCCATAAATAGAAAGAATTGAACTTTACTCTTAAATTGAAATTCATTTACACTGAAAATTGAAAGTGATCAAAAGCAGTGAAGAAATAGACTTGGTAAATGTGAATGGTGGAGATTATGCTGAAATTTGAGAAAAAATAAATTACACCAAATGAGGATTTAGGTGATAGATTCCCACTTTGTAGAAGTACATGAACCAAAATGGGGTGTGCGTTGCACTTTTGGCCCAAAAAATATATGTTAACAAGGAGGTTGGTGTCACTTGATCAATTCAGGAAATAATAAAATAATGCACTGTCACTTGACCCAAATATCCTTTAAAAGAGATGGAAGGGTGTCACAGAGACACTCGATCATATATATAAGAAGGGTGTTCCACTAGAACTAAAGTAAACCCATCCACCCATGGAACCACACCAATTGTACAAGAATATATATCCAAAATATGCAAATCAGAAAAAAAATTAAAAGGTATGATGTAAATGCATGCCCCATGATGGCTTATAATAGTTCTTGTGACAATTTGAGAATGTATAAATAGTAATTATCAGCTCATAGCCGCTGTTATACCAAATTGAAAATGTGCACCTGAATATTGATAGTTGTATTGAAACTGTACCATGCCCCCATATTTTTTTTTCATAAGATATAGGACTCTATACTGAAATTGTGTATCTATCCCTGAACATGTATGTACCTCTAAATCTTACATTTCTTCAAATCTGAAATTGGAGCCAAATGTTGCATATAATAGTTTGTCTATTAGTTCGTAATAATACAATGGTTTGATCCTTTTCTAAACAGTTCTAGCCCAGAATTGAAGTTCTGTGTGATTTTTATATTTTACATTACTTATGGCCTAATGTAACTTTGTTCACTACATTCTAGTTTGTAATGTTCTTGTGTGCCTGATGCATTGATATTCTTTGTAAATAGATCCCATTGAATTCCCCATCTTTTGAGATTAAGATATATATATATATATATATATATTATATATCATACTCTATATCTATCTACCCACACACAGCCGCTACTGTGATCAATTCACTTAACAGAAATGGAGTAGCCAGTCAATATTCATATAATCATCATGAACACACATATATACTTTTAGAGATGTCCACCCGTAGGACCCTGGCCTGGTAAGACAAGGATAATTAATCATGACACAGAGACAACACCACCCCACAAGAACCATGCACGAATAAATGCAAGAATGACAATCAATGTTATAATATAATGTTCAGATAACATATTATTGGGACACAATAATGTCACCACACATAACAAGGTCGATGGTGTAAAATGAAAGGAAAGTAAAGGCCAAAAAGGGAGTCAAGAGTGTTGTAGACACAGTACTAGATAAGCCAATGGTTTTCACACGACACGACAAACATAAGACATTTACTGTAAAAAAATACAAGTAGACAATATTTAATAGGAAAATAAAACAAGATATATAAGTCATGTACAATCCACACATGTTAGTCATAAAAATATAGATAAATACATATAATATAAGCTTGATTTGGATGTGAAAGATAATTATGTAATAAATGGAATAATAAAACATGATAGTTTAGCAGAGGCCCCCAGATTAGTACAAGGCCGTTGTTACAGAGAAAGTCCAACATATATATGTACTGGGCGAGTCCTGTGAATCTTGCATCATGCTCACATACATTGTAAAATGCATGTGTGTATAGAATATAAAGTATGTTATCTATCAAACCATGTGATAATAACATATGTAAATTAGAAACTAGTAATCAACCATTCTTTAGGGGCTCGAACTTTTATATTTTTAATCATTATTGACTGCTTCTAATTTGCTTAAAAAAATATGCAAAAAATTATTACTTGATGATATGAACAAAATTCGGTGAAGCAAAATAACCCTAAGTAAAGGGCTTAGCCCTCAAAAAATTTATGCACAATAGATGGGATGTGTCACTTTAGGATGAGGTTATGGACATGTTCCGGGTGGGGTGCTTGAGAAAAGGAGACTAAGAGAACACCTTTTCAAGATATAATCATGTAATAGCATGATTTGCTTACATAGGAATTAATGTCGAAACCTTTGAGATATTAGAATAAATATTGAGTTTACAATAGTTTGAGTAAAAATAACCCCATAAGGGAATCCTTTATTGTAACAAATGATTGCATTAAATAATATTTAAACGAGTTGATGAATAATCACATGACTATCCCTAAGTTTAAAATCCAAGAGTATCCTAGAAGTAGTCATATGTCCTAAGAAATTGGTAACCAAACCGTTTTAGCCATAGTTCATATAACCCTTGTAAGAGGAAAAAATGTGTCCATAAAATGATTTAGAATAGCGGCATTGATTCTACATGTTTCTTTTAGTATAGGGCACACTAAACGTAAATTATACATCCATTTTAGTTTTGCTCAAACTTTCATTGCAAGGTCCTTTGATGCATTTTCCTCTTGAGTGGGTGCATCAAATGTCTTATCAAAATCAGGGTGTGGGCTAAGTGCAGCAAGTTGGGGGACAAAAAGGGGGTCATAAGTGGGACTCATATTGCACATACCATCATAATAATCAACTTTAGGGATTATACAATCACCACATAACTCAAAATGTAGAAAAATTATATTCATATGATCGTAGCATAACGATCTAGTTTTCTAAAATACTAATTTTTAAAAAATGAACAATATAGCTATATTAAACCTCAAATTCATCTGAACTTGTATTTTTTTTAAAAACGCCTATAAATTATAGTCCCGTTTTCCCACATGGATTAACCAAAAAATCTGAATATATATTTTTCAATCCGTTGGTGAGAAGTTAGCTGCCACTACTACTTGGGGATGGATTTTATTTTTGTTTTTTTGATTACATATTTTATTTTTTATTTTGATTTGTTTTCCGTGAAAATTGTATAAAACATAAAGAAAACAGAGCACTTTCCGTTTGCCCCGCCCGCATAACTTCATCAAAAAATATTGAAATCAAATAAATTTTTTTTTTTGACATGTAATATAATTTCACCACGGTTGGGATGGTAAGTTTATTATATCACATTCTGATAATGAAGAAAAATTTGCAGTCTTAACCTAGACATAACATTCACGGGAAAGTGTCTAAAGACCTACTATTAGTAAAGACATTATAAAATGAATATTTATTTCCTATCTATTCACTTAAACAGTATTTATACAAAGATAACAGTCTCCCCTACGCAATGGTACCATTTTTATGACATATTTTTTAACCTTCGGCAATGTTTCACGTCCGGAAGACTAAATTTGATGTTTTGTTGTTTTTAATGTAAAATTCAGGATTTGATGTCCACTTAATTGTCCCCCAACTTGGTGCACTTACCCTGACATGATCGAACATGTTCACATGGGATAGACCATATAATTCAAGATATGTCACTATTATGTCGTAGTTTTCTTACCCTTGTTTCATTTCCTCCTTTTGTTCACACATTGTAACCATTATGTCAACTTGTATCATTATGTTAAATTGTTTACACTCATGCATAATCTTTTGGTCATCCCAGAAATTTTCCATTTCCTCCATTCAACCATCTCACTTTGCTTTACACCTTTTGAACTTAGGTTTCCCCCAAGGCCAACACCATTGCCTATGGGAGATGGTGTTTGGTTTGGTTTTTAACATGGTCAATGTCATTTCCCATTGGTGACAGTGTATGATATAAATACCCCCCATCTTTATCATTTTATCATCACTCATTCATCAATCTAAATTTTGACACTTGATCATATATTGAAACACTTTGTGGCATATTTTTTTTTGCAGCTAGTTTTTAGAACTTTAGGTTTAGAGCTTGCACTTTAATTGGGTTCTCATTGTAGTTCGGACTAAGAGATATATTATTTTTTGAGCTCCCTCTCTCCACCCACATGATTACCTATCAAATTCAGTCCTAGTACTTTATGGAGGATCATGCATCAACATCACATATAGGTAGATATTTCTAATCCTCCCTTTTCCTTATTTGCTTGTTTGTTGTTGTATGATGTTGTAATTCCTTGTTATGGATTAGGGTATATGTAAGTTTACTTTCTTTCTTATCTATTTATTTGTACTATTATATATTTCCCTTGGATTTATACATCCTTTTGTTAATCTTATTTTGAATCATAGAAGTACTACCTCTTTATCTTAAGTATAGACCTTCGAAACAAAGAACTACCTTATTGGTTTTGGCTAATACGTCTATATCACAAACTATGCTCCTAAGCACTTTGGTATTTATCGTATGTACAATCTAGATTTGATCCCCAACTTTTACACCTATGTGCAGTCCATATTAATGTTGTTAGATCATTTTGGTGAACCAAACTTGAACATTACTCTCCCCTAGATAGGTCATAATCTCTATCCTTATTAATTTTTCCTTCATTCCTTATACAATCGAATAATGTGTGAATTATTTCCAATGAATGATCATGCCCATGTATAATTCCCCTTGAAATTATGCCATTAGAAATGTGTAAGAAATTTCACGAATGATTCCATCTGGTTATATTTAATTTATGATATTTTCCCCCAACACCATCGTCCCCTATGAAATATTTTTGCATGGACGATCCCATAAGAAAATTCTTTTGAGAACATTTTTTGTAGTCACCTTACCCTCAGAAAACATCAAAATTAAGTATTTAACTCATGGTTATAATTAGACTTCTTCACACTATCTCTCAATCATGACAGTACCAAATAATACTTACCTAAGCTAGTTCCTCATTACTGTGATTATTTATCCATAGGAGTTGCTAGCAATAAAAATCCAAACATGACAACTCACAACATTTAGACCAGGTATAGCATTAAAAAACCTATATTTGACTTAGAAGACCAAGGAGAAAATGGAAATATTCCTGAGTTTGATTATCCTCCTACCATAAAAAAAATTATTTAATTATTCCTTAGATTTATATGAGAGTCATGTGATATGTTGCAAAAATGCATCGAATATTATCTATCTAGCAACTTGGATTTAGATATCAATCATGTTGAGCCTCTTCCGAGAAGAGAAAAAAATTATTGAACTAATGAAATTTCCCCTGCAACTAATGATCCTACTCAACTCATTATACAACTTATCAATTGTTTAAGCCAATAACAAACTAAAACAACCAATCACTTCTTATAAATACAAAATAACTTGGTTGAACTTATTAGTCAACCAAAAATGGTCTCCTAGGGCACAAAAAACCAAGGTTACCCCCTTTACCTCCCATTTTGTATTAATGGAGCACCCATTTCCCAACCTCCCATTCATAACAAGGTCATTTAATCTATTCAAAGAGACCCTCTCTCTCTCTCTCTCTCTCTCTCTCTCCTTATATCACTTCCATGGATCTAAGAGGGATCACACCTGTTAGCTATTATGATGGCTCTACCGACCCCACTCTCCACATCAAATACTTCAGAAGTTACAAGGATTGGGTCAAAGTCAACTCTTATGTAGCCACCAAGATCTTTTCCAAGACACTTATTGGAGATTCTCTAGATTGGTATCATACCCTTTGTGTTAACTCTATTGTCAAATTCAAAATCTTGGCGAGAACCTTAGTAAATGAATTCTAATATCATGTTCTCCCTAAAAACAAAATCAACGATTTTATCAACCAAAAAAATATGAAAAAAATATGGTCAATATTTCATCAAGTGATGGAAAACCTTATCCACTAAAGGTGAACATAATATGTCTAATGAGAGTTTGTTTCATCTATTCATTAGATCTCTTGAACCTTTTATTCAATACAAGGTGACATCCTTCTCTCCTACCAAATTAGAAGAAGAATCAAACAAACATAATACCAATATTAACTCATAAAGGAATTTGAAAATATTATACCTAAGAAACAAATTAATAATATCCAAGTTCTTATGTGTTCTAGAAGCAAGAATCCCACTGATGATAGAGTCATAAACACTCTTCCTAAAGTAACATCTTCTAATAGGAATATAAATAGAATTGATCATTATACTCCTAAGCCACATCACATCTCACAATAACATTCTTCCTTTGTCTAAGGATGAATTGAGACGTCTTTTACCTTGAACATTCACCATAGTTATAGATCCTTCTTGACCTCTTCATCAATGGCACGGTCAAATAATTATTTTGAGTGGCATGCTAATTAGGGTCATTTTTACAAAAACCATTGTGCCCTTTGATCATTCACCTACACCTTCCTCTTTGGAACTAAATTTTATCATGAAGCCATTACCAAAGAGAGGTTATATGAGGTTATCAAGGAATGAGATAAAGACAAAAATCATGATTAACATGAGGTGGTTCATCAAGACAATGAATATTTTAAAGTCTATAATGATCAACTCCCTAATCACTCTAAATATGACAAACTTAATCTTGATCCTACTCAAAAAATTAAAACAACCACTAATGTTGTTGAAAATTCATACCCATCTACTAGTACATCCATGGAGAACATTTTCATGTAGTATGAAGCGTATTGTTTATCGTATTGATCCAATCTATCCTTATTTAACTTAGGATATAACTTATAAAAATGTTTATCCATGTTCACTAAGCCAACAATTCCATGAACAAGCATCAATACATGATTCCACACTCTAGATAAATTCCTTTGGTCTATGTGCATATTTTCTTTCATAGTCAATCCTATCATTAGATTCATCATCCTCTTTAAATTCCATCAATCCATGTGCCCATGTACAATCAATATCTTTTGATATCACTTCTTCTATTCCGTATGCCATCAACTAGTGTGAATATTATTTTACCCTTGCCGATTTTGTAGTGATATAAAAATCAAAGTCTAGAGCTCTTATCAAGCCCCACTAATTCTAAATATTTTAAAACTTATATCCAACAAGTTCAAAATTATCTAGAGTCTAACCCTAAAATTGAGACCTCCTTATAGAACTCTCTACTATCCCAAGTAAAATTCAATTTTTTAGAAATCATTCGTATCCCACCTAAACACCATGAGTGTCATATTCCTAGCATCTTCACTTGAATGATCCCTCTTCCACCTACTTTAGGGTAGGAACATATTCTAGAAGGTTTATAAGAGGGAACCTTATGCCAATGTGAAGAGATATTTTACCTTTCTTATTATATTCATTTCCCTCTCAATTCTATGATTCATGATGATCTTATCTTATGTGAATTGACCCTTCCCTCTTCATCTCATTTTTAACTCGTCATAGTATAATTAAGATATCCCTCATAGACAAAGGTTTTGGTACACATGTCATTTGCCTTGATTTCATTAAGGCACTTGGATATTATATTGATAATCTAAAATCCACTAGGAACATGTGTCAAGGTTATGATCATTGATAAATATCCCCGCGTACTGCATTTGGTTACATATCACCATTCCTTCTCACACTATCCACATGAAAGTCATGATAGTAAAATTTTCCTTTTTCTTATAATATTCTCTTAGGTTAGCTATGGACCCATCAAATACACATAGTTGTATCATCTTCTAGACAATGCATTAAGTTTACACATATGAGGGCTATTTTTAAATTTTAAGGTGATATAAAACTTGGGAAAATTTACCTCTAGTAACAACATGGGACATTAAAAATTCCCACCTTGGAATATCTCTCTAGTATCCCATTTTGGGAGTATCAATGCTTTAACTATCCCACATAATTTCTTTCTAGCTATAGTGGTCATCCCAAGGTCATGGTCCATACTTAACTAGCCTTATTGTCTTGGATGATAATGATTTTAATGAAATAAACGTTATAATAAAAACTTCCTATATTGTTGATGCCATGATCTTATAAGTATCTCCTCTACAACCTCAGTTTTGTAATAAGGATGCTAATAGAGTCTTTGTAGTCACTTATTTTCACCAAATTGTCTTTGCATAATAACACTTCATTTAGAAAGATATGAATGCTCACCCAAAGCACATGCAACACTATCTAGGTGCCTCCTTTGTGAAATATTGTCAAGATGTTAGCATGCATGTTCCTAGTTTACTATTACCAGATCATATACTCATTTAGATGTAAATCATTAGCATTCACCATTTCACAAACACATGTAATAAGCATAACATATCAGACTAAACTATTACTAAGTATTAATTGTATTACAGAATTATCATACTTAGATACAATAGATATCCAACCATAATTATCCATTGCATTAAGTCATCAAATATTACATAGTAGAAGCTGAATACATTACAATAGTCACTATCAGAAAATCCATGCATGCTAGTAACATCAGATGAAACATGATACTACAATTTACATGGTCTCACATGCATGGTGTCCAAAACTATGTAGATTAACTAATATATATAAGGGTGGGGAATTCCCCTTCACCACCCATGCATCTCAAAATATATTGCATGCTCAAAATAACCATGTGCTCAGTAGCTACGTGCTTTTTCAAGAAGGGACTAATAATAGATAAATCTAGAAATAAACTCTAATTTAATCCTATTATTAGTGTGATTCATGCATGACCTTTAAAATCTTTATCTCGCATGTGCTTTATCCTAAAAATATATCTTCCTTAGTCTATGAATTTTTCCTACTTTTATCGTTACATGGGCTGCACTCTAACCACTTTTCCTATTTTTAGCCCATGTGACATGAAAAATTGGCTAAGTCCTAGAACTAATCTTCCTGGGAATGTCACACCACTTTAACTGACACTTGTGCACGCATATGTGCAAACTCTTTCCATGCCATCTCAATACTTAGGAATTTTTGCCAACCCAACATTACCCCACAATAATTACATTCCCACCCCCGACAATGGGGTTGCACAACTTATCTCTCCAAAGAGTGGAATAATAAAGAATAAGGTATTCCATAATGAAAGAATGTAACCAGATGAAATAATAACTAGTTTTCCTCAATCCTCAGCTGGGAAGCAAGAGTTCAAGATACTCCTTTGTTTATGTCGGCCTCCAACTCATTCCACTCTCCTAGCCCCTTCTTTGCTTTATCAGGGACATCTCCTAGTACTCTTCTCCATTTCTTCTAGAGCCATTTCTTGACCCTTGTGCTTCAATTCCCTTGTTCACTCCAGCCAATACCTGATATCATTCCATCCATGAAATCCATTATTACACTGTGATTAATGCACCCATAGCTCCTTTATTCATCATCTCATGAGGGTCCGTAGATGGCCTTAGGTGCATCACTGTTTCATCACTATAATGGAAAATTTTCTCTTATCTCCCCAAGGACTCATCCTTCTTTGCTACTGTAAATCTTGTTTTCTACTCCTACAAAATGTAGGCCTTAAGGATCTTCTACAGATCATTGCAGATGTACCCGCATGCCCAATTTTACTTCTTTCAATTCATCTTTTAGGTTTCTATAGTATGGAATCATTCTCTGTATTCTGTCGCCCTATGGTATTCTTCAGTGCATTTCTTTCTCAGCCTTAAATTTTTCCTCAATATTATCTCATACGTGTGGCCAGCTTCTCCTTGAGCAAGAAGATGAACTCAATTTTGTAGAAACTACAAGGCTGAAGGGTATTTCTTATTCATTTTCTTTTCATCAAAATTTGAATACGCCTCTAAAATTTGACCTCCATTCTCCATAGTAAAGTCCACAATATACCTTCTTTCACTTCTCAAATCTCCTTTTGTGCGCCTTAGTTAGTTTCTTAATTTTACTTTGTCTTGTTTTGATTATCCTCATGCAATGTCTTGATACATGAGTACCTTATCTAGGTTCCTTTGTGTCACCTCTTTCTACCACCTTCAACAAGGCATTACTTTTTTGTTCATCCTGTAAAACTTGGTTTTCTTTATTGTCATGTGTGCTAACTAGGGTGCTTTATTCATATTGTGCATCTAATGACAATATTCCTCGATTGACATTGGAAACTATGGTTTGTCTATATGCATATTTATACTCCAAGAAAGATACTTTCATAGTGCACATATTTTCACCCTTGGGATCTATCAACTCCCATCCATATAATTTCTTTATGTGTACAAGGGTTCTCTAAAACCATCGCGTGCAGATGATCTTCGAGGGATCATTAACATATCCCAAGTCAGACGTCTTCAAAATTTATTTTCCTTTGTTCCTACCTAAACTCACCTGCCCTTGGGGATATGTGTTTTTTCTCCTAAAATTGGGCCCTCAAGTGTTGCACACCCTTATGCTCTCCAGAAGGCTTGCTTGATGTCTCACCTACACTCTGTTCTATTTCTTCACTCCTCTTCTCCTATGGGGTCATTTCTCCTCTTCGTACCCACTCATGTGCCTCTATGTAGCATGACGGGTTTCTTATTCCCTAATCTACTCTTCTCCTTCTACATAAATAATTGGTGTGGACTCAATGTTCTATGGTGTGTGCAACCTCATCTGATACTTCTTCCTTGCTATCTTCCCTAGGCACATACTTGAATCTCCTTCTCTTTGTCTTCTTCTCATGCGGAATTGGCTAGACTAGGGAGATAACCTTAGGTGACCTCTATAACAGATGAGAGGTTCTCACACCACTGAACCTTAGTGTTCTGGTTCTTTTCAACTTTCTCCTACCAGCCCTTAGTCATCTACACCACCTCCTCTTTCTTCTATCTCTATCTGGCCTCACTATCAATCTCCATCCTTTCTTACTATCCTCCTTCTTGGTAGGAGTACTCTAGCATGTGGCCTCTTAATCAATCTACAGTTGGTTTTCATATAGTACCATGATCTAGCATACCACTATCTTCTATTTCCTCCTCCTCATCATAATTAACATCTTCTTCTTCATCTATTTTAGGAGGAGCGTGCTCATTCTCCTATATGGTTTCAACTATGTGTTTTCCCTTGGGTACTCTTAGGAAGTTTGAAATCATTCTCAATATATTTCCCATTCACTAATTTGGGCTTAAGGTTAAGGTACACCTTAGCATCACCCACTTTTCCAATCAGAAAAGTCATATAATTGATAATAATGTCATCATATATCATCATGTATCTATGTATGCAGACTTACCTAGATAAACGTAGGTCTTCCAGAGAGTATGGTACATCGCAATAAAAATTTTCTGACATCAAATCTCAGCTTTTACACATCTGAAAATTTGTTCACAGAAGGCATGTAAAATAACACGCAGTGAATGCATAAGGAAAATTTTTCACCAAGGGCTCCGTTTAATATCCTTTATCTCTGAACTTGTCACAATGCATTAGTGTTGGAATACATACAAACTTTGCATTCCCATCCACCATAGCAGACAAGTCCTTTGGTATTATCTCTATTCATGTGTTCAAAGGCCTCATGCATATGCACTTGTACCAAAGATTCAAACATTTTTCTTGTATGGTCCACTCATAGTTCCGTCACAAGTGTATTTTGCAAACATCTCTAGCCAACGACTTATTCTCTTCCAGGAAACTTCCATATCTTTTTCCTTAGGGTCCATTTGAGTGCCCCAATCTCTGCAAATACAATAGAGATATAATAATATAACCTCAACTTATCTTATCTCCCTTATGCACCTCTTCAACAATACTTTCTGTCTATAAATGTAGATAAGTTTGTACACATTCCCCTCCGCCAATTTTCTAGTACAAAGTAGAGCCACTTCTTATTCACCTAGCCCCAATGCTCCTAGTTATTAAACTTTTTCTAGAAGGTGTGTGAAAAATTTCGACCACATGGTCATCTATCTTTTCTACATCCATCATGTCCCATCCTCCTTTCTAGTATTCAAACTCAACAAAATGTTCACTCTTACATCCACTTCATCATCGTGGTCACCAAGTAATTTCATGTTCCTGAGGTCCTGCAATCCTAGTGAGTCTCCGAATTAAGGGTGCGATGATGGTGCACCTTCCTTCTTGCAAAATAAAATAATTCCTCATAGACTCTGGATACAGTAACCACTAGATAAAGGTATCTCTCGCTTGCTAAATTATGGTAACTCATATATTTGCAAGACTCCATCTTTGTCCAAAGTTTTATGTCCAACATCGTCATAAATTGGTTTATCATCTTCAATTCTCAAATTTTTATTCTTTACCAGATTTTTTTTATCAATATGGTATTTATTTTCCTAGGTGTAGTGGTTGTAGTCACTCACCTTTATCCTTCCAAACATGGGAATCCTTAGTACATTCATCATTGTGACATCCTTCAGGTTGAATTACATCTCAGAATAATCAGCTTCATCAAGTGCACTTCTTTGACCTCTACTTCTGGTTCATGTCCTATCTTATTTCATCTTTTGGTTGTTCCATGTGCTCTCTTGGGTGCCATTTTGATATCCAAATCCTTCACCTTGCAGTCTCTTGCCTTTCCTATAATCTCTGCTTAAAAAACCTCAAACTCAGCTTGCCCTAGCTGCATTTTTTCCTTTTCAAACCCTAGCTCCATGAACGCACTTCCTTTCACATGACTCTAACACTCTCTTTTGACACTTCCCACAAATGACCTCTGTAATGGATGTGCTCAAATTCACCTAGTTTGATGCTACTGTATCACATCTGCACTCATGACTTTTCTACTTGGTCACTCTTAAATTCACTACTTCTCAAGGCTCAAAAAATCAAACATGCAAGGGTAAGACATGAACTCGTATGCACTTCCTCTTTATATATCTTTCTAGAAACTTGTCCACATTAATTTCTCTCTCACCTACCACCATACTCCAAATTTAATTATTTTTTTCTAATTTCTTTTACACGATTTTCTACTACTTTCTTCCACACTCCTGGTTGTAAACCATCTGAGCATGCGTACTAATTCTTGGCAATAAACCTCCTTACACGTGCCTCTATGTGCCAAAGTACATAATCCTTTATGCCTCATAATAATTAGTTTCCCATGTTTTTTTACTACCTCATGCATTATATTGTGTGATACATCATTCTACGCATTTGGTACTTCAATCTAAGATTAAATTTCCTTAAAAAAACCTTCATTCTTGAGCACCTCTAACACCTTTTCTTCTTGCATGCACCAATATTTCAGAGGACATTCATATTCCATCCCATATATGTACCTATGTATGACAACCTGTACTTTGAATCTTAGTATAAATAGATTCCTCTTTCATGTATCTTCTCCACCCCACACTAAAAGTATGCACGGTCCTCTGCGCATAAACTTTAAAGCATAGTAATTAGCTTCCTGCACACAAGTGCACTTGTTACAGACAAAACATTGAACTAAATTGACACAAACATAGCAACGATGAAGGGAAACAAATAAAAGGGGGAAATTTAATCTAATTAGAAGTACTACCTTATTAAAAACACCAAGAAACATTATTTATAGTAGGACTTCATCATAATCCCATTGAAGTAACCAGGAAATAAAGTGCCATCCAGCACCTACAACTGATAAGTGCCTGATTTAAGTATCTTTGTTATTACAAAAGGTACCAACCAATGTACTTTCAATTTCCCTGGGTGGTGCACAAACTTGGAATCATACAGAAGGACCATCTTTCCCACCTCAAATATTTTTTTCCTTATATTCCTATCATGTCAGGTCTTTTGTCTTACCTTTTCTATCTTCTTCTCTAGCATGGGAAATGGTGCATTCCGCTCTTCTAACTTGTATAAGTTTTTCAATGATCTCTTTCTCATCAACGTACTCATCAGCTAGTCCATGTACTCACACAATACTGTAGGGAGGGTAACATAAATTCAATAGGTAATATATCCTCTAAAAAAAACACCAACTCAAAGGTTGTGGCCTTATTCAACCTTTTATATGTGGTCATAAATGAAAAAAGGAAAACATATAATTTATCATCCTAATTGTTTGTCCCAAAATATTTTTTAAAGCTTCAGAAGTGTCATTAGCCTGTGGGTGATAGGGTGTAGTTTTATGGTGTGCCAACATAAACTCTACCAAAATTATTATGATAGTCTCATTTAAGAAATGAGTTCCTCTATCACTAGTTAAACTCAATGAACATCCATACTTGCTGATAATGTTTTCCCATAAAAATATTGCTATTGTAGTAGCTGTATAATCCTATGTAGGTGCTGCTTCTTTCCACCTTGTTAGATAATCTGTATTAGTTATAATATAATGCGCACTAGTCCTACTCGTGGGTGGTGAAATAGGACCTAAAATATCAATAGCCCATTTTTCAAAAGGTTCAACACTTGTAATAGGCCACAATGAAATCTCATCTTTGGTTTTAAGCTTCCTAAGGCACCGAAAATGATCACACACATTTACATATTATTTTATATCCTTGTACAAAGTTTCCCACTAAAGTCCAGCCATTAGAATCTTGTGCATGGTAGCATTAACAAAATAATGACCTCCTGCAATTCCACCATGAGATTTTTCCATAATATCATATCACTCATACTCCAAAACACAACGGTCCAAAATTTCATCACAACCTAGTTTGTACAAATATCCACTAATCAATTGGTAAGGCGCATAGCGTATTACAAATTGCTTCTTTCTAAGGTCTTCGACACTTGTCTAGTGTGCAAAATACCACAATATTCTCTAAATATGCGGGTGTGCAATTTAACTTGAAAAGATGTGCATCTAACATTGTGTGTTCAATGCTTGCGCATCCTCTCTAGAATTAATTCTTGACAAATGATCAAACCCTGAATTGCTTTTTCCTAGTTTTACAAAAATGTAAACTAAAACTCCTGAAATAGTAGTATCCACCTACATATGTGCCCTTTCAAAATAGGCTTGTTGACCAAATGCTTAAGCATCATATGATTTGTAGAAAAATAAATGGTGTTTCCAAAAATTATTGTCTAAACTTATGCAACACGTAAATCATGGACAAAGCCTTGCACTCAGTAGTTTTATAATTCTACTCCATAGGTGTTTGCGAAGTAAATAGGATGATCTACTATTCCTTCTCCTGGTTTCGCTAATTGCCATTCCAGAAGCATCAACATGAACATGAAAGGGTTTGTCCCATGAAGGAAAGTGCAAATAGCTACAGTGGTTAGCCTTTCCTTCAATGTTTCAATGCTTTGCTATTCGCGTCACCCCAATATAACATTCCCTTTGCATTTAATAACTCCTCATAGGGTATGACTACTTTGCATAGCCTTTAATGAATTTCATATAATACCCTGTATGTCCCAAAAATACATACACTTCACATTTATTATTAGGTTTGTCCAAACCCAAGATCACAACTATCTTGGCTAGGTCCACCAACAAGTCCTTCTTATAAATTATATACCCCAGTAAAGGTGTAAAAAGGTTTGCAAATATGCATTTCTTAATGTTAAGATAGATGCTCAACTACGTGCACCTCTTAAACATTAAAATGGTCCTTCACTAAGGCAGTTACTATCTATCATATATAGATACCTTCAAGAATTATGAATAAAGTCCTGAAAGGCCTATATAACAATGCATGAAGAACACTGCTTGGACATTTTTCAATCCAAAAGGCATCATTATGTAGGAAAAAATTCCCCACTCAATGGTAAAGTTGTCTTTTCTGATCTTCCTTTGCTATGTGCACTTGATGATAACCTGAAAACCCATCTTAAAAGAGTATATCTCAAACCTAGCAACTCCCTCAAGGAATTCCTCTATGAATTGGGGTAGGAAAAGGATCAATAACACATGAAGCATTAATTCTCTATAAGTCCACACAAATCCTAATCCTTCCATCCTTATAATGTTGATAAAATGGGGCTAACCCACTCAAAATCTTCAATAGGAATAAATTATACCAAACGTCAACATTTTATATAATTTCTTCTTCCTTTACCTTTACGCAAAGATTAGGGGTTCATCCTATAATGTCTCTTCCTAACTAGAATGCACTCCTTCTTTAAAGGCTGATTTTCATCTTCCCTAAAGAAGGGTGTACTCCCTTTAACTCATGATAGCCTCCGCAGAAATAATCCTAGAAATCATGCAAAATCTCAATAATCGTAGCCACTCTTCCTACTCTATCTAGTAATCCCAATAGTGGCCTCCTTAGGCTCTACTTCTGTTCCAATTTTACCTTCTTAGTTTCATAGGGGACATAATATGCGCTTGCATTTTCATATGCTGTGTGCATCACCTCGTGTATATCTTCAATGTAGTTTACATCTAAGGTATTACCCTCATCATCACCATCATCAGACCAACTATTGTATACACTAGTTTATACCCTTTTCTTTTTCTTCCCACGCATGGACCATATCTTCTTCTTTCTTCTTTCCGTCTCTTCAAGGTTCAGGCACACGTCTAGATAAAATTCTCTAAAACATATATAATAGAGTTCCTCAATTTATACTTTCTCCCAAAGTAAGGCACTTCATAATCTGCAATGCTCATTGACTAGAGGCCTAGTAGAAAAATAATAAAAATAGGTCAACGGTGACCTGAAAGACTGGATCTGAAATGTAAGAGAATAATAACCAACTCTGTAATATCTAAGTGCAATCTATATGCAACAGGGCTTGAGTATGATGTATTCAACCTCTAGAAGGGGTCTTGAGGAATCAAAAACCACAGAAATGGTAGAAACATAAAATACTGAGGTAGATTGAGAATCGGTACCGTTGTGTTATGGCGACTAGTGTCGGTCAAAGGAGAATGTTATCAGAGTTAGACTGGTTTAGGAAACTAGATAAAAATACAATATGTAACAAAGAGTGAGAAAGAAGGTTTTTGAAGAAGCTCTAAGGTGTTGCGAGACTGATCTAAACCTGCAAAACGGTAGAAGAAAGAAAAAAATGACAATATGATAAAAGCTGATTAACGTGATACCAAAGATAAGATAAGCCATGACGGATAATGTGAGTGATTTAAACACAATCCCAAAGGAGGTTCTGAAGGTCTGTAACTATTTGAAGGAATGCTCAGAATGAGAGGCATTTCCACTGGTCATGAAGATCTCAAATTACATGCATCTATGATTTTAGGATCCTTTTTGGAAGATTAAAATGTTTTATAGTGGTCGACGACGACTAGGCTAGTCACCACGGAATGCGGGGAAAATTTTCATGTAGTTAATGAAGCTTTTGTTTATCGTATTGATCCAATCTATCCGTTTAACTTAGATAATACCTTATAAATGTTATCCATGTTCACTAAGCCAACAATTCCTGAACAAAAGATCATCAATAAGCATGATTCCCCACTCTAATAATTCCTTTTTGGGTCATGTGCATATTTTCTTTCATAGTCAATCCTATCTTGGATTCATCATCCTCTTAAAATCCATAAATCCATGTGCCAGGACATCAATATCTTTTGATTCACTTCCTCTATTCCGTAATCATCACTCGAGTGTGAAGATTATTTTTCACCCTTGTGCCGATTTTGTAGTGATTAAAATCAAAGTCTAGAGCTCTTGATCCGCCCCACTATTCTAATATTTTAAACTTATATCCAACAAGTTCAAAATTATTCTAGAGTCTAACCCTACAATGATACCCCTTATAGAACTCTTCTACTATCCCATAAAATTCCATTTTTTTTAGAAATCTTCGTATCCACCTGAACACCCATGAGTGTCATATTCCTAGCAATCTTCCACTGAATGACCCCTCTTCCACCAACTTAGGTAGGACTATTCTAGAAGGTTTGATAAGAGGAACCTTATGCCAATGTGAAGAGATATTTTACCTTTCTTCTTATTCATTTCCCTCTCAATTCTAGATTCATGATGATCTTATCTTATGTGAATTGACCCTGTCCCTCTTCATCTCATTTTTAAAAACGTCGTCATAGTATAATTAAGATATCCCTCATAGACAAGGTGTTGGTACACATGTCATGTGCCTTGATTTCATTTAAGGGCCTTGGATATTATATGTAATCTAACTCCCTAGGAACATGTGTCCGGTTATGATCAGTTGATAATATCCCCTCGTACTGCATTTGGTGTTCCATATCACCATTCCTTCTCACACTACCACATGAAAGTCCAGATAGTAAAAAATTTTTTTCCTTTTCTTATAATATTCTCTTAGGTTAGCTATGGACCTCAAAGACCATAGTTTTTATCTCTCGACAATCATTAAGTTTACACATATGAGGGCTAATTTTTAAATTTTAATGGTGATATAAACTTGGGAAATTTTAACCTCTAGTAACAACATGGGACATTAAAATTCCCACCTTGGAAATATCCTCTAGTATCCCATTTTGGGAGTATCAATGCTTTAACTATCCCACATAATTTCTTTCCTAGCTATAGTGGTCATCCCAAAGGTCATGTCCATACTTAACTAGCCTTATTGTCTTGGATGATATGAGTTTTAATGAAATAAACGTTATAATAAAAACTTCCTATATTGTTGATGCCATGATCTTATAAGTATCTCCTCTACAACCTCAGTTTTGTAATAAGGATGCTAATAGAGTCTTTGTAGTCACTTATTTTCACCAAGCTGCCTAGGCATGCTAGCACTTCATTCAGGTATATCTGAATGCTCACCCAAAGCACATGAAGCTACTAGGTTCCTCCTTTGTGAAATCTTGTCAAGATGTTAGCATGTATGTTCATGATAACCATTAACAAAATATTCATTTAGATGTAGGTCATTATAGTCATCATATAGAAACACATGTAATAAGGAAACATAACAGATTAAACCATTACTAATATTAATTGTACCACAAAATTATCATACTTAGATACAATAATATCTAACCATAATTATCCATTGATAACCAAAATATTACATAGTAGAAGTTGAATACATCACAATAGTCACCAGAACGTCATGCACGCTAGAACATCAGAGCAACATGATAGTACAATACACATGGTCTCAAATGCATGGTGTCCAAGACTATATAGATCAACTAATATATATAGGGGTGGGGAATTTCCCTTCACCACCCATGCATCTCAAAATATATTGCATGCTCAAAATAGCCATGTGCTAGTAGCTGCATGCTTTTACAAGAAGTCTAATAATAGATTAATCTATAAATAAACTATAATTTAATACTATTATTAGTGTGATTTATTCATGACCTTTAAAATTTTATTTTTTCCCAAAATATATCTTGTTTAGTCTTGAATTATTCTTGCATTTATCTTTACTTGGGCTGCACTCCAACTGCTTTTCCTATTTTTAGCATGTGATATGCAAAATTGGCTAATTCCTAAAACTGATCTTCCTGGGAATGCCCTACTTCAACTGAAACTTGTGGGTGCCTACATGCCCCCTCTTTCCACCCTCTCAATACTTAGGAATTTTTTTTAACACAATATTACCCCACATTAAGCACATTTTCACCCTAGATAATGGGGTTGCACAACTTATCTCTCCAAAGAATAAAATAATAAAGAATAAGTTATTCCACCATAAAAGAATGAACCAGATGAAAGAATCACCAATTTTCCTCAATCCTTAGTTGGGAATAGGAGTTCAAGATACTCTTTGTTAATATCATCCTCCAACTCGTTCCATTCTCCTAGCCCCTTATTTGCTTTAGCAGGTACATCTCCAAGTATCTTCTCCATTTCTTCTAGAGTCATATCCTGACCCTTGTGCTTCAATTCCCTTTTCACTCTAGCTAAACCTGATATCATACCATCCATGAATTCCATTATTCACTCTACCAATGCCCCTATCTCCTTTATCCATATCTCATGTGGGTCCTTGATGGCCTTAAGCGCATCACTCTTCTTTGCTACACTGGCCAATTTTTCTTCCCTGCCTAAGGAATCATCCTTCTTTGCTGCTGTAACCTTGTTTTCTTCTTGTACTATATATGCCTTAGGGATATTCTTGAGATACTTGTAGTTACCCAATGCTTAAATTTCCTTTTTCAATTCATCTATGAGTTTTTATATTATGGCATCATTCTCTGCAATCAGACGCGCTATGGTCTTCTTCATCATTTATTTCTCGGTGTTTACTTGTTCTTCAATCTTCTCTTGTGTGGCCAGTTTTTCCCCAAGAAGAAGATGAACACAATCTTGTAGGAAGTGCAAGGATGAGGGGTAATTATTATTCATCTATTCATCAAAATTTGGATGCGCCACTAAAATTTCACATCCAATCTCCGTAGAAAAGTCCAAAATATACCTCTTTTATTTGTCATCCCTTTTGTGCACCTCAGTTAGTTTCTCAATTTACTTTGTGTTATTCTAATTATCCTCAAGAAATGACCTATACATGAATACTTTGTCCAAGTTCCTTTTTACCACTTCTACCATCTTCATCAAGTAATTACTAGCTTGCTCATCTGTGAACTCGGTTTCCTTGATTGTCATATGGGGTTTCTACGTTTTATTCATCTTACATCTAATACAAGATTCATCCTTGACATTGGATTCCAGTTCATCCATGTGAATATGTATACTCTAGGAAATATTCTTTCTAGTGTGTATATTTTCACCCTTAGGATCTATCAACTACCAACCATATAATTTCTCATGTGTAAGGGTGCTCTGAAACCATGTGCAGATGATCTTTGAGGGTCATTAACACATCCCAAGTCAAACGTATTCTAAATTTCTTATCCCTTATTCCTCCTAGATCACCTTCCCTTGGGGACATGTGTTTCTGCTCCTAAAATTAGGCCCTCACCTGTTGCACCCCTATGCTCTCCAGAAGGCTTGCTTGATGTCTCACCAACACTCTGTTCTCTTTCTTCACTTCCTCCCATGGGGTCTTCCTCCTCACGCTCATCATGCACCTCTATGTTCTTCCAGGATTCTTATTCCTTAAGCTCCTCTCCTCCTTCTACCTCATTATTGGTGTATCCTCTATGGTGTGTGCAACCTCATCTGAAATTTCTTCCTCACTTTCTTTTGTGGGAACATACTTGAATTTTCTCTTTTTTTTCTCATGCGGAATTGGATTGATGGGAGATATCCTTAGTGACCTCTATAACAGATGAGAGGGTCTCATAATGATGCTTGGTGTTCTAGTCCTTATCAACACTCTCCTAAGCCCTTAGTCGTCCACACCACTTTCTTCTTTCTCTATCTCCTCAGTATCAATCTCCATCCTTACTTACTATTTCTACTTGGGAGGAGTACTCTCATGTGGCCTCTTCACAATTATAGTTGGTTGGTTCCTCTCACCATGATCTAACATGCTATTTTCATCCATCTCCTCCTCTTCATCTTGAATTTCTTCCTCATCTATTTTAGGAGGAGTGGGATGATCCTCCTGCATGGTTACAACTATGTGTTTTATCTTTGGAATCTCAGGGAGTTTGAATTCATTCTCAATATATTTACCATTCACCAACTTGGGCTTAAGGTGGAGGTATACCTTAGCCTCACCCACCTTTCCAACCAAAAAATTCATAGAACTGATAGCAATGTCATCATATATCATCATTTCAATGTATGTAGACTCATCGAGATAAACATAGGTCTTCCAGAGTGTATGGTACATGAAATCAATTTTTTCTGAATCTAATCTAAGATTGTGCATGTCTAAAAATATGTTAATAGAAGCCTTAAAATAATGTGCAATGAATGCATAAGGGAGCTTGCACCAAGGGCTCCACTTACCATCCTTCATTCTGAACCTTCCAATGTAGTAGTGCTGAAATACAACAAACTTTGCCTGCTTATCCACCATGGCAGGTAAGTCCTTGGGTATTATCCATTTGTGTTCAAAGGCCTTGCACATGCACTTGTACCAAAGCTCAAACATTTAATTGTATGGACCAATCATAGTGCCTTCACAAGTATATTTTACAAACATCTCTACTAATGACCTCTTCTCTTCCAGGAACTACCATATCTTATTCTTAGGGTCATCTGAGACCCAAATCTCTGCAAATACAATAGAGAAAAGAAAATATCCCCAAATTATCTTATCTCCCTTGTGCATCTCTTCAATGATAGTTTTGTCTATGAATGCATACAAGTTGTACATAGTCCCCTCTGCCATTTCCTAGTAATATAGAACCA
Source organism: Taxus chinensis (assembly GCA_019776745.2). NCBI lineage: Eukaryota > Viridiplantae > Streptophyta > Pinopsida > Cupressales > Taxaceae > Taxus > Taxus chinensis. The sequence continues at coordinate 339,302,186 of CM034151.1, forward strand.
CTTCTTGTTTACCTAGCCCTAACACTTTTGGTTATTGAACTTTTTCAAGAGGTGTAAGAAAAATTTGATGATAGGGTCATCTATCTTCACCACATCCATTTCCCATCCTCCTTTCTAATATGAAAACTCAATAGAAGCCACTCTTACACCCACTTCATCATCAAGGTCACTAGTAATTTCAGTCCCTGAACTCCTCAGTCCTGTCAATTTCCTAATCAAGGGAGCGGTGAGGTGCACCCGCCATCCTGCAAAATAAAAGAATTCCTTTTGGACTCTGGAAATTAACCACTGATAAAGTATCTTTGGATTTCTAAAGTATGACAACTCGTATATTTGCAAGACTCTAGATTTATCCAAGGTCTTATGCCCAATATCTTCATAAATGGGTTTATCATCTTCTATTATCAAATCCATCTTCTTCATGAGATCTTTATCTATCTGGTCTTTATTTTCTTGGGTTTAGTGATTATAATCACTCAAATTTCTCCTTTGTAGATGAGAATCCCAGTCCAGTCCCATAATCACACATTCAGGGAATTACATTTCAGAAAATCAGCTTTCAAGTGCATCTTTAACTTCCACTTCAGGTTTGTCCTTCTTCTTTCCCCATGTGGTTGATCTAGGTGCTCTCTTGGGTGTCATTCCAATCCTTCACTACCTTTCCCTTTCCTTTCTCTGCTTAAAAAACCTCAAACTCACATGCCCTAGCTACAATTCAAACCCTTCTTACGCACACCTTTCACTTGCTCTAAAACTTCTTAGGAAGGAGATTTGTAATGAACGTGCTCAAATTTACCTGGTTTGATGCTCTTATCAATTAAAATCATGATTTTCTATTTTTCACACTTAAACTCACTCTTCCAAGGCTCTAAAAATTAACATGCAAGGTAAACATAAACTCGTATGTACTTCCTTTTATAGATCTTTTAGAAAATTTACACATTAATTTATCCTCACCTACCACCATACTCCGCTTTAATCACACTTTTCAATTTCTTTTAAGGATTTTTCTTCTTTTTCACACTCATATCATAAACTTCTAGCATACGTACTAATTCTTGGCCATAGACCTCCTTACGCGTACCTCCATGCACCAGAGTACATAAACCTTCATGCCTCATAATAAGTAGTTTCACATGTTGCTTCCTACCTCGCATTACATTATGTGAACATCCTTCTACGCATGGTCTTCAATCTAAGAAAAAATCCTTAAAAAACCTTCATTCTTAGCACCTATAACACCTTTTTCCTTCACGCACCAATCTTCCAGAGGACATTATTCATATTCCATCCCATTTATATCCCTGTATGACAATCTACACTTTGAATCTTAGTACAAATAGATTCCTTTTTCCTATATCTACTCCACCCCACACTAAAAGTATGCACGGTCCTCTGCGCATAAACTTTAAAGTATAGTAATTAGCTTCCTGCACACAAGTGCACTTATTACAAAAAAACACTGAAATAAATTGACAAAACATAACAACAAAGAAAGGAAACAAATAAAAGGGGGAAATCTAATCTAAGTAGCAATACTGACTTATTACAAACACCAAAAAAGTCTTGTTTATAATAAGGATTCATCCTACTCCCACTGAAGTAACCGGGAAACATAGTGCAATCTAACCTATGCAGCTGACATGTGCCTGATTAAAGTATTTTTTTATGAAAAAAGGTCCAAACCAATGCACTTTCAATTTCCCTATGTGGCGCGCAAACTTGGAATCATACCGAAGAACCATCTTTCCCTCCTCAAATGTTTTTTTCCTTATTTTCCTATCATGCAAGCCTTCTACCTTGCCTCCAATGGGAAATGGCATTCCACTCATCTAATTGTATTGGTTTTTCAATGTGCTTCTCAACAACGTACTCATCAGCTAGTCCATGTACTCACACAATATGTAAGGAGGGTAACATAAATTCAACAGACAACATAGCCTTTGCGCCAAACACCAACTCAAAGGTTGTGGCCTTATTCAACCTTTTATATGTGGTCATAAATGAAAAAAGGAAAACATATAATTTATCATCCTAATTGTTTGTCCCAAAATATTTTTTAAAGCTTCAGAAAGTGTCATTAGCCTGTGGGTGATAGGGTGTAGTTTTATGGTGTGCCAACATAAACTCTACCAAAATTATATGATAGTCTCATTTAAGAAGAAATGAGTTCCTCTATTCAACTAGTTAAACTCAATGAACATCCTACTTGCTGATAGATGTTTTTCCCATAAAAATATTGCTATGGTAGTAAGTAGCTGTATATATGAATCCTATGTAGGTGCTTTGCTATCTTTCCACCTTCCTTAGATAATCTGTATTAGTTATAATATAAGCGCAACTAGTCCTACTCGTGGGTGGTGAAATAGGACCTAAATAGTCAATAGCCCATGTTTCAAAAGGTTCAACACTTGTATAGGCCACAATGAAATCTCATCTTTGGTTTAAAGCGTTCCTAAGGTCACCGAAAATGTCACAAACCATTTCACATATATTTGTATATTCCTTGGTACAAAGTTTCCCACTAAAGTCCAGCCATTAGAATCTTGTGCATGGTAGCATTAACAAAATAATGACCTCCTGCAATTCCACCATGAGATTTTTCCATAATATCATATCACTCATACTCCAAAACACAACGGTCCAAAATTTCATCACAACCTAGTTTGTACAAATATCCACTAATCAATTGGTAAGGCGCATAGCGTATTACAAATTGCTTCTTTTCTAAGGTCTTCACACTTGTCTAGTGTGCAAAAATACCACAATATTCTCTAAATATGCGGGTGTGCAATTTAACTTGAAAAGATGTGCATCTAACATTGTGTGTTCAATGCTTGCGCATCCTCTCTAGAATTAATTCTTGACAAATGATCAAACCCTGAATTGCTTTTTCCTAGTTTTACAAAAATGTAAACTAAAACTCCTGAAATAGTAGTATCCACCTACATATGTGCCCTTCTCAAAATAGGCTTGTTGACCAAATGCTTAAGCATCATATGATTTGTAGAAAAATAAATGGTGTTTTCCAAAAATGATTGTCTAAACTGTATGCAACACGTAACTCATGGGACAAAGCCTTGCACTCAGTAGTTTTATAATTCTACTCCATAGGTGTTTGCGAAGTAAAGTAAGGATATCTACTATTCCTTCTCCTGGTTTCGCTAATTGCCATTCCAGAAGCATCAACATGAACATGAAAGGGTTTGTCCCATGAAGGAAAGTGCAAATAGCTACAGTGGTTAGCCTTTCCTTCAATGTTTCAAATGCTTGCTATTCTGCGTCACCCCAATATAACATTCCCTTTGCATTTAATAACTCCTCATAGGGTATGACTAACTTTGCATAGCCTTTAATGAATTTCATATAATACCCTGTATGTCCCAAAAATACATACACTTCACATTTATTATTAGGTTTGTCCAAACCCAAGATCACAACTATCTTGGCTAGGTCCACCAACAATCCTTTCTTATAAATTATATACCCCAGTAAAGTGTAAAAAGGTGTTGCAAATATGCATTTCTTAATGTTAAGATAGATGCTCAACTACTTGCACCTCTTAAACATTAAAATGGTCCTTCACTAAGGCATTTACTATCTAGTCATATATATATACCTGCAAGAAATTATGAATAAAGTCCTGAAAGGCCTATATAACAATGCATGAGAACACTGCTTGGACATTTTTCAATCCAAAAGGCATCATTATGTATGAAAAAATTCCCCACTCAATGGTTAAAGTTGTCTTTTCTTGATCTTCCTTTGCTATGTGCACTTGATGATAACCTGAAAACCCATCTGTAAAAGAGTATATCTCACACCTAGCAACTCCCTCAAGGATTTCCTCTATGAATGGGGTAGGAAAAGGATCAATAACACATGAAGCATTTAATTCTCTATAGTCCACACAAATCCTAATCCTTCCATCCTTATTAATGTTGATAAAAATGGGGCTAACCCACTCAAAATCTTCAATAGGATAAATTATACCAAACGTCAACATTTTATAAATTTCTTCCTTTACCTTTACGCAAAGATTAGGGTTCATCCTATAATGTCTCTTCCTAACTAGATGCACTCCTTCTTTAAGGCTGATTTTCATCTCCCCTAAAGAAGGGTGTACTCCCTTTAACTCATGATAGCCTCCGCAGAAATAAATCCTAGAAATCATGCAAAATCTCAATAATCTTAGCCACTTCCTACTCTATCTAGTAATCACCAATAGTGGCCTCCTTAGGCTCTACTTCTGTTCCAATTTTAGCCTTCTTTATTTTCATAGGGACATAATATGCGCTTGCATTTTCATATGCTGTGTGCATCACCTCGTGTATATCTTCAATGTAGTTTACATCTAAGTTATTACCCTCATCATCACCATCATCACCAACTATTGTATACACTAGTTTACCCTTTTCTTTTTCTTCCCACGCATGGACCATATCTTCTTCTTCCGTCTCTTCAAGGTTAAGGCACACGTCTAGATAAAATTCTCTAAACATATATAATAGAGTTCCTCAAATTTTATACTTTCTCCCAAAGTAAGGCACTTCATAATCTGCAATGCTTCATTGACTAGAGGCCTAGTAGAAAAATAATAAAATAGGTCAACGGTGACCTGAAAGACTGGATCTGAAATTTAAGAGAAATATACAAACTCTGTAATATCTAAGTGCAATCTAGATGCAACAGAGGCTTGAGTATGATGGATTCAACCTATAGAAGGGGTCTGAGGAAGCAAAAACCAAAGAAAATGGTAGAAAACATAAATAGATGAGGGTAGATTGAGAATCAGTACCTTGGTTGATGGCGACTAGTGTCGGTCAAAGGAGAATGTATCAGAGTTAGACATGGTTGAAGGTAACTAGATAAAAAATACAATATGTAAGCAAAGAGGTTAGAAAAGAAGGTTTTTGAAGAAGCTCTAAGTGTTGCAGAGACTGATCTAAACCTGCAAAACATTAGAAGAAAGAAAAACAATGACAATATGATAAAAAGCTGATTAAAGTGATACCAAGATAATGATAAGCTCATGAAGGATTAATGTGAGTGATGTAAACACATCCAAAGGAGGTCTGGAAGGTCTGTAACTATTTTAGGAATGCTCAAGAATGAGAGGCATTTCACTAGTCATGAGAGAGCTCCAAAATTTACATGCATCTAATGATTTTAGGATCCTTTTTGGAAGGATTAAAATTGGTTTTATAGGGTCGACGACGACTAGGCTAGGTCACCACTGAATGCGGGGAAATTTTCCTCAATAGGAAAGTTTTTTCTGTTTTTGACATGATTTTGTGTTTTTAAGAGTTGGGAGGGCACT
>CM034151.1:339308005-339387217 GCA_019776745.2 Taxus chinensis
ACGAGGGGCGGATGGAGGAAGATTTCCAAAGCATTGCGTGTGTGAGTGAGGTGGAATGATGGAAAGGAAAATGTGACTTTTGCCATGAGGACCTCATATTGGCCCAGGCTATACAGGGGGACTTATGGGCTTGAGGACGAAATCACAGGGAAACAACACTGGATTGTTCATTTGTACATTGTTGGGCTATGAGGCACCTGTTTGTCTGCGACCAATAGGACACATCCAGTTGGGAGAGACAGGAGTGCAGAGATTGGGATTCAACGATGGGTCCAGACAGAAAAAGAGGCAAGATCCCGTCTGTGATCGGTGATGGGTGACCTGAGTATTATAGGCGAGGTATGGGAGACCGGTTGACGATTAGGATATCTTGTTGGATGGCCGTACGGGAACTAATGGTAACAGAGAATATAGCTGAGGAGTTGAGGGGTGTAGAGCGGATTGAGGTGCGCTCGCGGGGGCACAGGCCAGGTGAGTATGAGAGGATGCCTCCTAGATCCGTGCGGCGACAATTTGGATTGTGTAGGATATACCCCTGGCTTATAGACCTATTGAGGGATCGACGCTGAGGCAGAAATTCCACCTCCACGGCAACAACCTCCAGACAGGGCCAGAGGAGGATAGCATCCAATTTCACAGGGTAATGGATGCGAACGACAGAGGCCTATAGATTATGGTGCGGATAACAGAAAATGACACGGTTTGACGGATCGTCCTCCCCTTGAATAGACTATGATTACATGGAGAGAGATCGTCTGTAGAGTTTAGTTCACAGTCCAAAACAGGTGAAGAGGTAAGAGGATTGTTAGCGGTTGCAGGTCATGAGCAGAGGGACTAGAGGCGAGATACCTCCATGCGATGGAGCGTATTCATATGTTATAGGAGAGATTGGTTCGATCAGTGGTGGGTACCAATAGCCGTGTACCTTGATGCAGAGAGGCAAGGCGAGAGGCGTCGACGATTTCACGATAATCACATGTTCGGGAGGAGGCGTAGAGGGTCTAACTAAAGTTATCTAGGTATCAGGAATAAATAAGGAGGCCGACCGCGTGTCGATGATAGAAAATGTTTGTTTAACTCTAAATAAAACGGATATGTATGTTCATTTGAGTTATGATAATAATAGAATGGTTGTGTTGAATGTTATTTTATTTTGTTTTGTTTGAAAAAGGATAAAGATGAAAGTTTGGAAATAGAAGACACACAAAAAATCTTTCTATTGACAACATATGACAGGGTAGGAGGGGATGGTGAGCAACCTTTGGGAGACCCCATGTTCCTATGCTGCCTAAAGCCCCTTGACCAAAGAAGGAAGGGCTCAGACCGACTGTAGTTTCCCTTAGGATAGGGGAGAGGTGATTAAAGGAATTTGTTGGTTGAGTAAAAAACTATTGATATTGTATTGGTAGGGAATGTTGTGGTGTTTAGTAATGATTGGTGATGTTGTAAATTAACGGTATAAGGAAGTGAAAGTTAGCCTACCCAAGTGGTAGGGAACCATGTCCTGATTAAGATCAAACATACCTAGATGCGAGCGCAAAGAGGAAAGAGTGTTAGTAGGTGAAAAGAGCTTTTTTAACAAACCACATAATAACGTAGAATAGCTTGAACCCTAGGTACAGCTGCATAGACGAGATAGTCAAGGTGAAAAGAGGTGTATGATCACAATATATCAATTGTTATGTCACGTCCTTGAGTTTTAAACAAAATGCGTGAGGTGAGGTTGGTGTGATAGTTGTGGGACGGAGAACTTTTACAAGTGAGTGTTCTGACAAAAAGAACCTAACATAAAAGACAAGTCATGGACTCAAAGTACTTCTGAATGAGGCTTTTATTTTACTGAATATAGACTGATCGATGGGGAAGTCTACAAGGGATATTGATTGATATCTGAGGTCTTCACGAGTGATCAATGCGAGACGTCTGATAAAGGCCTTGACTGTGTATAGCTGGTCCTTCAAGGGAGAAAGAAGTTAGTTATCGTAACAGCTTGTGATTGTAGTGTATAGAGGTCTTCGGGGAGCAGGTCTTATATAATAGTAGCAAGAATTTTGGCATATAGCTGTGTCCGTTCAAGGGAGCAGTTATGTATAATTAGAGAATCTAGATGTCGTTTGGCATGAAGAATCTAGTTTGTCAGAAGTTTGACTCAAGAAAATCCCATAAGCATTTAGTTAAGAATGGTCAGTTAAGACTTTGAGTCATGGGGGGGGGTGGGGGGGGGGGATGGACTAAAAAAGGGAGGCAGCGGTAAGAGGGAGGTGAGAATCAAACTATGTGAGCTGATTTTATTTGAGATGTAGGAAACAATGTGTTGGTGGTGGTGAGGAGCTCAAGGCGAGCGGTCAAGTAGATACGAAGTGATATAACACTAAATTCAATAGTAAGAAAGGGCGAGATGTAAGGCATTAAGGGGTTCAGGCTCAGGTTTTACCCCATAAGCAAAGCTAAACGATAAAGTTCATGATCATAAGTGTGAGTGATTATGTAAGGCCAATCCAGTGGGAGAAAATGTCCATTTGTTGACTCTTTTCTAGTTTGGTACATGTGATTTCTTTAAGGACAAAAATACACCACCTTAAAGGTAAGCTATGAAGTTTTGCTTATATAAAGGCACGCTTTTTCTTTTTCCACACGGTTTTTGATAGATTGAAGGTGATTCAAGAGCTATAAGATGACGCTCGGCAAGAACGAAGATCCAATTGGGCTAATCGCTCTTGCGGGAAATCATCATGGTAAGAATATCTGAAGAGATATTATCAGGGGGGTTATTGGTATTCAAGAGGCAAGACAGATCGGTACGATTATACCAAGAAAAAGGTGTGGCATTAGTGGAGGTACGGAATGCTAGTACGATAGCCCAGAGGTGGAAGGGGATGTGATCATGCCAATTTCTTCCAGAATCATTGACAACTTTAATAAGGATTTTGGTTAGGGTTTTATTAGAAAGAGATTCGGCCTTGTCCATTCACTTGTGGAGGTTAGGGTGAGAGAAAGCTAAGTTTTGATACCCAAAGTTGTCCAAGGCTGCAACAAACTTATTTTGAAGATTTTCCATTATCCGTTACCAGGTGAGGAGGAAACAAACGACCGATAATGTGGGGGGTTAATGAACTCTACAATTTTTTCTTTTTTTAGTTGAAATGAGCGTAATAGCCTACACCCATTTGGCTGTAATATTCGGTGTGCCTGTGATTATCCATGGTTGAACTTGACCGAAAGAGGACGGATGAATATCACAAATAAGGTCTAAACCCCATTGTTATGGAAAAGGGCCAAAGATCTCGGGTTGGTTGACCTGTTGTGGGTGATAAGGAAGTTGTTGAAGGGTGGATGTTGTGACACCATAAACACACCGCTTAACATATTCGTAGCAATCGTATGAGAGTGGCCAAATAATAACCTAGGCGAAGGATAGTGGCACGGACAAGGCCGCAAAATGTCAACACACAAATTACCATCCTGGACCTGGTTGGATGGTATAGGTTGAACTCCGCGCCAAGTATGTGTGAGACATCGAAGGAGGATGCCATCCCCCCCCCCCCCCCCCCACCGCCCCGTTTATAAAGGGTCCCCCCATAACGACATAACGAGCAGCGCGTTTAAGAAAAGCGGCATTTGTCGGTGTAAGGTCAGATGGGAGAACAAAGGTTGTAAGTTAGTCATGAAATTGGTGATACAGGTATCCCGGAATTAGCAGCACATACATTAGTTATCATACAAACAACCAGGGCTGAGTAAGATGGCAAAGAGTTGTTGGACCAAGATGAAAACGTCAGAGTCAGGTGATGAAGCGGGAATGATTATGTAAGGCCAATCCAGTGGGAGAAAATGTCCATTTGTTGACTCTTTTCTAGTTTGGTACATGTGATTTCTTTAAGGACAAAAATACACCACCTTAAAGGTAAGCTATGAAGTTTTGCTTATATAAAGGCACGCTTTTTCTTTTTCCACACGGTTTTTGATAGATTGAAGGTGATTCAAGAGCTATAAGATGACGCTCGGCAAGAACGAAGATCCAATTGGGCTAATCGCTCTTGCGGGAAATCATCATGGTAAGAATATCTGAAGAGATATTATCAGGGGGGTTATTGGTATTCAAGAGGCAAGACAGATCGGTACGATTATACCAAGAAAAAGGTGTGGCATTAGTGGAGGTACGGAATGCTAGTACGATAGCCCAGAGGTGGAAGGGGATGTGATCATGCCAATTTCTTCCAGAATCATTGACAACTTTAATAAGGATTTTGGTTAGGGTTTTATTAGAAAGAGATTCGGCCTTGTCCATTCACTTGTGGAGGTTAGGGTGAGAGAAAGCTAAGTTTTGATACCCAAAGTTGTCCAAGGCTGCAACAAACTTATTTTGAAGATTTTCCATTATCCGTTACCAGGTGAGGAGGAAACAAACGACCGATAATGTGGGGGGTTAATGAACTCTACAATTTTTCTTTTTTTAGTTGAAATGAGCGTAATAGCCTACACCCATTTGGCTGTAATATTCGGTGTGCCTGTGATTATCCATGGTTGAACTTGACCGAAAGAGGACGGATGAATATCACAAATAAGGTCTAAACCCCATTGTTATGGAAAAGGGCCAAAGATCTCGGGTTGGTTGACCTGTTGTGGGTGATAAGGAAGTTGTTGAAGGGTGGATGTTGTGACACCATAAACACACCGCTTAACATATTCGTAGCAATCGTATGAGAGTGGCCAAATAATAACCTAGGCGAAGGATAGTGGCACGGACAAGGCCGCAAAATGTCAACACACAAATTACCATCCTGGACCTGGTTGGATGGTATAGGTTGAACTCCGCGCCAAGTATGTGTGAGACATCGAAGGAGGATGCCATCCCCCCCCCCCCCCCCCCACCGCCCCGTTTATAAAGGGTCCCCCCATAACGACATAACGAGCAGCGCGTTTAAGAAAAGCGGCATTTGTCGGTGTAAGGTCAGATGGGAGAACAAAGGTTGTAAGTTAGTCATGAAATTGGTGATACAGGTATCCCGGAATTAGCAGCACATACATTAGTTATCATACAAACAACCAGGGCTGAGTAAGATGGCAAAGAGTTGTTGGACCAAGATGAAAACGTCAGAGTCAGGTGATGAAGCGGGAATGGGAATTTGCGCGCTAAGCAAGCCATTAGTATCCGCAAATTTGCTAGTGGAGCGGGGGGAATGGTTTGGATAAATAGTGAGTTGTAAATTAAGGCTAGAAGTGAATTCCGTAGTGTTTATACTTGAAAAAGTTCCACATTTTTGCATTGGTAGATGCCCATAACTTGATCGACTACCAATTGAGAGGTCCCAAAAATATGTGATAGATTTGGACACCTAAGTGTAAGCACTGGAGACCAGAACAAGGGGGGCTCGTATTCTGATATATTATAGTGCAGGGGAAATTGAGTCAGAATGAGAGAGGCATCAGGCTCAGAGTCGAGAGGAATGAGAACAACGCCAGCTCCTCGCCAGTGGCATAGATCCATCGAAAGAGAGGGTCATTTTAGATACAAATCCCTCCACTGAGTGAAGAGTGGTGATGAGTCGTCGGGGTAAAGTAAAATTGGTAAATTGTTCCCAGAGGTAAAGGGCTTCCTGACCAGTTGCTGCAATAAGTTGTCCTTTGATTGACTTCTGTTGGACACAAAATTCAAGGTCTCGAGGTCAGCGAGGCGCATAAGCCATCGGGCGATTGCGTTGTTTAGAGTGGTTTGGCTACATATAATGAATAGGGTCCGTGTTGGTGATGACAAAAAATTTTGTGATTCGGAGGTAATGTCAGAGTTTGGTGGCTACGAATGATAGGGCTAGGCCCCATTTTTCTACATGTGTATACCTAGTCTCGTATCTCACGAGTACGACTTATTAAGAACGGCTTTTTCTCGCGTGCGAGTCCCGATGTTCGAGCATGCTCCAGATCATGGTCATGGCAGAAAGGTAAAGTAGAAAGGGGCGATCTCGGCGGTGGAATAAGCACAGGGGTGGCTGCAAGAGATAGGATTTTTAGAGCCTCCAAAGGCTGATGACATTCTGTCACTCCAGTGAAAGGCATGTCCTTTTAAGAAGGTGATGGAAAGTTGACATCGATCCGAGAGTTGGGAGATGAAAACGTCGATAGATGTAGTCTTACCTTGTAAAACTACACATTGTTTGGAGATTAGTCAGGTGGTTGGGCATTTCTAGAGATAAAGCTTGACTTTAGATGGTCAAACCTCAATGCGCGCAAAGAGTGATACAAAAACCAAGAAGTTTTCCCGAAGGACACTGAAGACACATTTCTTTGGTTGAAGCCGGACAGAATATGGTAAAGCGATCAAAAATACTGTGTTAAAACATCGAGATGTTCACTACGATGTTAAGAGATTTGCCTAGAAGATCATCGACATAATCTTCAAGATATTGTGCATAATGTCAATGAAAAATGTAGGTCATAGCCCCGCTGATAGGTTTGCGACCAGCATTCTTAAGGCAAATGGCATTACAAACGATAAACGAAGGTTCCCCAGGCCCAAGGAGTTATAAGGAGTTTTATGTTATCGGCAGGGCAACCAAATTTGGTTATATCCTGACCAGCTCCATGAAGAGGAAAAAGGGCCCATCTCATGGCACTGCAGTGAGATCAACAGTTGGTCATTACTATGTAGGGGGAAGTTCCTCTTTAGGGCAACCGGGTTTAAGATCATCCCAGAAAATCATGTGCTATCCGAAGTTCCCCCCGTCCACTTGAGTGCCGTTACGATGTTAGAAATCCATTGCGGATTTCATAGGTAGGATGAAGGAAACAGAACTAGTCCGTTTGAAGTGCTCCTCTTTGACCAGAGGGCAAATGCGTCGGAATGTTCATCTTTATCCATTTCTGTTTAATTGGTTTTGGGGAATCAGGTTTTCTTAGTGTAAATTTATGGATAGCATTGTCAAGATCAATTCCTAGCATGTCGCCGTGGACCAAGCGAAAGTTGGTTGCGGCCGGAGAAGGTAGTAAAAGCGACTTGGTTCTGATTCATAAGGGATTGTCCGATCTTCACGATGTGGATCTTCTGTGTGTGATGTTGATTTCTTAGTAGACTCATTCAGCATGGTTTGAGTTTCAGATTGACGTGCGCATTGATCTAGATCATCCGCACCAAGGTAAGTGAGGATGGAGTCATCTCCTGGCATTCAACAACGTTGAGTTGAAGGTGAGGTGGTCCTCTTCAAATCTATCTGGATACAAGGGAATGAGAGGGTTCCTCATTATCGCGTTGATAAGTGAGAGACTCTAGGAATAGCAATTTATGAAAAAAAAAAGTTAGGAGTGATAGATTTCAGGATCTATCGACATGCTGTGGGTAACGAAGGCAAATGGGGTGCTGATGGTTGCGTTAGGGGTGACGTGGTCATCTTCCAGAAGCAACTGACCACGAGGTTCCTTCGGTGTAAGTATTCCCAGAAATCTGAGACCACTTAGCTCATGTGTGTTTGCGAGTGGTTAACATGAATGATGTATGTCGGCCTTGTTCATAAAGACCAAAACCAAATCCTTTCCAAAGCACAGCGAGTCAAGAAGGTGAGGGTGAAATGACGATTTGTCAAGTATTGAAAATCGGATTTGAAAGGAACCACACCAAGAGGAGGTTCAGGGGTAACGGAAGATGCGTCAACACCCTCATATGTTAGGTTGGTGCGGCAATGAGGTGGTCCGTAGGGGATACTTCCCCACCAGAACGACGGTCCATAAGGTAGGGATGTGCATGTACTTGTCCGTACTCCTGTAGGGTAGGGGAAAGAACGTAATGTTTATAGGCAATACTCTCCCAGTGTAAGGCGTTGAAAAAACATCCACTAAGGGATTTGAGGTCTGGATGTCGTCCGTAGGGGAGGGAAGTGGTATTTACAACGGTGTTTCATTGTTAAGGCGTAGGTGCGGTTGATGGGATGGTTGGGTTGGATGAAATGGGTGTCTTGATTGGTACAAGCACATCATTAGGGTGATATAACATATTCACAGGTTTTGAAGGGGGGAGGATCAGCTTTTACGGTGTAAGGACTTCCCCTCGTACTCAATTTATACATCTATGTAAGGTGGAGGGAACGCATCCCATAGCCCAGATCCAGGGGCGGCCTAATAACATGTTATATTGGAATTCTCCCTCAAGGACCATAGAAGAGCTCAGGTAAAGTAACGTGGTCCTACACGAAGTTAAGGATCACGGTGCCTAAGGTAGAGGTAATAGCATCATTGAATGACCGCAACATGATGGGGTTGGCACACTTGTAGCTAGAAGGGATATTCATTTGTTGGAAAGGCTTTTGAAGAAATGATGTTTAGACTAGCGCCCCCGTCGATCATCACACGACGTACCCGGATGTCCCAGACGTAAGCTGAGATGAAAAGAGCAGGATCAGGATCTTCTGTAACAAAGTCAACAATTTCATCTTCAGAGAAACTGACAGCAGCAGCTTGTTGTACAGAGATAGAAGGGGTGGTTGAGGCGGTAGGTTGTCTAAGTGAGGGAACAACGTGATTGGGTGTTAGAATGGAGGGAACAGGCAGGGTTCATTAGGTAAAACTTCTATCCCTTGAAGAATTTCAACGAGAGCTTGTCGATGAGATTCAAAGTCTAATGAGATCATATAGTGTCATTTTTACAGGTGATTGGGTGAAGCTGTTTGATCATGGCTCGGTGGGAAACTCCATTAGAGACGGGGTAGCGGGTCCATGAATAACCACTTTGGGTGGTGGTGCAATCGGATAGTGGGCGGAGAAAGAGAGGACGCAGGGGCGCTTTCTTTCGCTTTTCCGTGTTCTCACTGCCTCGAGTAGCAACACTAATCATATTAATTTCATGGACATGAGATGATGAAGATGTCGGATAAATCATGGTCTTTGAGAGGGGTGGGGTTGTAAGAATGATAGATATTGGTGAGGCAGGGATATGTGGTTAGGGGAGAGGGAATTGAAGCTAAAGGTCTCTCCCTTCGTAAGTTGTCTTTCTTAACCTTTCTATCTGAGAGAGGTGACTGACGAAGGATGGCTTTTAAAGCTTTGAATCCCTCCACATCATTTCCTGGTGTGCGGTGGTAAGCGCAGAGTTTAGACTCATCATAACCTATAGGTCGAGGTTAGATGGGTCATAAGGTCTAAGGGGGGGTAGGGAAATGGGTTGCATTCTCCACCAACATAGCAAGGATTTTGGCGTAAGATCCTTTGATTGGGTCAAAATCGGAGGAGGATTGAGGGTATTGATTGAGCAGACTTCGTAATGTTTTGGCATGATTGGTTCGTACAGGTGGGTGGTTTAGCCAAGGGGTTGTTGATACGTGGTTTTAACTAAACGTGGTTTCTTTGGCGCAGGAGCTACGTTTAGTTGGGTTAGATGATGAGGCTCCAGATAATGTGGTATCCGGAAACAATGGGTGACAAAAGAGGAGTGACGGCAAAACAAGTCCTTTGATGATGAAATTTGTTTAGGATTGATGGGTGGACAGGATACGTGGGGTGATACTGTTGATATACCCTTAGATCTTCTGTATGGGTGGAGAAGGCGTAGGTCATTTTGAAGAAAAACGCAGGAGGTATGATTATTGATGCAAGGGTGGAGGGATGAGGGTCCCATATGGGAAGGTAAGTGTAACGATGATGGTTTTGATTGTGATAGAGTCACAGATTGGAGTTTGTCTCGTAAGTGGAGGGTGTGGCTTTATTTTTGGATAAAGCTAGTCGCTTAGGCGGGTGTGTTAGACTGGGTATTGGTGAGGGTCCCAAGTGTAGAGGAAGATTTGGTTAAGCTGACAAGGGTGATGAGATACTTGGTAGAGATGCGGGGGGTGATGAGTGAGGACATAGGCATGTTGAAGTTTCTGCAAATACTTCGGGTATATGGTAGAGGTGTCTGGATCGGTCCTCTGCATTTGAGTAGAATAGGGGATACTCAAACGTTCCCATAGGACTCGTCTATCTTCTGGAGAATGACAATCTTTCAGGTGTGAAATGGGAATTTTTGTATGGAAGAAAGGTGGGTTGTGATCCGGTCCACCGTGGGTGTGATACAGGGGGGTAGATGAGGCACTGTATCAATAGGTGTTAAGAGGTCAACCGGTCACTGAAAAGATTTAGGCGATGAAGAACTAATAGGTAGGAGGGCATGTTTAAGAGGATCTGTCATGGTTAAAGAATTTGGTGATGTCGGTGTAAGGGGTTTCTTGTCTAAGGATGACAAAAGGAGTGGTGAGCCCTCCTCTTGTGCAGCAAGAGTGGTAGAAGGAGACATTTGGGAAATAGATAAGTTAGATAGCATCCACTCACAGTCTTGTAGGGATGTGGTGTAAGAAGACTCATCTATGAGAAGAGAAGTCTGGGCAATTAACTCCTTTATGGGTAAAGGAACGATTTCACTTTTGGCTTGATGGTGGTGAAGGAGAGTTCAGGACTCTGTGTCAGTGAAGATGCTTGATTCAAAATTTTCTCGATGGAGGTTTATTGGCTGGGAGTCGAAGACTGCATGGATATCATGAACACTTTCCTCGGCTAAGATATCCTGGTTTATGTTACTGTTAGAAGAGTGATTCGGGAATGGTTTGTTGAAGATTTTCAAATTTTGGTTGGCAGGGGCATTAGGATTATCGAGGGTTATATCCCCTGCGTCAACCATTTCCTGCACTATGTTTTTCAACATCTTGCAGTTTTCATGACTATGTCCTTTCACGCGGTGAAAGTTACAGAAAGTCATTTTCTTTGTACCAGGAAGGTATAGCGCGAGTGAAGTCAAACTTGGAGTGAGGTTTAACATGAGGCAAGGTGATAGCTCCGACTTTGAGCAATTTTTTCCAAGATGACACCATAAGTTTCTCCCAAGGGAGTGTAATTGATGGGCTCGGCTTTGTACTTATAGGTGGTTTTTTGGTGGAGTATTAGACGGTGCTTGAGATTTGACCATCACCGCGTGGGACAGCTCCTTTTGATTTAGAAGAAGTGGATGCGTGAGGAGTGGTGGTGTTTGGTTTATTGGTAGAATCTGGAGTTCGGGAAATTGGGGTTTTTGTTGCGCAACCACAATTTCTCTTCTTCTAAGGCCCGAATTTCTAGCTTCCGAGCCATGGTAAAGGGCCTCGTTAAATGTGCGGAAAGTTTGAATTTGAAGAGTAGGAGAAATGTTCTTAGCACATGCCCGCATAAAAAGTTCGATAAGTTCAGTCTGAGGCAAGGCATATGTAAGTTGGTTGATAAGGCCGCGCCATCGTCCAACGAAATCTGCGATAGATTCATCTTCAAATTGTCGGGATGGCATAAAGGTTGGTGATAGATACTTTCTTGGCAATGTTAATGGAGAAATGATCTAAGAAAGATTGGGCTAGTTGGTTAAAAGAGAAGATTGAGTGATGGGTTTAAAGCACTATACCACTCCAAGGCGGGTCCTGATAAGGACATGGGAAAGGTGCGGAGTAGCAAGGAATCATCATGAGCAATCAAATAACAATCATGTCTAAATGATCGCAAGTGTTGTTGAGGATCCTCTTTACTATTAAAACGACTAAATTTCGGCAATTCCCATTGAGGAGGATATGAATGAAGGGGGACAGAAGGGTGAATAGGCTCCTGAAAAACTTTCTCGTATGTCAAGGCGCTACGACTTCTTGAAACAGAAGCCTCCAGATTTTGCATTTTGTCAATCATTTGTTTAATTAAATCAGAAGTTGGATGAGATGATGGTGTGGTTGTGGTAAACGGAGGCAAATTGGGCCAAGGGCCACCACTAGACAATGGTGGGGTTTAGTGTTGATAAGGTGTGGAGGATGAATATGTCGAGGCGACCGAATAGGGATGTCCCATATAAGATGTTGAGGTCACTGGATAAGTGTATGGGAATGAAAAGGTAGGCGGAGCTTGAGAAGGAAAGCTCGTGTGAATAGGTGGCAGAGAGCAAGTCATGAACGGAGCAGTCTGCAAGAGAGATGAGGTAGGAGCAGTCGGTGGTAATGATATGTGGGGTCCAAGATTAACCAAAGGAAAGCCAATCTGTGTCGTATGAACCTCTGAAGCCATCAGATTGGGAGACGGGGCTAGAGATGCAGGAAGCAATGCGGTGTTATCAGGCGGAGTGGGAGCTAAATGAGCAGCTATACTAATGGGCATGCCAACAAGGAGTTGACCATCGGGCATACGGTCAGGGGCATGAGAAAAATAGTATTGTACAGCGCTAGGGTTAGCATCCAGAAATTTGGCAAATTCCTTATCTCCTACAGGAATTTTGGGGATCTCACTGGTGTCCGTAGGGTTCCCTATAGAATGTGAAGGGGGTGATTTAGGCAAAGGCACAGAGAAGGCATGTGAAACCATGGTGGCGGCTTGCTTCCAAGTGATAACAACCATGGACAAGAATACACAGCAGGGCTTCAATCTATTAGGAACAGAAACAGCCTTAGAATGGTGAAATTGGTAGGTTCCTGGTTTGTCAGGAACTATAAAAGACAGTAACCGATATCGGTCTAATAACCGATGTCGGTTAGACTATAGCCGACATCGGTCAGTTAACCGATGTCGGTGTAATAAGACTGGTATAAGAAAATATAAGAAGCTGCTGATTTGATTGTTAACAACGCTCAGTGCATTTATCAAATTGTTCTAAGGTAATCACAGAAGACAGTGTATAACAGAGAAAACAGAACTGAAAACAAGCAAGATGCACACGCAAATCCAGAGACTAACCCTAGGGTTAATTTTAATTATTGTGGGCTTATTCCTTTAGACGCGGAATGATGTCAATCCTAAACAAAAGACTTAGGGGAAATGTAAAGTTTGTTTTGGCTCATAAGGTTACCTCAATCGGGCGGAGGAATACCGCGGAAAAAGGGGGGATGTTTGAGCTGTTGAGTTAATTGTGAAGTGATTCGGTATGTGTTGTGCAGTGAAAGTAAGATCAATTTCTTGTCAATACCATGGATATCACCCCCACGTGTACGACCTGTTACTTAATCTATGTTCACTAGAATTGAAAACAGCAAGCAGGAATGTGATGCACGTGTTTTAAACCCAAATCGAAAATGATATTCGATGAAGCAAAAGAGACGACTTTCACTAATGCAAGATGTAAAAGCAAAGCAAGTTCTTTTACCAAAATAACAAAATACCTTGTGAATATCTTGTAAAGAAGAAAACAGCAAGTATGCTCCCTATACGAAAGCAAGCAAGAAAGAAAGAAACCCAAATGGGTCCCACCAGGTGTGCCAAAATGTTTCGCTCGGAATGTTTCAGCTTTTGGGAATAGATTTGCTTCTATCCTTTCATTCCTTTTAGAAACAGATAAAGGTTAGGGCTAGGAGGAATACCTGTTGAATGTCGAGATGGTGTGCGCGTACTGTAGAGAGAGATCAGGTCGATTGCGAAGAACCCCTTTTTGTCTTGGAAGGACTACCTGCAAATAAGAACACAAGACCACAAGATTTTGATTAGACAATAAATGAGGGAACTGCCTTGGGCCCAGGAAATATAAAACTTCCTTTCGAAGGTGGTCAGTTCCCCTGCTAATATGAATTAACACAGAAGATTGTAAAATAACAGTTTAATTACCTCGTTGAAACAAGTAGGGGGAAAGGCTGGTTTTTGGTTGTAGTCAGGATAACCGATACCGGTTTCTGCTAACCAATATCGGTAGGGGCTATGTTTGTAAAGGGGGTTTTAAGGTGGTTGTGTTGTTTGTAAGGCTGGTATATGAACGGGATTAGGTAATGGGGTGATGAGAGGTAAGTGGATGATAGTTAGGTAAAATGTGTTGCTGGGTAGTAGATCTAGGAATAGATTTATGACGGCTGTGATTAAAAAGTCTAAGAAATATTAAAATGAGAACACACAAGATGCAACTTACTGGTTATTGACGAGGATGCAGGTCTAAGAACTGTGATGACAAAGGCAGAACTCAAGTAGTATGGCTTGATACCCAGAAGATGAGATGTCTCCCTCCCAATGATCAGATGAGTGTCACAGGGCTCTGAGTGGCAGTCTTGGGCTTGATCTCCTTTTGCTGCAAACTCTTCTTGTTTCTTCACTTGTCTCTGCTCAGCCAAGTAAAGATCTGGATTCTCTTGATCGCTTCTGATGATCCTGATTGATCCAAAAATCCTTCGACCTTTGTTTCTGATTAGGGAAGGTCATTTACAGGGAACCGGTGGCGGTTACGTAACCGACAGCGGTCGAGTAGGAACCGGTATCGGTTAGGAAAATGTGGGCTATTTTTAGTAAAATAGCCAACTTTCCCTGCTTTTCTCCCGAGGGATTAGTTGCGGGCTTGGTCAAGTAGCTACAAGGTCGGTTTTGGGTGCGAGTAAGGAGGCATTAGTCATGGGTGTGGATGTAAACCAAGTTTTAGGTCTTAATTAGGTTAGTTTAGGGTTAGGGATAGGTCATGATGAGGTGGAAAAATGAGGTGGCAGGTAAGGCGACGTGGATTTATTAATTATAAAGTAATTAATAAATAATTGTGTAAGGTTTAGGTGATGGGGTTAGGTTGCGAAATGAGATGCGGGTCACAGGGGGTCATAAAACACAAATTTGGTGTCTAAAAAAGTAACATAATAACTTAAACCCCCAAGAGATGATACCTGAGTTGGCCCCCACACATCAGAATGCACCAGCTTTAACTTACTCTCTTTCTTTGTAGGTCCAACCTTGAGAAACCTTACTCACTTCTGTTTCCTATATATGCAGTTCTCACAGAACTCCAAACCTGTTTCTGTATATCCAGGAAAAATTTTCTTTATGATTTTCATGCTTTTATGGCTCATATGACTGAGCCTATAGTGCCATAATGTTGTATCTGCATCTGAAGCCACAAGATTACAATCATTAGTACTATCAGTGGATAAATACAAGGTTCCAACCTTCTTACCTCTTGCCACCACAAGAGCACCCTTGGTAACCTTCCAAGAGTCAGCTGTAAATATCACAGTACAACCATCACTTCCCAATTGCCCCACCGATATCAAATTTCTCCTTAATGTAGGCACATGTCTGACATCCTTCAATAGCCATGTATTCCCATTATGCATCTTAACCTGAACAGAACCTTTTCCAACTATACTGCAAGGCTCATCATCACCAAGAAAAACATGCCCAAAATCCCCTTGAACATAATCAACAAAATAATGCCTATTTGGAGTAGCATGAAAAGAAGCCCCTGAATCTAAAACCCAAGATTTAGTAATATTATGTAAAGAAAGAATCAAAGCATCCTAGCATACATTACCCAATGCCACATTTGCCTCCTTGTTTTCTTCCTGTTGTTTCTTCTTGTCCCGAAGCTCCCAACAATCCTTCTTTGCATGCCTAGACTTTCCACAGTTCCAACATACAATATTGCTCTTGGATTTTGACCTTGCCTGATCTTTTAATTTTCCACAGTTTCCTTTATTCTTTTGTCTCCCTCTAGTTTCCACTGTCAAAGTATTCCCTGAAGTAGAAGATTCCCCAGAGCTTTTTCTTCGCATTTCCTCGCTTAGAATCACCCCTACAACATCCTCAAACTTCAACTTTGAGTTAGCTGAAACTGAGTTGCTTACCGCCATTACCAGGCTATTCCAACTTTCAAGTAAAGAGCACAGAATTAATAAAGCCCTAATTTATTCATCAAATTCTATTGTAACCAAAGCTAGCATATTCACAACCGTATTGAAATCATTTAAATGATCTGCTACTGAACTATTCTTAGACATCTTCATATTAAACAACTTTTTCATTAAAAATATCTTATTAGAGAGGCAGAGAGTTTTTTATACAACTTCCCTAATACATCCATCAATTCTTTTGTAGTCTTTTCCTTTGAAACATTAAATAATACCAAAGATGCAAGACACAGCCGGATCATTCCAAGTGCCTTCCGATCCAACAAATCCCATTCTACATCTATCATACTCGAGGGTTTGTTCACCTTCTCAGATAGCAGAGTATAAAGATCCTTCTAATAAATGTAATCTTCCATCTGCATCTTCCAAAGACTAAAATTCTACCCATTGAATTTATCAACCCTAGATCTTCCATCATCTGCCATAGCTCCCACTCAAGATAAAACTTTCCCTGTGATTCAACACTTCAGCAAACCAAACCAGGCTCTGATACCAATTGTTAGGAAATAAGAGATAAAATATGTGGAATAATCCCTTACAGAATCGCAACAATAGAAACTAATATGCAGAAAATATTACAGATCTCAAATAAAAGTGCAGAATAAATAACACAGCACAGAGAGACAAGATTTAACGTGGTTCACCCAATTTGGGCTACGTCCACCAAGAATCACTTGCTCAGATTTTATTACAAGCCTCCACTCTCTCAATACAATACCCAGATCCGTTTTGAGCTATGCTCAACAAACTCTACAGAATTCACACCCGAATTCAAAACACATCTGCAATACATTAGCTTGTCTGTGTATCATATGCATAAGACCATATAAATAGACAATTGCTTAAGCAGTTTGATACAAAACTGTGGGTATCAAAACCATGGGCAAAAACCATGGGTATCAAAACCATGGGCAAAAAACTGTGGGTATCAAAACAATGGGTACCGAAAAACCATGGGCCCAAAAACAGCCCATAACGGTTACCCATTACCCATGGGTTAATAAACCACCCATGAAAATTTGCTTTGGGGGCTTCACCCCCGAACCCCCCTGACCCGCTCACCGGTGAGCGGGACCATCGTAAAAATACCCGAGTGTAACACATAGAAGGTGTACCACACTCTAACATGAAAATAGGCTCCAAAAACATAATAGAGGGGATAAAAAAGAATCCAAAGAGGAGCTTTGGCCAAAACATGTTTTGAAAGAATTGATTTTAAATTTTGAAGAGGTGTATGAAAATATAAACCATGGAAACCTTGCAAAACGACATTGGGAAAAAGTGGCAAATGTTGTAAATGTTAGGTGTGGAACATCATTGACATGGATTCAATGCAAATACAAATAGAACAGGTTGAGCAAGACCTTCAAAAGAGAGAAACAACTAGAAAACACCATAACAACACCACCTTCCACATGGATGTTTTATGAAGACATGACCCGTATCATAGGAAAAACACCAAAGGTGATTGGTCTTATGAACATATACAATGGAAACGAATGGGTTAATGTAAGAACAACTTCATCATATAAAGATATGAAAGGAAAATCAAATGAAAAGATCGCATTCATTAATATTGAAGAAGAGGGTTCAAATCAAGAAGCTTCCTTGAACAAAACGGGGATAGAGGGAAAACCTATACAAAGAAAAAGGACATCCTTTGAAGATTTGGGGGAAAGAATTGAGAAAGGATTGCATCATTTCATTAAAACAATGAAAGAAATTGAGGAAGGAAGAATTCAGCTTGAGCATGAAAAAATGGAAAATATATTGGATGTACAACTTCAAATAGCAAAGCTTTTTGGACAGGTAAAACACTTAAGCTTATTCATACACACAACATTGGTCCACAACTTCAATATATATTATATATCATCTTAAAAATAGTACATCATTGCTCCAAACTAATATGATATTGTCTTTTCCATTCGCTAAATATAATGTCTCTTTGTGCCTTTCCTTGTTCTATTTCCATTACTTGACGCCACAATTGAGTTACATAATTGGGATATGAATTTACCTGGATTTATGGTTCATCTGCATTATTCATTTGTAAATACTTATGTATCACACAACATGCCACTATGATTTGGGGAGCTTTATCCATCTCTACACCTACATCTTGAAGAAACCTCCATCTCCCTTTTAGAATACCAAATGCATTCTCAATCTTCACATGCCCTCTAGATAAGTATTTATCAAAAAGAGTATGCATTGGAGATAGATTGTTATTATATGGATTCAATAAGTAGAGAGAAATAGGATAAGAGAATCTCCCTTTTTTTTTGGGAAAGGTAATGCTTCCTCCAATTTGAAATGTAGGGGATGCCAATACTTCTCTAACCTATAATATTTTTTTTTTATCACAGAGCAATTCAAATGTTCAACATCATGAGCGCCACTAGGAGCATTAACACATACATCCCAAAATACTTTTTGAGTATCACATATTCATTGCAACAAAACACTATGGAAATGGTGTCAGTTCACGTAGTTCATAGGAGTATAATGTTGTTCAGGACTATATGATAACTTAATATGTGTGCCATCTATTGCACCACGTATCATTGGAAGTAGAGTTAAAGTGTGAAACTCACTCAATATTTTTGTAATCTAGTGCTAGATGGAATGCTTGTATACTCATTTTGTAGATGTTGAAGGATACTATTGACATTTACCATGGTGTATTTTCTCACTGTAGATTCTCCTATGCAATACAATTATGTTACTATATGTGTAGGAGTTCCTTGGGCAAG
This sequence comes from Taxus chinensis, assembly GCA_019776745.2. Lineage (NCBI taxonomy): Eukaryota > Viridiplantae > Streptophyta > Pinopsida > Cupressales > Taxaceae > Taxus > Taxus chinensis. The sequence goes on from CM034151.1 coordinate 339,326,358, forward strand.
GCAATGTAAAATTAGACAAAGAGATTTTTTAGGATGTATTGGTCCTCTAACAAAATGAGTTGTGTTTGTGCTTGGCATATGTGGTTCTATTTTTGACAAAAGTATTTGAAAAAGTGGAAAAGACATTCTATAGTGACGATGATATAAAATGTCTCGATAATTTGGTCGTTCTTCCATGTTTGTTGATGTATTAAGTTTCAAAATGTGCATTGTCTTGGAAACATCCACCACTCTCTATCTCTTTTGAAGGATAATGATTCACAATTTATGACTACAAATACCATTTGCATGAAGTAGTTGAAAAACACACTTGGTATGCTTCATGGGTCTGAAGAAAATGAAGAGCTAGTAATTTCTCTTAACAAATCTATCCAAAATAAAATTAACTTTGGATCCATGGCATTTGAAGAATGATATTTCCTGCACACGAAATTTAGATTTAGATTAATGTTGGAGATTTACATTTTAAAATAGTTTATATTTGTATGTATTTTTGCAAATTTTGTAGCAGATTCTCAATAACAAGGGCTTTGTTTAGCAAACTTTGTAACATATTTTCATCAATCAATTCTTAATAGTTAAAAAATAAATGGAAAAAATATGTACTTTTTAAATAGTTAAAAGATAAATGGAAAAAACTAGTTGTAGATTTTACAACAGATTTTCATCAAAGAAGGGCTCTGTTTCGCAAAATTTACTTTAGATTTTCATCGATCTATTGTTGATAGTTAAAAAAGAAATGGAAAAAAGTAGGTACTCATTTTAATAGTTAAAAAATAAATGGAAACAACTAGCTACTCTTGCTAATACTTAAAAAATAAACCACACCATGTCATAAAAATGAAGACTTTCAATACTTGTAACTTATGGTTGTCTATGATTTTTGCAAATCTTCATACCTCTTTGGTTTCCTAAATTAGTTTGTTTATATAATTTCCCTGTGTATGCATTGTTATTTTCCCACAAAAATTTAAAAGTACTTAAAAAGTAATTTATTGCATCCCCCTAATGTGATGTGAAACAATGACACGCTGGACTTGACACCGTCGTGCATGTGTTGGACTGCGCACATGCAGTGCTAAAGCGGGCTTTAGCGTGCTTAGGGCTTTAAAATTATTGATCATACACAGCTTCATAGTAGGATCTAGCGCAGCCTAGGCTCAACATGATCTTGTACAATTTTTAAATAGTAAATAATCTATTAACAGTCTAATCATTGAAAATATCAAATTATGTTTTGACAAGTAAGTAATATGGTACAGACCAAGGCTTAGGCAAAGCAATCTCCATGTGCGTAAACCAAGAGCGCATGTTGTCTGACATCATTTCTTTGAGAGCTTCGCAGTGGACTTTGCCCTCACCATATACATACGCTGTGTGAACCAATGGTCAAGACCGTCTGACATCAGAAAACGAGCCCCAACTCTCTCCTTTGCCTCTGCGCCATGTGGAGAGGCTATCAAAAACCCATAGTATGTGGTGAGGGCCATTTAAACCATCCAAAAGTTATAAAACAGCTCCAATGAGATAAATGTAATCACACAAACCTCGATTTCCTCACATTACTCACCAAAAAAATTACGTTCCCAAACCCACGTCCTTCCTAATTTATTCATGTATTTCGAAGCACTTACGGGTTGTTGAAAATATCTAGGTACTTACACGTCAACTCCGAGGTAGGTGTTTTCACATTTAATGTAACGCCATTATCGAGATGGTAAAGTTGGGAAGCATGTGACACCTCATAACTCATCACAGCCACACGTACGTGGTTTACGAGGAGAGGTAAAATGACATACATGGTGAGTGTCAAAGTCAATGAAGGAGACAAATTTCATTTCAACAAAATTTAGTCTTGATATCTACTTATTCCTGCATCGCGATTCGCGGATAACTATTAACACCCCGTCCAATAATATTATAATAGTTACGTCAAAATGGGATGCAACTCAAGGTGTCCCTGTCCCAATCTCCCCTGCCAATCCAAGACACTCTCTCTCACGTTCCATATTTTAAGCAGAGTACCTACCGAGTGGAGGACAGGGAGTTGTCGCAATGCCAAAAACACTCGGCACTCGCACGACCAAAGTCGAAAGTTGAAACAATAACAAATTTGTCTTGCTCTCTATTTTTTATCAAAAATGTCAGCCTGTCTTCCGCCAACGGATTCCTACTGTCATTAAGTAACGCAGGACTTTCTATTGCTTTCTTTAATACTATGCATACCATCGAATGTTTAATACACTAATATGCTTTCATTACCCTATTGTCCGTAAATGCCTCTTTTTATAATACGCTAATATGTTAAACTCTATTCTCCACAAAAAAAAAAAAAAATACTTACTCAATTTTTTTGTCCTTCCTCTCAATTTCTTCGTAAAGCGAAAATATTTTTTGAATTGTTTTCAATGATTTTTCTAATATAGATTAATACTTTAACTACAATTATTTGGAAAACATTCATAAATATCAATTTGGTTTTTTTATTTTGGATTTTACATATATCTAATTCATTAATAATTGTTTATTACAATCATGTAAATATTGGGTTTTCTATAGTTACTGTTTTAATGTGGCATCTACTTCAATTTTCAAATAATTGTAAGGGAGAGCCATTCAAGGGATAAGAAATATTCGAAAAGTGGCATGGAACACAGAATTTGGTATAGCATTTCTTTTCCTTGGCAATTGGACACTAGGTAATTCTCCTTCCAAATATATGAGAATTCCAGAAATAAAATATAAAATATATGTGAACTACTGAATATTAGGAGCCTGATAACAGTGGGGGACTTTGCTTTTAGATGTACCAAATTCTGTTTGTTATAGATATTATATAATGGATGGAAGGCCCAGTTAGTCTTTCCAAATTCCACTCCAAGTGCAGGCAATTGAATAATATGGAAGACTGAAGAGGGAGGCAATTGAATAATTTAGAAATTAGGTTAGGTTAAATAAGCGTGTCAAATTAAGAAAAGTATTAGCTACTAGTTATTAATTGGTGCAACATCGTACGTGCGGGTGAGGTGGGACCCGTCACCCGTGGAAAGGCAGTGGCAGTGGCAGGGACTCGGGAGTCTTGAGACACGGTTCGCCACAAAGCCGACACTTCTCACACCAGAGCACGTGGAACATTGAGAGCACGTGTAATTTATTGAGATACTACACCTCCACTCGCCCATTGTTTATATATATATTTCTTTTCTCAGCCGTAAAATACTTTCAAATTTGGCTTAACTACCGGTCTTTTCCGACTTGCAAATTTATTAATATTGATATCTAAAACATCTCTATTTCAAATGCGTCATTAAATTCAAGTTTATTTTTAAGTAATTATTATGTAGAGAGATATCTACAATTGTATAGCAGAGGCATTATAATTGTATACCAAGAGGCATCTACAATTTGTCTATAGAGTGGAGACGTCTGATGTCGTGCATGTGAAAGAAAAACTAAGACCTAATGTAGGATTTGTTATTTTAATCTCACTCAACTTTTAAAAATCAAAACAAATAAACACTTTCTAATAATTACATAACATTTGTATAACATAAATTATGGTAGTATATATGAATCCTACTCATAACATATTATAAATTCCATATTAATATTAATATACATACGTTATAGTAATATGAAATAACTAATATATTATGTGTTTAAGTTTTATAAATATCAAGATATTATATTTGATTATTGTATAATCTATATATATTATGCATGATAATATACGTACATTATATAATCATCAAATATAATATATTGATTATTGTTAAATTTGAACACTATATATTACTTATCCCATAATCAATATATTTATATTATTAATTGTAGAGTTCTTTTTATATAAGACTCTTTTATCAACCACCACTTTTTATCGTCCTTGCCCTTGTTTCTTCTGTCCACCTAAGCCTAAAATCGACTAAGTATGAAGTTGCATGCGAAAGGTGTCCACGAGTCTCTTCGGAGCACTTGGGGCATGAAATGAAGAAAGGAAGGTCCCAAACAAGCGCAGGCCCTCCACGTGTCCTGAGCTCGAGAAAGTTGCCCCGACAGGTTGAAAAGTCAAAAGTGTAACAGAGGCGTGCAGACCCTCCACGCGTCGCCCGGGCACAAATTCAAATAAAGAGAAGAAAGGGAGGCCCCAAACAAACGCACGCCCTCGACGTAGCAAAAGGAACATCACCGACTCAAGAAGCGCCAGTTGGACGAATTAAAGACAAACACAAATATCCCAACAGACAGTTAAGATATTGACCTAGAGAGGGAAAGATCTTGTGAGGAAATTGAATGTTGTCAATGGAAGTTCTAATTCTAGACATTAAAACAAGAGCCAAGAAGATCTATAAAAGAACGTTCCGATCTAGGAACAAGCAAGAGAAAACTATTAGAAAAGAAAATAGACTAGAGCCTCGAAAGGGATTCCAGACTCAGTTATTATATTGGCTAGCCTTAGTAAGGCTCTGTCGTAGAAGGAAGTTATAATCTATGCCATATCGACCTTATGTATTATTTCCCCTATGAATAAAGAGTTCTTGTTTTGTGCATATTAGCTTTCAGTATTTTGTGTCTTTATTCTTTCATTGTTAGTAGTTTTAGATAAATTAAAGATCAATCATGCTTTACACCCATGGGTTTTCTTTATATATCTATTAGCTACACTTGTTATGTTTTACATCTTCTCGGCCTCTGATAATCTAAATACTTCTGAAAATAGTAGATCATGCTAAAATGCTCTTTGAACTATTCTATGTAGTTTCTCAGGAGATATCTTTGTGTCTTTTTAGGATCTATTATGGCGCATCGCCTTAGTTAGTTTTACATTTCCTTTCACCTTTCCTCTAACCTTATCCCACACCACAGAGAAGATCCAGCTTCTTTAAAATCAGGAGGTTACCTTAGGTCTCACATCCCACTAACTTAAGGTATCCAACAACTCTGACGATTCATCTACAAAGATAATCGTCAACAGTTTTCCTTGCACGCCCAGTGGGAGGAACATCTACACATCCTAGTATTTCATCATCAAAGATCTATTGATTTTAGCAGTACTCGGTTGGTATGCTCTAGTTTACAAAACAGATGCGAACAAGAGCGAGGAAAAGGGAGGAAGGTGTGATTGACTACTTACAGTTATCTCTGCCACACAACAGAAGAGGTAGATAGATCCAGAGATCTCTGTCTCCTCTAAACCGAACTCTCTTAACACCTCCGCAAGGTAGGTCCTTTGTACAGTCGACTAGAACTCTCAGACCTATTTTAATGGCTCACCTTCAACCCCACCCTCCAAGGCAATTTGTTTCATGGAATCAAGGGAGTCCACTCATCCTACCCACACCCCCGATGGTGTGGAATCCTATTCCAACAAATGTGTTAAAGGCGATGCCCAAATTTAGTGGAGAAGACTTTAAAACTCCGATGGAGCACCTCCAAGATGTAGTGGAAATATGTGTGGTACATTATATCAGGGAACAAGACATCCCCTTATGATTGCTAGTTACTTCCTTTAAAGGAAAGGCTTTGGATTGGTACCGATCCTTGACTCCTAATACAATCGAAACTTGGGACCAGTTGGGGAATGTGTTGGTAGCAAGATTTAGCGAGAAAGGGGATAGATTATCGCTCCTACAATAACTTATCAACATCAATAAGAGCCCGTAGGAGCTGATGACTGATTTTAACACCAGGTTCCACAAAACATGGCAAAGGATTCCTGCTCTAACAAGGCCACCTATAGGTATGGCTATTATTTTTTTACCTAAAAGCTCTAAATTCAGTTATTTACATAATGATTCAATCATTAGGAGGGGACTCTCTACCACAAGCCTATGACATCACTATCCAAGCTGAGAACAATTTGATAGATGTTGGGAAGCTTCCCCCCAAAGCTCCCTGGACCATGTACCCTGAAATAGCTCCCTTTCCGCAAGCATAGGTATTGAGCTCTACTCAATCCCCTACGCCCCTGTAAAACTACCCACCTTCTCATTCGGATCTAACTCCCATTACAATGTCATCCTCTTCTTCTCCCAAAATGGAGGAAATGAAAAATATCCTTAGAAAATTCTCTAACGAGATAATAAATCTTAAAAGGAACTAGGCCGCTTATCCAAGACAAAATTATTAAGGTGACAGGCCTACCTATCCCTCCGAACATCAGAATACCCAGAGACCACCGCCAGTGCATCCGTCTAACCAGGTAGTCCCTGTTCCAACACCACTCCAAACTATTCCACCCCATAGCGGAAGAGAGATGGTACATGGGTAGAACCATTTGGCTGAAGACCCCAACACATGGTGCTTCCCCTATAATAATTCCCACATGCCAAGAGACTTCCCCCAAGGAAATTTACAACAAAAGGTATCCTAACAAAGATCAAGGGAAGGCTATGATGTTAGCACATCAAGACCTTACCAGTCTGCGAGGGTCTAAAACATCTTCTTTGTTGTGCAAATTCAAGGGATGTCCCTAGAACAGGAAGCAAAAATCACACCAGAGCACGCATTTTTCTTGGGTAGAAGGAGAGGAATTCATATTTACAAATGAGGTGGTTGCTTCCAAACCGGCTCAATTTAATTACAACACTCACTTCAAGAAAAGGATAATAGAGATGTACGCTCCTATTCTGAGCACAACTAGCAGGATGCAAAGGGAGTCTCCAACCATCACGGTGTCACCACCAATGGTCGTAAAAGAAGATCTGAGAACTGTTCAGAATTAGGATGCTCCCCACCCTACGGGTGAAGGGAAAAAACACTAGTCATCGTTCAAAGCATCACCGTTAAGACCAATTAGCATGGTCCAATAACTCAAGAAAGCGTCAGCTAACGCATCCTTGTGGGATCTTCTGGGCATTCCAGGGTAAAAGGAATTTATCTAAGAAGCGCTTAAATCAAACGAGGATCTGACCACCTCTGGGAAAGATAAGGAATGGGAAAGAGAAGGAAATAAAAAGGGAGAGGTATGTAAAAGGTCTAACCCCATTCATAGGTAAGTATTCTGGTGTGAATACAGTCATTCCCAAAGTGAGTAAAGGACTGATAAATAATCCCTTAAAAATGGGAGGAGTTGGAGGTAAGTAAATTGGTCAAGGTACCGTCACTAAGTTACCTTTGAATTTATGACTCTTATATCATAGATATATATCTTGTTCATTCTTTAGAAATAAATTTTTTTGACTATTACATAATTCCTTGTGTATGATAGAATCTAGTATTGGGAAAAGGTGAATTGATCATAAAAGCACTACATATTCATGCCCAAATTTGATTCAATAGATCGCCTTAAGTTGGCTCCGGCATTAAATATGAGCCCTTAAACTCATAGATTTAGGTCTAGAACTCACATTTTTAGTTACAAAACTCATAGGTTTAATTTGGGAACTCACAGATTTAGTTCCAGAATTCACAGATTTAGTACTGGAAGCATCAATTGAATAACATTTAGTTCTGAAACTTCCAATTCGTGGAAAAAGTAGGTTTAGTTCTGGAGCTTATAGATTTAGTTCTGGAACTTGGATAAAAGGAATGACAACGCTAGTTCTGAAACTTCCATCAACCAAATAAAATTTAGTTCCGAAACTTTTAATTCGTGGACAAAGTAGATTTAGTTCCAGAATTTGCAGATTTAGTTCTTCAACTTGCATAAAAGGAATGACAACATTAGCTCTGGAACCTACATCAATGAAATGACAAATTTTGAGTAATTGTGAAAAATTAAAGAATCCAATGGAAAATATGAGAGAGATTTTTGTTCATAGAAATGTTTTTAAAATAAACCTCATTGTTTCTACAAGTGTTACCAATGAAGAGAAATCTAACTTTGAGTGAGCTGTAGTCTAAGGAAAATTTTTATCGGATAAGCACTAAAAGATACATAAATAAAAACTAAAAAGTCAAATGGAAAATATGAGAGGGTTTTTTGTTCACAGAAATGTATTTAATGAAAACCTCATTCTAATTTTCTATAGGATTTACCAATGAATAAAAACCTAACTTTTAGTGAACTGCATTTTGAGGAAAAAGCATATCAGATAAGTGTTAAAAGTTCCACAATAAAAAACAACAAAGTCAAATGGAAAATCTGGGAAAGGTATTTGGTCAAAATCATCTTTTGAGGAAAAATATCCTTCCAATAATGTAGGAGAATAAAATCATTATGATTTTTGTTACCAAAAAGCAAGGAGAATATATGGGAGAAAATCTTCTTAAAATAAGTGAGATAAGACTTGGACTCCAATAATAGATCTCTCTCCATATTTTGTGGAGACAGAGATCTTATTTGTTGTGATTAGAATAAAAATAAGATCAAATTATATATCCCAAAATAAGGAGTTGGTTGGATGCATAAATTATAAATATAACCTTCCACACTCAGATATGTAATATTTTACTACCAATAAATGAATATGTTCTTTTCTCTCTAATATTCTACAGTTATGAGTTAAGATCTTTAAGCATGGTTTAAATCCTCTTTCAAGGAATGAAATGGCCACTTATTCTAAGAAAGATGTATCTATATATTTGTTTTTTTATTTTGTAATAATTTGTGTTTATTTCTTTTTCTGTAATTATCCTCTTGTTGTGTTGTTCTTCTCTTTGAATTGTAACATTTAGTCTATTGTAAACTTGCAGGTGTTTCATTTAATTCTGCTTATTTTCAATTCATAATTTTCAATTTATGCAAGTGTTTTTTATTCCTGAAAGTTTGATTTCCTTTATGCAAGTGTGTTTACATTTCTACAAGTGTGCATTTAAATTTCCATGTGTGCTTTCAATTTATTCAAGTTTGAATTGTGTTTAAGGGAGCTTCTTTCCAAGATCTTCTTCTCTTAATGCATATAGCCTTCGGACACCGACCCAAATTGACATTATTGATGGTGAGGACTGATGACCCTCATCAGAATGTCCATCCAAACCATAGGATATATCAAAGGACTTCCATTTTAGATCTATTCCTACCTGAACATAACCGTTCCACATGATATCATGGTAATAGATGTTCCACCAGTTTTCAGACTATGTCTCTCCAATGATTTCATAGTAAAAATAGTACGCTATATGTCTTGATTGGTCCCATTTGATTCTTCGAACCAAATATGGGTCTAAGATGAAGTTATTATTAGAACCCTTTTCCAGGGAGCATATAATGGACCAAGAGCCCACATGATTCGAGGCTTCCCATGCTATTATCTCTAGAGAAGAGGAGTCATATAAAAGGGAAGGTGATCTTCAAAGCGGAGGTCATCTAGCCAACCTTCCCCTTTACAATCCCTTTGGGAACTTTGATTCCACTGGTTTGGGTACTTATGTCATCTTCCACGAGGGCTCCACAATCCCGAAGGTGGCAAAAGATAAGGTTTAGAGAGATGGGAATTCCTTCAAAGATTCTTAGATATGGACCCTACATTTTGATGGGGCCAAAAGAAAGAATGGCTTAGGAAATGGAGTGTGCTTGTTATCCCCAAGTGGAAGGAAGATACTCTAGTCATTCCATTTCCAATTATACTACACCACTAATGAAGCAGAGTACGAGGTCTCAGTACATGGCTTGATGAAAAACTAAAAAGAAGGCATTAAACTTTTGAGAGTATTCAGTGACTTAGAATTGGTAGTGAAATAGGTAAGGAACATTTCCATCATAAATAATCTGAGAATGAGATCTTATCGGCATTGGGTGTGGGATCTCATCGATGATTTTGAAGCCTTCAATATCAAGGTTATTTCTCGAGATCAAAATACATAAGCTGATAGGATGGCCTTGATCGGATCACAGTTCAACCCAATACAAGATTTGATAGCAAATGAGAATACCATAAAATTGATCATCCGCCCTTCTATCCCTAACAACATTGATCATTGGCAAGTCTTTAATAGTGACCAGCAAATTATACACTTCCTCTAGCAATCCGAAATATTGCAAACCAACTCCAACCCAATATCAAGGAAGCATATGGATATCAGATTATCCAGTTGAAGATGAACAAACTTTCAAAAGGGTTGATAACCCTAGAAAGGCATTTTGACTCAAACAATGCTAGTTCCGATCGAAGGAAGTTTGCAGTGATAAAGGAGGATTATGTCCAGCTGGAAGTGACTAAAGAGAGAAAGCTAAAAGTCAGGAGATTAGTCACCCAAAGAGAAAGAGAAAGACTTGTGGCCTTATGTCATAAGTATGATAAGGTGATGGCTTGGACGTATGACGATTTGCATGGTTATAACAAGGACATCATTTAACACACCATCGATATCGAAGAAGGGACTAAGCATATACGTCAAAAATAGAGGCCTATTAACCCAAAAATATATTCCCTCATGGTGGAGGAACTGAGAAAATTGTTAGAGGCCAACATAATCTTCCCGATCAAGCATACAACATGGGTCTCCAACCTAGTTCCAGTGAGGAAGAAAAATGGAAAAATCTGGCTCTGTATAGATTTCAGAGATCTAAATAGGGCATCCCTAAAGGACCATTACCCTTTGCCCTCCATGGAACAAATATTACAAACGGTCGCAGGCTCAGAAATGTTTTCTCTGCTAGATGGTTTTTCGAGCTATAACCAGATATGGCTCATAGAAAGGGACCAACATAAGACTACATTCACAACCAAATGGGGGACTTTTGCATACACAAAAATGCCATTTGGGATCAAAACTGTTGGAGCTACCTTTCAAAGGTCATGGAATCCACATTTAGAGCACTGATCAACAAGGTGATTCTTATATACCTAGACAATCTTACAGTGTTTACCAAGACAACGGAGGAGCATTTTGATGCCTTAGAAGCTATATTCAAGAAATGTCAAGAATTCAGGATCTCTTTGAACCCAAATAAATGTATCTTTAAAGTCTCTCAGGGAAAAATCCTAGGATATATAGTGTCAAAGGAAGGTATCTCCATCGACCCCGAAAGAGTTGAAGCTATCCTGGAGATGCCCTTGCCGGTCAATAAGAAAGTGGTCTAATATTTCTTGGGAAAGATCAAATTTGCAGGAACAATCTACCCAATCACTCTCATGCTCAAAAAGGACCTTAACTTCAAATGGACCACTGAAGGTTGACAAGCCTTTGAGGTGATTAAAGAGGCTAAAGCATCTGCCCCAGTGTTGTGCAACCCTGATTTCTCAAAATACTTCATCATGTATGTATACGAGGGTAAGCATAGTGTAACATCTGTACTAATGCAGAAAGGAGAGTCACAGGGAGAAGAACATCCGGTCGCCTTCTTTTCAAAAACCCTCAACGACTATGAAACAAGGTACAAATTTGTATAGAGACAAGCTTATGCTATAGTCAAGGGTCTGAAGAAATTCAGGCACCTTGTCACTCATAATAGAATACAGGTTATGGTGGCTCACTCCAACATCAAAGAATATATAACAGAGGGTGAGATAACCAATAAAAGAGCCAATTGGATCACTAAAATCCTCGAATATGACATCAAGGTAAAACCAACAAAGCTTGTACGGGGTAGGGGCTTATGTCAATATCTAATGCAGGCTCTGTGCCCCTGATCAACGACAAAACCAAAGAGATAATTTACATCCAAGAAATTGGCTCAGGTAGTTGGGTCTCAGATAGGGTCCACTTCATGCAGACGGGGAAATATCCAAGCCATTTCCCCTTTAAAAAGAGGAGGTATTATAGGTAACAGGGATCTAATTTCACTATCATTGAGAATTTCCTTTTTAAAAGGAATTTTAATAGAATCCTACTCAGATACCTGGAGAATGAGGAGCCTGTAAGAGTCTTACGCGAGTTGTACAATGAGAGCTCGGGAGGTCATTTTTCAACCCAAACCAAAGCCATAAAAACCCTTCAAGCAGGATACTTTTGGCTAAGCCTGTTAGCTGACAATCAAGTAGAGACAAATAGATGCAAGGTTTGTCAAGTTTATGCATGTTTTCGGAGGAACGCAACATTACCTCTCAATCCCATCTTGATTGAGGAACCATTTACACAATGGGGTTTAGACTTCATTGGAATGGTTAACCCAACTTTGAGCACTAGCCACAAATGGATCCTCACGGCAACCGATTACTTCACCCAATGGGTGGAGGCAGTTCCTCTCAAAGAGGCAAATGAGAATATGATCCTATGACTCCTACAAGATATAACTCCCCACTTTGGACCCCCCTGCACTATTATATTAGATAATGCTAAGGCCTTTCTGGGGGATAAAGTATCTAACTTCACGGTAAAGCATGGGATTTACCTGAAGACATCCTCCAACTATTACCCACAAGGGAATGGCCTAGCAGAATCTACTAACAAGAATCTGATCAGGCTCATCAAAAGAATAGGGAATGAACATAAGAGGCTATGGCATGAACATATCATAACAACTTTATAGGATGATTAGATCACACCTAAGTAGATCCTGAAGGCCTCGTCGTATGAGATAGTCTATGGGAAAAGCGTTGTAATGCCAATTTCCCTAGAGATCATTTCCTTAAAGCCATTGAAACAAGATGAGATAGAAGAGAATGGGGTGATGAAAGTAAGACTCATTGAGTTGGTATATCTCCAAGAGAAGAGGGATTCCACTTAAAAATCTATGATTAGTCGCCAATAGACAGTCAAAATTTGGTTTGATCAAAAGACATCGGAACCAGAATTCTAGGTTAGAACTACGGTTTTAAAATGGGATGCAAGGGATGTCAAGCATGGGAATCATGGAAATTTTGACCCATTATGGATGGGACCCTTCTGAATCCGTGCATGCAAGCAACACAATACATTTGATCTTGAAACTATGGAAGGTGATTCTTTAACGATTTCAGTGAACGAAATTCACTTAAAACCTTTCCTGTGAGTCCCTTCATGACAAATTGTATCATATGTATATTTTTCTTTTTTTATTCTTTTGCTTTGTCTTTTCATCCCTTTTAATAAGTATCTCAGACATGTGTCCTTCGTGGATCCCCCTTTCCCTTTTTAAAATCTTGGAGGGAGTGCACCTTCTTGATTTTCCTTGAAATTAATGATCTAACAACTTCCTAGTATGCATGAGAGGAAAATATTTAGAATTGATACAAGATCTCTCGAAAAGCACAAAATTTAGCACTTGGGGTCATTAATTTGAAAGGGTTCGTTATGTGAAATGACTCTAAATACACGTGAGCCATTACTCTCTAAGTTGAGGCCGTTATTTAAGATATCCAGGAGCATCCAACAGGCTCATTTCAAATGCTACAGTCTTCCAAATCAGTTTTCAAGTGCTGAAGTGAAAGCACCGGAGCCTTCTCATAGTTCTAAAAAATGCCATGGAAACTTCAAGCTCCATGCCACTAGTGAAGTCTTACGTAGGACAACCCGTACCCCCACACCCTCTTCAACCAAAGTTGAGATTCCCTGACGGGGTATCTCGGTCATGTGACCCTATTGTAGTTTCAGACTTTGTTGATGACATCTTTGACCCTGTCCTCAACAAGAAGCCAAAAGCCCTGAGAGAGGTAGGCTACGCTAGGATTGTTAAACTAGGAAATTTTAAAACTTTTAGCTCAAGAATCTAGAGCTGGATGTTCACCAAATATATAACACCTCTTGTGCACTCGTTCCCAGAGCTCATATAGATGTGTGTGGGTTGTTTTGATTCAGGCACCCGTACCATCCAGGAAGAAACATAATGGTGGTGATTACACCACAAGCTATCAAGGACATGCTGGCCCTAACCCATGACCCAACGGCTAGTTTCTATGATATGGCCAAACTCCAAAATGTCTGGGCCTGGTGCCAAAACAAAGCTTCAATCCTTAATATGGAGTTGAGGTAGACAAATTCAATCAGTTATGGAATTGTGCCCTTCCCCATTCCATTGAAGTTGCTTATGGCAGATTCTTAGGATGCCTATTCCATGCTGACATTCATCTTCAAGCAGGATTCAAACATGAACGTCAAGGATTGGTAAATGGTGGCCTTATTTAGAATGAGTTTTGTAAAGAAAGAACAAGCACACCACTTTGACTTCACTAAAGTCATTGTGGAGTCTATTTGTGAACAGCTTCACCGGTTCCCGGTAACCTCTACTTTCAGTTATTCCTCATAGCTATTCCACCTGATTTTGTATCAGAATGCCTAGTATTTCAGTCAGTTCATGACTCTGACCCTATGGGATGAGGAGATTGATCCCTAAAAGATCATTCTAGTATCCACATGGACCCATATTCTGTCATGTTCATTGTACGTATATGAATTCTTTAATTCTTTTGTGGATCCCCTCCTACTTAGAATTGATCTTGAAGGGATCAACAACAAAATGAATGATTTTGTGTAATCCCTCCTCGCTAACCCCCTACATCCCTGTGATTATTTCTTCACCCAAGGACATTCCATGATTCAACTACACGGTTTCAGAGATGAATCCTTTATGCTCCCAAGGGTCCTTATGGCTCTAGTAGTGGGTCTTGAGATAGATAGGAAACTAGTACTCCTGGACATTGAGTTTGGCTCAAGCCGAAAGAAGGAGCCTTATGATCTCCCTTTGAGTAAGGGAGGAATCACTATACTTAAGAGAAAAGTGGATTACAGCCTCTGACAGAAGCTGGCTTCCTATGGCTTCACCTTAATTCAAGACTCATGGAGATACAACCTAGACAGGATAATAGTTGCGACCCTAGTTCGCAACAAAGTCTCAGACTCCTACAAGCACGAGTCGAGGGAATTTTTTGAAGCAAGTCGGAACCCCCAGGTAGAGTCCCCTAACATATTTTTCAAGCACAACGACATATCAATCTCAAAATGGAAGGAATTCCACCTAGTAAAGCACATGTATGATCCCACTCTCACTATGACAAAGGGACTCAGGACAACCCTAAAAAAGGAGTGGAGTGCGGAAATAATTGAAGCCTATTGGAAGTATAGGCAGGAGATCAGCTAGACCACCCTTAATTTTGAGGAAGTCTCGAGCGACAAATAATGGGAAGATTTATGGGACGCGGACCATGGATCTGACACAGAGAGTGAGGATACGGTGACAATCATCTCAGAGTGACCCGTGGGATCAACAATATAGTCTTTTAGCACCTCCCATCAGCAATTACTAGTTCTACCTCCGCTTTCCATGCCATAGCAAGGTATTCTAGTTCAGACACCCATGCCGCAGCTCACGACCATCCCCTTAGGTGAGAAACCTGTCGGGGAATAAAAATCAAGCCCACCATGTAAGAAGCTGAAGATGGCTGCGACTCCTGCTTCTCCTCCACCTCTTCCACCTCTAGAGGCTCCATTTCAGTCCCCTCCTCCACCACCACTTTACCCTTCTAGAAGTACTCCCTCATCTATCTTCCCATCGTAGACTCTTCTTCCACCCAGCGCCCCTCTCTTGCCTTGACCTCCCTTCACCATCCTAACCTTCTCCCCCCGCATGGTGACAGGCCCTTCTTCGGCCTTGGTAAATTTGATGCCCCAGCCACAAGTTATAATTCCTTATTTTCTATCACCCGGGTTCCCTTTCATAGGCGAGATTGTTCCTTCTCTCTCCATATTTTTGAGTCAGACTGAGACCACTAACGCCGCTTGAGACAACAAAAGGGTGAAGTAGAAGAAGAAGGAAATGTCAGTACCAACAACGACGTAGACGTGGTCATTGTAAGACCATCAACAGAGCTCCTTAACTATCGCTTGACTCATTCCCCAAGTATCCAAACTAGTAGATCAAATGCAGCTTGATGACTACTCTAGCAACGTTATTTTGGTCGACCTTTTTGAATTCCAGCCTCAGGATAAGGTCGAATTAATGAATGAAACTACGGTGGTAGTCACCATAGACTACTTAAGCTCAGGAATCATCTAAAGAAGGTGCAATCTAGCCTCAATAAGGTGGAGGCCACTATGGCCAAACATCAGGACAAGATAAAAATCAAGGGCAAAGAAATAAATCAGCTCCATAAGGAATTAAAGGAGACTTCGTCACAAAAATCCCTTGTAGCTTCTTAGGTGAAAGCTAAGACTCTAGCATCCAAACTTACCACATCCAAGGCCTCTGCCCATTTTCTCACACAAGAAAGGGGAACCCTCCAACATGAGGCCAATTCAAGAAAGGAAGAGGTGGCTACGATCCAAGCCAAGTTGCGTGTTGTCAAGGCAGAAAGGGGAAGCCTCCAAACAAAGCTAAAATCATCTGAAGATGTAGTCAAGGACTTGACCCAGAAGATAGGAAAATAATCCTAGAAAGGGGGAATTGTAACATTAGTGCAAGAATTGTATGCTTCCTACTGTGACAAAATTGCCACCACGAAAATGGATATAGCCCCCACAGTTAGATTTATATATGATGCACAAGGATTATGCTCAAATGTCAAGATAGTAGCCTCTGCCATCAGCAGCACAGTGTCCGCCAAGGTCCCTGAATCAAATATTTTGATTCAAAATTTTTATGATGCTTCAGACTCTGCCCTTCAAGAGGCAGGAATCACTGACAAACGGCTAATTAATATGAAAATCAATGAGATTCTAAGCTGGAACAAGGTCTCCATCAAGTTCTAGAATCTCTTATCTCAGCTCTATCATGGAATCAGAGAGAGGAAGCAAAGCATCAACGAAATAGTCTAGTTAGGTTTCCCTTCCCCCTTTCCTAATGACTCTACAGTCCTCTCAAAGGACCAAATTCAACAGCTATTGATCGCCAAATGTCAAGACAAGACTTTCTTTCATACAATTGGAAGCTATTCTGAACCCCATCATACAATTAGATTTCCGCTTGCATGTAGTAGTGCAGGATCTCCAAAACTTCTCACATAAGGAGATAATCGAGCTAGATCGAGCTTTCCAGGACTTGCAAAGAAGGACCTATCCAATAGAGGTCGAATGGCTCGGATATCATGTTGCTTTGTAGCAACTCTAAGTGGCTTTTTTTTAGCCACATTTTTATTTTAAGGCTGAGAGATTGTTGGATCCTTCTATGGCTGGCACAGATTCCCTTGGTAAGTCACCATAATTGTAGAGTTATTTTTGTATAAGACTCTTTTATCAACCACCGCCTTTTGTCATCCCAACCCTTATTTCTTCTGTCTGCCTAAGCCTAAAATTGACTAAGTATGAGGCTACATGCGGAAGGTGTCCACAAGTCTCTTTGGTGCACTCGGGGTATGAAACAAATAAATGAAGGTCCCAAACAAGCGCAGGTCCTCCATGTGTCTCGGGCCCGAGAAAGTTGCCCCGACAGGTTGAAAAAGTCAAAAGCATAACAGAGGCGTGCATACCCTCCACATGTCACTTGGGTGTAAATTCAAATAAAGAGAAGAAAGGGAGGCCCCAAATGAGTGCACACCCTCTACGTAGCAAAAGGAACATTGTTGACTCAAGAAGCGTCAATTGGATGAATTAAAGACAAACGTAAGTATCCCAAAAAGTAGTTGAGTATTGACCTAGAAAGGGAAAGATCTTGTGAGGAAATTGAATGTTGTCGGTGGAAGTTATGATTCCAGAAATTGAAACAAGAGCCAACAAGATCTATAAAAGAACATTTTGATCCATGAACAAGCGAGAGGAAATTATTAGAAAATAAAAATAGACAAGATCCTCGAAAGGGATTCTGAACTCAGTTATTGTATTGGCTAGCCTTAGTAAGGCTCTGTTGTAAAAGGAAGTTATAATTTGTGTCATATCAACCTTATGTATTATTTCCCCTATGAATAAAGAGTTCTTGTTCTATGCATATTATCTTTCAGTATTCTGTGTCTTTCTTCTTTCATTGTTAGTAGTTTTAGATAAATTGAAGATCAATCATGCTTTGCGCCCTTGGGTTTTCTTTATATATCTATTATCTACACTTGTTATGTTTTACATCTTCTCGGCCTCTGACAATCTAAAAACTTTTGAAAATAGTAGATCATGCTAAAATGCTCTTCAAACTATTCTAAGTAGTTTCTCAGGAGATATCTTTGTGTCTTTTTAGGATCTGTTTTGGCGCATCACCTTAGTTTTACATTTTCTTTCAGCTTTCTTCTAACCTTATCCCACACCACAGAGGAGAGCCAGTTTCTTTAAAATCTAGAGGTTACCTTAGGACGCATGTCCCACTAACCTAATGTATCCAAAGACTATGACGGTTCATCCGAAAATATAATCATCAATAGAATCATAGTAATAAGAACTATGAATAGAAAATACATAAACAAAATACACAAAGAAGACGGGATTTAACATGGTTCACTTGATGTGGGCTACATCCACCAAGAAACACTCGCTCAAATTTCAACACAAGCCATCAAGAGTGTAAGCCACTCTCAAACCAGTCTTCTCACAATTACAAAACACAAATCTTGTTTAGATCTACGCTCAACAAACTCTCTCAAATTCACACACCCATCTATATCACTCCATACCGTATGTCAGCTATTTATAAGCACAATAATAGGTAGCAATTTTACAATACCATGGGCCAAAAAACCGACCCATAAACTTATGGGTTAAATACTACCCATATAATTAATACATGAAAAGACCACATTTTTAGGTTACTCCCAAAAAAATCAGCTGGGATATGTATACCTTGTGATATGGCCCTTGGATTGAGCACAACCAAGACTGAATTATCATTTGCCCTGATTGTCCTGGTGTCTAGTTCATAGTGTTGGGCGCAAGCCAAAAATAATTAAATGTTTTGAAAAGACACAGGATGGCCACCTATGGCATATAATCCACTGACAAAAATCTTCTCATCAACAAGTTTCATTGGTCCGTCGAACATTATGTGCTTGAGTTCCTCCAAGTCCATGTGAGCAACATTGTTATCACCCACACTCATGAAATTTGATGTGAGAGCCAAAATGGGCTCTATACTAGTGAACTTGAACTTCATGATAGAGAAAATAAATGATATATGTTACTACAGAGCTAGTAGAAAATTTTTGCACTTGGGACTGAAAACTGTTATTTTTAGAAACTAGGTCCCAAGAACTGCTATTTTGGGAAGGGTTGCTTTTCTAACCTGTTGTTTGCACTACAATGTTTTTTTCATATTCCTAGCATGATCAAAAAAATTTTAAGGCCAATTTTCAATACTTTCTATTTTTAGAAAGTTTCTTTTTACTTTTTGATTTTTTTCTTTTCCACTTTTTTGGCCAGTGTGCCCTAGTTTTTAGTTCTTGTGATTTTCGGTATTATTTCTTCTAAAGGTTTTTTTGTTTAAGGAAACTTACTAAAAGTGGAAAGTGTGAACCAATGAAACTTACTATTTTTATAATTTGAACATATGGGCCTTAATTTGATGGAAAAAATCTGGATTCTTTCTGGGTTTTTGTTTTTTAGTCTCTGTGCAAAATCTCGAGTTCACTTGCTTCCTGGATTGGTGACAAATGATACAAGAACACTCTATGGAACAAATTTGTAAATGAATACCATTAAAAATCAGGGATGTCTCTGAGGTTTCTGTTTTATGCAGCTTCAAGTTTCTTGAGAGAGGAGGGTTTTCCCAAAGTTTCACTGAGATTCGACCACCGGTTTGAAAGTTAAGAGCATATCTTCATTTTTTACCATGAGGGTTTCTGGTAGCACCTGGGCATGGTTTCAGCTCAAAAATCTTTATCTTTTGTGTTACAGCAATGGGAAATGGTGTAAAATGAGTGAGGGGTAAAATGGAAAATATTTGGAGGTGGCATGAATGGAGGGAGGAAAAGAAACCTGATAGTGATTTTTTTTTTCGTCTATACGGGAAGAAGCAGAAGAAGATGGAAGTGACACTAAAATAAAAAAATTATGCAAATTTACACAAGTTGGGAAGGAGTGCAATTTGACCCAACCATCCCAAAAATTTGGGATGGTTGGTGTAAAAAATTATGGCCCCTTCCCATTGGGCCACTTGTCGCAACGTAGTTGGCAGTTGGGAATGAGAGGGGGGCTGACAACAAGCTTCTTAAACACCTACCTCGGTCACATGGTTGACCAAGGGCCAAAAAGGGAGAGGGGAAATTTTTGTGTCCTAACTATCCCAAACATTTGGGATGGTTAGTGCACAAAATTTTTCCCTTTCCCTATTGGTCCACATGGCACTTTATGGTTGGATAGAGTTGGGGGTATGGATTTGGTGCACAGGGGCTCATACTTGCAAAAGGAGCTTAAAATGGTCACGTTGAGGTCCAGGGGCTTAAATGGGAGGGGGGCATATTTTTGTGCCCAAAAATCCTAAATATTTTGGAAAGTTTGTGAATAAAAGTGTGCTACTATTTGATTGGCTCAAATTCCAATGCAAAAATTTGACTAACTCCTCAAATCATACCTTGGGGGGCAACTTGTCTAAGCCGTAACTTGAGTTTTGCCAAGACTTTTTTTATGCTTATTTATATGAATTTGCATGAAAATTTCCTTATGAACACAATGGTGATGGTTTCATACCTTTATTTTTCCTACAACCCCTTGAAAATAGGATTTTTCTCCGGGATTGAAGGTTGTGCATGTTGAAAACAGGTTGTGGACAAAACCTCCTGAATGTTGTGAAAAAAGTGAGATCACCATCCTCTAGGGATCTAAATTATATTTCTGACAATATGTTTTTATTCATAACTCCTTATGGAGCTCCTGGAATTGCTTCATGAACCTCAGGAGTTGTTTTTGCACATTGCACTACTCAATCCTTCAAGACCCACTTTTATTGAAACTGCTTCAAAAATTTTGAAACTTCCTAGATTTTTCCAAAAAGAAATCACAACATTCTTAGCTCTCTAATACACCTCTGTGAATATTTTTAGTCCTTTGTTCTACTCCGAGGGTTTGTATCAGCCTCAAGAAGACTAGGGAAAAGCCTTTCCTAAAGCTTATCAAAGAGCCCACCTTGATGAATCTTGTCTTAGGAGTACCTAGGAGCACTTGCTTTCCCTAAATCACCTATGGACATGCTGACACAACATATTGGAATGCTTAGAGAGGTGGGATAAGAATGACACAAGGATTAGGGTGATGTGAAGGAGGACTCAAAAATCACCTTTGAGCAAAAAAAATTGGGCAGGGTCTAGTTGTTATGCTTTCAGGTGTGAATTTTTTCCTTATAAATGTAGACACAAATATTGCACATTAGAAAAATATTTAGCTCGGTCTTATACTACTATTTAGAAGGTTCTCAAGTTTACAAAGTACTAATTAATCCCACCTTTTGGCCATCTTCTTCTTATGTTTTATTTCATCTTTCTTGCGTCATTTCCAATACTTATCACCCCATTTTCTAACATCCCTAAGTTTCTAGCCCTAAATCAAGGTGCCTGAGGCTGTACTGGGGCACCCCGAGGTGCCCTGGTCCCACCCATGGTGCCTTGGTCTATGCACAACATCCTTTGCTCCTTTTTGGGGCACTTCTAGTTGTTGGTCATCCTTATCTTCTGCTCAATCGGTCTTGTTGGGATTAATTATGAAATTAAACTTGACAGCCCTATAAATATAAAGCTTATAAGACCATAATAAAGGTCCTAGGTCATTGCATCTTATCACTACCATCACTCCATCTAGGGTTGCATCCATTCCATCACCTGCATCCACATAGTGCCATGCATTCAAGCTAGGATATCTACATCACACACACTTCATAGGGGGCGGGATTCATTCTATTCCATGCACACATGCTACTTACATTTCTATAGCTACTATTGCTTGCTACATCACAAAGTGTGATTAACACAAGAGCACCTAGGGCACAACATGCACACATACACACACACACACACCAAAACTACATCATGGTCTGTAATGTAGTGCACTGCTCAATTATAAGTCCACTAGCTTGGTGGCTGAGGTCAGTCTGACCCATTCATATGCATCTTTCATTTTTCTAGGGTTTACTACTTCTACTTGCATTACATGTCATTCTCCAATTCATCCGATGAATCTAGTGCGATAGACGGGAAGTATTCAGAGACATCTAGGGACCATACCAGATTGAGGTTATGAGCATCCACAATGTCCAAAGCACCCAGATTACAGACCAGGGCACTACAGGGTCCCCCAATACCTTCCCAAGCACCTCTGTCATCTCAGACATGCCTAATCCACCTTCTGTAGGGTTCCTGAGTGTTTGGATGCACTACCGAGTTCCACTCCCAAATCTGCAACAGTGTGCAATAATCTCTTGTTATCAGCTAAGTCACTTCTCTCTCTCCTCTTTCATATTAGGGTTTTGATTTACTTAGAATAGTTTTTTTGCATTTATTTCATACTGCTCTAGTCTTTCATGTACACCGTTTTAGTCCTCCTAACTAGATTATCATTAATACCCTAGTTTTTCCTCTTTAGGCTACATTAGGAATTATTTTTGTTAATTGTTTTGGTGAACTTGACGTCTCTTCTTAGCACTCCTTATATCTTGACTCCACACTTTCCATCATGGGTAAGTGTCATAGAAAGGATTCGTCTTCTAACCTTCCAGTTACTTTACAATTTGATAGCCGTGGCCACACTTTCACCAACGCGTCCTCCCCACATATCAACCCTACATCAACCTCTACCATTACATCCCCTATCTCCCCATATGGGTTTCACACAAGAGTCTTCATCTCTTGGCTGTCCTTCACGCACATATCAATCATGTTCGCCTACATCATCTAGATCTACTATATACCTGCTGGTAGTTCGCGGTCCTCCGCTCATTTCATCTCAAGACCCTATCGAAGGACTTCAGCCCTTCGACCTTCTTAGTTAATTTCTCTTTCTTTCCACATGCTGGGGGGGCACATCACATTATCTCCCAACACACACTCTTATAGTCTCACATATTTATATTGTCTGTCATTACATATTCTTACTCAGGTCATCATCATGCCTATCCCACATGTCATAACACCCTCATCACTCGATGACACACCCTAGTGCTTTAGTTCACACTGAATTATTGAGGGATTACCATTACACTGAACCCCACACACTACACTACAGGACCTATACATTCACATTCTATCATCCTACATCATATCTCCATAGCATACCCTACACTAATCATCATTGTATATGCGCCTAGTTTTGCATTTCACCTTCTCAGCCTCCATTTACATTAGGTCACGTTATGAGTCTAGCTTCTACCATCGCGTCTTATACCTACATCTATTATCGTATTCCCCACACTACATGTACATCCTATATATGGAATTCATACACCTCACCTCTTATACATGCTACACTAGATTTCTTTATACTTAGGTCTAGTTTTCCTGATCGTCTTTACACATTCTATCACTATCCACACACTCATTCAATTCTACACATTCTACCTCACATTACTTACACTACACACTCACATACCATGATTATTTACACTATGTCGTTTACTACACACTGCACTCATCACCCTACGATTCATTCTAGTTCCCCAATTCATACTCGAATGCTAAGGGTTTACTAATAAAATGAACATTACCTATATGTGACATGTCATCATACCACACTCCTTGGACTAGTGACTAACGCTCTAGGATATATTGTCACCTACATGCATCATCACATACTATAGTGGTATACACATTAGGTTAAATCATCACTTTGACATCATCCTATTACATGCTACCATCTTCTACTATCTCCTTCTATCACATTTTCTCCATTCCAAATCATTCCATTACACTATCATACCTTTCATCACCACACCGTTGATCATCATGTATTGGTCTACACCTTAGGTTAAATCACCACTGCCTTCATCAACATCCTATCATCACATATTCTATTATCCTCATCTACAAAATCATGTCATCATTTATCCTACTCATCACTTAGTGGTATACACTTTAGGCTAAATCACCACCTTACTCTCACTCATCTCTTAGTGGTATATGCTTTAGGCTAAATCACCACCTTACTCTCACTCATCACTTAGTGGAATACACTTTATGCTAAATCACCACCCTTTCCTTCCTCATCACTTAGCGGTATACACTTTAGGCTAAATCACCACCCTTACCTTCCTCATCACTTAGTGGTATTTGCTTTAGGCTAAATCACCACCCTTTCCTTCTTCATCATATAGTATTCTACGTTTAGTGCTAAATCACCACCTTCTATTATCATACACCCTCACCACCCATCTCATAGTGATATGCGCTATAGGCTAAATCGTCACCTTATTCTTTCATCATGTAATGATATATGCTTAGGGCTAAATCATCACTCATCCATTCAACACGTCGTGGTATACGCTTAGGATTTAGGGTCCATGCTTATCTTTCCTTGCGTCTTCTCACCATGCACTTCTCCCAGAGTGATATACGCTTAGGGATAAATCATCACTCATTTATTCAACAAAGTCATGGTTTACAATTATGCTATAGGGTCCATGCATATCTTATCCTCATGTCACATTCCCTCACTATCACATACACACAATCATCACAACACACTAGACACAACCAACCCTACTCGACTATTTCCCGATGATGCACTCTCGTTTACGGTTCATTCTTGATTGTTGAGGGGGGAAAATGAACCTCATTGCATACACTTCCATACACTCGGGGGCCACATTGGCCCTCTCATTCCATCCATCAACAACATACTGCATTGTCTTAGTAGCATTTACTTTTGCTTACTAGTGTTTTGCATGCTCATTCTACTACACATGTTAGATTTCTTTCTTATATGTCATTATCATACACACATGCATGTTCACCCATTTTTTTAATGCGATAGCAGATACATGAAATTTACACGTGGCATGGATGCTCACCTTCTACCCTTCGTATACCGGTCGCTAGGGGCATCCACTTTCATTATATCCAGGTGCTATATTTCATTGCATACTTAGCATCTTATTACTTTCTCTTCGACGCTTTGACATATTGGTTATCACTCTAAAATGCTAATGGGTGTTCTATGTGTAACATTTTTCTTGCAGGATTACATGTTTCCAGGACTATCTGTTTGTTTCTACTTGTCTGGGTTGTTTGTCATTGTTTGCGGGTGTTGCCCTTTTCTTGTGTCAACATTTGTCTACTATTTGTGGCCATGATGGCCTTGTGTGTCTTGTGACATCGTGAGTGATGTCCCATGTTTGTAACCCATTTTGTGCAGTCTTCTTGATTTTTATTGCATTTTTACACTACTGTGTTTGGTAGTTTTCTACAATGTTTGTGTTTTTACACCAACTACATGCATGTGCTTGCAGACTAACACCTATTTTGGCTAGCCATCCCCTTTTGTGTGCGCCTTGGTATCTACCAAGCATTTCCATTTCCCCTTGGAGGGTAGAGTTCTTCAGGTCAGAGTGCAGTTGGTCCTCTTTTGGGGCCGCATTCTCCTTCTAAGGTCATCGCATGCACCCCCAAAGAGGGGGGGCATCATTGATGTTTTCTAATAACACAACGTATTTACACTGGTTTAGACACAACGAGTGAGTTCAAACCAGTCTACGAACTCCATACACAGTGGCCTTAACAGGACATGGTGTCCTTCAGAAATTCTGTGGAGCGGTTACAGGCTCAAGGGTTACAGTGGGTTGCCTCTTTACACTTCTCTATCCATTGGCATAGGATCACCCAAAAAACCAGGACAATACAAAGATATTTTCAACAAATTACAACAAAAGTAGTTAGAGTTGGAGGACACAGAGTATTTCCTCCCTACACTTCTTCAGCCAGGGTGGTGTGAGATCACCCGAAAAACTTGCGACGATACAGAATATCCTTCTACACTCTTTTTCTTGACATGGATCAGGTGCACATGTTCCATTTTTCCATTTACATTTTCTATTCTAACATACTTTACATTTACATATTTTACACAATGTTTTTACATACATACATTTTTTACTAGATCGTTTTCTCCTTACAGGTCCGATGTATGAGAAACACGTAATCAAATCGGGGGGAACAACAACAACGATGACAATGACAACAAACTGTGTCATGTACTTGCTATACTAACCATGTAGGTACATTACACACAACAACAACTACACACACGTTCCGCCCTAGGTTCACTCTCATCACTTTTTATACACATTTTCATCTTTAGAATCCATGCTCCTCCACCTTTTTCTTTTTGTTATTCTATTCTTGAGTCATTCCATCGACACGTTAGCTTCTACACTCTACATGGTTATTAGGTACACATCTCTATCTAATTTATGTTATCGAGCTTTCCGCTCACCAACATAAAGTGGGGGAAAATGTAGACATAAACATTACACATTAGACAAATATTTAGCCCGGTCTTATACTACTATTTAGAAGGTTCTCCAGTGTACAAAGTACTAATTAATCCCACCTTTTTGCCATCTTCTTTTTATGTTTTATTTCATCTTTTTCACGTCATTTCCAATACTTATCACCCCATTTTCTAACATCCCTGAGTTTCTAGCCCTAAATCAGGGCATCCTAGGTTGTACTGGGGGGCCCGAGGTGCCCTCGTCCCACCTAGGGCACCTTGGTTTGTGGACAACCTCCTTCACTCCTTTTTGGGTCACTTCTAGCTGTTAGTCATCCTTATCTTTTACTTAGTCAACCTTGTCGGGATTAATTACAAAATTAAACTTGAGAGCCCTATAAATATAAAGTTTATAAGACCATAACAAGGGTCCTAGTTCATTGCATCTCATCACTACTATCACTCTATCTAGGGTTGCATCCATTGCATCCACATAGTGCCATGCATTCAAGTTAGGATATCTGCATCACACACACTTCATAGGGGGTGGGAATCATTCTATTCCATGCACACATGCTACTTATATTTCTATAGCTACTATTACTCGCTACTTCACATAGTACGACTAACACAAGAGCACCTAGGGAACAACACACACACACACATCAAAACTACATCAGGGTCCATAATGTAGTGCAACGCTCAGTTATAAGTCCACTAGCTTGGTGGATGAGGTTAGTCTGACCCATTCATATGCATCTTTCATTTT
Organism: Taxus chinensis; assembly: GCA_019776745.2. Classification (NCBI taxonomy): domain Eukaryota; kingdom Viridiplantae; phylum Streptophyta; class Pinopsida; order Cupressales; family Taxaceae; genus Taxus; species Taxus chinensis. The sequence goes on from CM034151.1 coordinate 339,353,182, forward strand.
TCTAGGGTTTAATACTTCTACTTGCATTACGGGTCATTCTCCAGTTCATTTGATGAATCCAATATGACATACATGAAGTATTTAGAGACATCTAATGACCATACCAGATTGAGGTTATGAGCATCCATAGTGTCCAGATTACCTAGATTGCAGACCAGGGCACCCTAGTACCCTCCCAGGAACCTCTATCATCTCAGATAGGATGGATCCACCTTCTACACGGTTCATGAGTTTTTTTCTGCACTACCGAGTTCTACTCCCAAATCTGCAACACTGTGCGATAGTCTCCTATTATCAGCTAAGTCACTTCTCTCTCTCCTCTTGCATATTAGGGTTTTGATTTACTTAGAATAGTTTATTTTCATTTATTCCATAATGATCTAGTCTTTCATTTACAGCGTTTTAGTCCTCTTAACTAGATTAACATTAATACCCTAGTTTTTCCTCTTTAGGCTACAATAGGACCTATTTTTGTTAATCAGTAAAAACTCATGACAACAGTGTGCATGGAATCCAATGAAATTTCCTCTTATGAAGTGTATGTAGAATAACCAACCCTTGTGTACCTTGGATGGTGCTAGATGTATGTAATGGAGCTCTTAGATTCTTGATGGATGCAACCTTGGGTGGTGATAGCTAATGCTTAATGCTTGGTCCTTTATTATGATTGCATAACTCTATATTTATATGATTCCCTTGCTTGAATTTTGTAACTAACCCCAAAAAGGCCGAATACCAAAAATATAAGATGGTCAAACGGCTAGAAAGGACCCAAAAAGTGTGAACAAAGTATAGTGAGGTTAGAGGTGCCCAGCGGGGACGAGGGCACCTAGCGCTTGTGACCTGGCTACGTGTTGGTTTCCAGGATGATACATGTCGAGGTATAAGTAGATTGAGCAAGTAAGGGTGCAAGGAAACATAAATAAAATAAATGTGGCCAAAGACATGGGTTAATTAGTACTTTTCTTACTTAGGAATCATATGAATAGTAGTATGTAATCAAGACTAAATAGATACCCGAAGTGCGTGATTTTATGTCTACACTAAACGAGAAAATCTCTGGTACTAAATCACTATGGTGACCCACATGTAAAAGAGGTAAGCTCCAAGTCTTCAAGTACAACAAGTAGGTGCAAAATAATGTGAAAATAAGTGAGTTGTAAGCTCCTTTATGTATGATCAATTGATTGTGAATTGGTGAAGATCATAAAAAGGTGGTGATGTATATATACTTGATGTCATTTCTCACGGGTGATGGTGTTAACCATGGAAAAACTAAATTCAACACCATCTCTTATGGGTGATAGTGTCATCCTTGGGGGAAACCTAAGGAAAAAGGGGTGAAAACATGTGAGTTGGAATCTACAAAGTAAATAGAGGAAATAATAAAAATCTAGGGTAACTGAAAGTAGGTATAATAACATGTAATAAATGTAAATAGGTGGACATGATGAGACAAGTAGATATGAGATATGTGATGTGTGAACAAAGGGAAGAAATGAGGTAGGATAAGGTAACCATGGCATAATATGGACATTCCTAAAATGTTGTGGTCTAGCACACATGACCAAGTATGATCATACCCCAATCCTTGCATGCCCTTTGAGGAACCCACTTAGGAGGAAGATATATCAACAACCCCTACACAAAATAAATGATTAGAAAGCATAAATAATGGGGTGTATATAGTTAGTTCTTGAATCTTCATATCCCTCCATTGTGGAAATCATGTGATCTCCCTCATTTTCAATATCAATTTGCTAATATATTATATTGACTATAAGAACTCCTACTATGTTTCCAAATGATCTTGGAAACTTCTCTTTATGCATTTATCTATTTTAAGTGATATATATGTGTATTCACGGGCACACATCAAAGTGGAGAATTGTGTAGACACCTAACTTTTAGTATGGAACTAGTTATTTGTTATAATTTTGCATAGTTCTAGTGTATTTACGTGTTTATCAATTATTGTTCCAAATTATGGAAAATTTTAGTGGCTAATATTCGTAATTTGGCCAATAGTAGGAATTTAAGAATATGAATTTGGCTATTTTTATGACCATAGCAGTGCCCATGTTTCACCCAAAATTTCCAAAAACATTAATTTGTCCCATGCAAATAGCCAATGGGTCTCCAATTCCAATGTATATTTTTTATTAAATTACCACGTGATCAACATGACAAAAATTTAAAATATTTTTAGATCACCAAGAAATCTATGGAACCTTCCTAGTCATTTGGTCTCATTCATCGACATGTTTGGGAATGTTTTTTGAAATTTGATTAAAATTTCCATACACACACACACATTATAGAAATTAATTACTAAGTGAAACCCAATCACTTCGAAGAGGTCCGGAATGCTAACACATATCCCTGTTGATACTCTTGATCTTTACCATGCGTCTTCTTCCTTTTCCGTCATGTGTCCTCCATTGATTGTTGACCCAAGATCTGACCCTAGATCTATACCCGAAGATTATATTAATTACAGATTATTCCGTGGGCTTAAAGTCCACCAAAATCCTTTGGTTGGGAGATTTTTAGAATGGTGACACATGTTATGTCTTTTGTGGGATTTTGGATGTTTGGTGAAGTCTCTATATCTAGTGATTCTTTTAATTTTGGAGGCCTTTCAAATGTAAAGTGGTCCTCTACTTGCAAAGAAAGGCTAAGTCCATAATATGATAAGTTACCCTTAATTTTCCACTCCATCCAAAATTTCCTTGAAAACATATATCCTATTTCGCTAATGCCATGAATGTTGATTCTAGATAATTTTCCAACCTAATGAATTTGGTTTTGGCCATATTCGCCATGATTTCTATAATTTTTTTTCAGGTGGGTTCCTTAAAATTTCCCCTGGTCTAGATTGGGCTCTTTATTGACATGTGTTCAATGCTTTTTATTCATCTCTTAATATGTTCCTATTTGTTATTTCCTTCTCTTTCTCTATTATCCTCTTTCTTCATACTATTTTCACTTTCTTCCCCTCATTTTCTCTTATCTTTTTTACGTCTCCTCCTTATAGTTTTATGGTTTTAGGTATTATTTCTATATTTACACCCTATGAATTAGGTACTTTATCTTGTGTGTGCTCTTTGACAATTTTTTGGGTCCCAAGCAGGGAAAAATTTAGCGGTGAATTTTCATAAACTCCCAAATATTAGGGGTTTTGGAAATTGAAAATGACGAATTTTCAGCAGTCGGCTACCACTCAGTTAGCCTAAAATTTCAGCCGACATGTCATTTGTATGGGTCAGTTTGCCTACTATTTGCACTAAAAAATGAACTTATGTATGTTTTTCACCAACGTTTCAAATCAAACTATGCTCATATTCACCGAGGTATAATACATATTATTTTTTGTGGAGCCTGATTTTATTGGTTAATACTCCTGGGGGGTTGCAAGGGGGGGTACCCCCCTTGCAAGGTCTGGGGAAACACCCCCAAAAGCCACATTTTATATGTATTTATTCATTTTTAAATCAAGGCCATTCATTATTAATCTGTCGTTCTACACATTTGCTACCCCAATTTCATCCCTTCTGCAATATGTTGTCCAACATAGTTGTTGTCCTACCCCATGACCATCTAAAACCTTTGTCATCTAACATATCCATTGTTTAACATAGTTTTCATCCTACCCCAAGGCTATCCAACACCTCCGTCATCCAACATAGCTGTCGTCCAACATAGCTGTCATCCTACCCCACGGTTGTCCAACACCTCTATCGTCCAACATAGTTGTTGTCCAACCCCTCGCCCGTCCTAGCCCTGCAGTACACCCCTTTATTACCAAACCATTTATCGTAAAGGCATGTATTGTCTAACCTTATAGCCGTATGTCTAATCATGTAGAGACGACTAAGATAATGATGTCATTTCGACTAAATATGTGTGAGATGAGCATCCAAGATTGGAAGAGATGGTTATAGAAGAGATGTTCGGTTGTTCTATGGAGAGACGACCAGGCAGGAGACAGTCATCCAATCCAGTGCCGTCTAATGTTAAGTTAATAGACATCAACTCAACAACCATCTAATATTGGCATTTCCTTATTGAACATCTACCTAACTCACGTCCAACAACCTTACGAAACTCTAGAAATTTGTGGCATGTTAAATCACCTTTGCCATGAAATTTTTGTTATCCAATTTCAACCCCGGGTGAAATTGGACAAAAAAGCAGACTTGTGTTGAGGGACTAGGAATTTCATAACCATTCAAAGGTCACAGGTGGATTCCGGTATACAAGGCAGAATTAGGGTATCTGAGAGAGTTGAAGGTTGCAAGAGGAATTTGTCCTCTTCTTGGTCTTCATTGGGTTCCAAAGTTTTATCCAAATTAGAAGCAACAAGCATGAGGAGGAAATGCCAATCTATATAGGGCACCCACAACACCTCCACACATCCTTCTAACATTTAAAAATCTAAATAATGCATGAAGGAAAAGGAAGATTTTGAAGGAATAGCTCCCATCTCTAAGAGGTACTGAGTTGCAGTAATGAATGTGAGCTAACAAGAACCGAGCTCCTTCCATCACTCACTAAGTTATTGTGTAAGGAGGGAGGAGTTATAAAAATGACCACAAATCGAGCTATTCTAATAAGTCACATTCTCCCATACCGATCAAGTTGTGCCTTGTAGGAGTCAGTCAATATAGAGCTGGCCGAACTTTACTTCGGGGTGGTTTGAGAGCATATATTACATTGAACAAGTTGTTGGTTCAATATTGTGCATCGAACCTCGACCAAAATGTCTACCTATAGAGCGAGCCAATTTTCAGGAATGTGCTCGCTATAAAAGACCAAGTTTGGTTCAAGTGTCAATTGAAAGAAAATCAGAAGAAGACTTGGTGGGTATGGTGAGCTAGTGTCGGGGCCGAAACTTAAACAGACGAGGGGGAGCTAGTCAGTGCTCAGGCTCTTGCAATCAACGACAGGTGAGATATTTCTATGGCCAAGTCAGATGATGGATCGATAAAGTAAAGAACTTGGGTCGAGCCAGTGTGCATAATATTATCTATTATTTATTGTTGCATTGGTTAGCTTATTAAAAGTGATAATAATTAGGTGCATGCATTACCCTGGAGTTCGTAGTGAATCACTACAATATACTTGGTGTGTTCTCCTTGAAGATTTGATATCAACAAGGGGCCTAGTAGTAATGAAGGGACAACACAATACCCTCAAAATATTCCATGTCTTCAATCACATTTTGCAAGGTGTTACTATTGTTGGCACTCAAATATATCTTGCTATATGAATGAGTGGAGGAATGAAGGTGGGTTGTTGTAAGTAGATGCTCCCTCATCAATATGGCCCAAATTTAAGGCAACAAATGTGATAAGTTGGGCACTTCTCTACTTCTTTTGTTTCTACAGGCCCAAGGGGAGAGACCCTAGAAATTGTAACACAAAATAAGCTCAAATGAGCACACTACATATATCTAAAAACATAACCTTGATGACTAAGTACCCAATTAAGTGTCACTTGTGACAAAATCACAAATTTGTAGGAAATTACATGGACCAGAGTTTCTCTAATAAAAAATATAAGGATATCCATAGTTTGTAGGCCTTCTAACAAAGGTTTGAGAAAGTGCAAAGCAAATCCTAGCAAGTATGAAGCCAAAGTTACAACATAGAGACCTCTAAAGACATGCAAGATGAAACAAAAATCTCATAAGGGAATGGGTACACGAAGATTCAATACAAAAAGGGGTGATAATTCTAATTTCAACTAGTGCCCTCATCCATTGGTCTATTTTGTTAATCTTAAGTAATGAGTCGAAATAACACAAGAGTCACATCAATTTACACAATTGTTACAACTCCACTTTCTACGACCAAGCTTGTCTTCATCATTATTTTCCCTCGACTCAAATTATGAGATTGTGCCACATGGTGGCAAACTTAATATCATGTTTTAGTCATTTTTTACTGATAGTTGAATTCTACAAAAGATAGACTAACTCTTCACATAGCCTTCTTGCTTCACTTAACATCAAAATTTCTTTAATAAAATAATACTTTGCAAACGCTCCTCTTAATATATGTGGGATAAATCCGTAATGCTGAAAGACTAAGCCTCCACTAAACACGACCATGACTTTTAACCAAGGCTCAAAATAAAACAGCACATGACCAATTCTAAGACACCAAACATTTTCACAACCTCCAATAGACAAGGTGCATCCCGAAACATATTATATGGCCACAAAAATGAACCAAACATAGCAGAGACCCAACTTGAAATGCCTTACGAAGCTCTGAATTCATCCCAAGGCTTAAAAATTGACCTAAAGCCTCGAAAATGTAGTGAGACATTTTTAGGTGCCAACAATTTTCATATTAGTGTTTTAAGAAAGGAGATTGGTTTCTTAAATATTCACACAAAATTGTAAACAAGTGATAAGGTTTTTAGAGTTCAAGAACATACGACACCATTTTCAAATCAAAATTAAAAAAATTGACATTGCCAAAATATATGTGATACTTCTAATCAATTATACTATTCTACTTAAGGTATTTTACTTAACACTATTTTTTTTTGGGTGTGCTTAACCTCATCTAGATAAATATTAATTTGTGTTTTTCTTATAATTAAAAAATATGACAAATTAGATGTTCTTATAAAATCTCGTTTTATCAACATTCATTAAACTCCACTTTTCGCGTAGACAAAGTTATAGTAAGTACCTAGACAGTCGCAAAAGAAAAAGTAGTGATTTTTTAGGGGGAGTTTTTCCAGATATAATTTCGTGATTTGAATCTATTTAATAAGTCACCCACCTACCAATCCCTTAATGAGGGAAACGCACGACATCCACACCCTACTAAAAACAAAGAAAATGGTCGGTGTGAATGTTTGCACTCTCCGTTGCTCCTCGTTACGAATGTTTGGATTTGGGTTCGCAAATTATAGCCGCTTCCAACTCCAACCGTCTTCACAATGTTTAATCATTTACCAAGTTTCTTCATCTTTTTTATTCAGTTTTTTAATCATTTACTAAGTTTCTTCATCTTTTACTCCCTTCACCTTAAAAAAATAATTCTTTTTGATGCACTAGTTGGACAATAATATCTCAAAACAAAACGTGTGTTTAGATATGTAACTAAAGAATTGTCGAACAATCTTGATATTTTCTAGGCTAATATGAATACTATTCAAAACAACAAATTTAAAGAATTGGAGGGCTTCAATGTTCTCCAAATTAATATGTTATGTGAATGTCTAAACATAACTCGCATGTTGATTTAATCCTAAAAATTAAGTGAAGGGTATAAGTCTAATACACTAATAAATAAGATTAAAATTTAGAAATGACACACATTCATATTATCGAATCTATATTTAACATTCAAATTTCAATATTCAGTAAATGATTGATCAATTACATTAATTAAGGCACATGCTAATATAAAAACTGACAAGAAGATAGTGCACTTTTCTCTCTACGTGTTTTTAGGTTGACTTGGGTTTGAATTAGACATGAATTGGAGTGAAAAATGATGGAATTCCTCGAGATGTGCATCATCTTTGAAATCGAGGTTGAATCTACCCTTTAGACAAAATCGACTAGCAAGAAAAAATCAACATACACAACCTATCGAGAGTTACGTGGAATTGTCTTACTGAAAAAATGCATATGTGATTGTATGACCACTCACAATTTGGTAAGTGTGCTTCTTTGTGTGCGATTTGGAATCCAAAGGATGTGCACGAGTTGTCAAAATCAATCTTATTCTCTTGAACCCTCTTCTTTGAAAATCCTATAAAAAGGAGCCAGGAGGTTGGGTTGATGCACCCCTACACCAACTACGTAACTGTTGGTAAGAAAATTTGTCGATATGGAAAATTAGGTGCTTCCACCAATGTTCACATGGCTACACCCCTCTGCATTGAATGATGAAGCTCCCATTATTGAATGAAAAATAATCTATTCCTATCTAAATGTTGCAGGTTGGCCAAATAGACTGGGGATCACACATGAACACTCCACTGAATCTGTGGCAAAGTGCTTGTACGGGGTACACAGGATGAAATTATAATGATAAGGGGTGAAGGATAATAATAATAATACTGAAAACAATAAACTTAAAAGAATTAGAGAGCTTCAATGTCATGCAAATTAATATGTTATGTGAATGTCTAAACATAACTCACATGTTGATTTAACCTTAAAAATTAGGTGAATGGGCATAAGTCTAATACACTAATAAATAAGATTAAAATCTAGATACAATACATATTCATATTATCGAATCTATATTTAACATTCAAATTTCAATATGTAGTAAATGATTGATCAATTACATTAATTAAGGCACATTTTAAATATAGAAATTGACAAGAAGATAGTGCACTTTTCTTTATACGTGTTTTTAGGTTGATTTAAGTTTGAATTAAACATGAATTGGAGTGAAAAATGATGGAATTCCACTAGATGTGATTCATCTTTGAAATTAGGGTTGAATTTATCCTATAGACAAAATTGAGTAGCAGGAAAAAATCTCCTTTCTATCTAGTTTTCCAACCTATTGCTTCTTAGGTTACTTATAACTTCTTAGGGTTTCAAGGGCTAAACGAGATATTTTTCATTTTCACTACCTTTAACCTATGTTACACCTTAAATCCCTTATGTACAACATGTTCAAGAATTCATCAAGTCCTTATACTTATTATTTCTTCAACTTGTCAATTTTTCCAAATCTTGACCTTCTAGGTTCTTTTTCATTCTTGCACAAGTAGTTCTTTAACTCTGAGTTCCTCCTCTTTAATATTTTTCTCACCACCGTAGTTATCTTTTCATCTCATTAGACTTCTCCTAATCCTTTCACTTTTCTCATTCTGTTAGCCATCATCTCATGGTCTCTTAACAAAAGAAACTAGCTTAATCTTCATACCACTGCCCAAACTGTAATAGGACAATCACTCCGAGTTTCCATTTTTTCCTTGCTCTGAGATGTTCTCAATATCCTTTCCTAGTTCCATTGATTCACTCTTCACTTTTCATGCTATGCCACTTGACAACTAGTTGGTCTTAGCTCTCATTTGCGTTGTTTTCTTGAGATGATCTTAGTCTCACACCCTACACGTTATACATGCATGTACAATATCAACACTTAGTCAATTTCAATTGACACTCAGGTCTTTATTTAATCTTCCCCCAACTATCATGGTTCCACAGAGTCCATCAAGTGGAAGATAGGTTATCACCTTCACTAAACTGCTTCTGAGATTATTAGCTATGTACAATCATCTTGTTTCTACGAGTTTCAACTTTTAAGTCTAAGTCTTGGATATTCACGGTCCTCAAACTTCTTGACAACTAAAAAATACATTAAAATCTTCTTCCCACCATATTATTTCAAGATTCTAAGGTTCTTACAATCTCTTATCTCAGTTTCTCTTGTCACCAAAACAAAGTGTACTCAGATTTAGTAGAATTTCCTAACCCCAAGCTCTTGCATGCATGTTACTTGACAAGAATAGGGAGATAAAAAAATTTGATAACTCCTAGAACACTTGTAAGGGTTTTTAAACATTCATCCTTTATCCAATACATCGTACTCAAACTCAGAACATTGTGTTTAGTTGTCTCAGTCCCAGATAGAGTGCCTTCTAATCTCACTCCTTATATTTTAAAACCATACCTTCAAGTCTTGACACACTGCAACATTAGTTTCATTCCTTGACAAAGGTTATAAATCTCATCAATCATCATGCACTTAACTAGTATGATTATATGATCATACTTCAAACCGTTACATAGTTCTATATGCACAAAATGTTCTACTTTTCCAAACCCTTTCCTCACCATATGGAACTTAAATATTCATTTTAGAAGATACCTAACGGTGATTCATTAGCCATTTCATAATCACTTAATTCAAATATAAAATCCACAGAGTCATACATAGTTTATTAAATATAAAGAAGCTCTATTAGATTATTTGAGAAAATACAAGCTTCAAGAGCCTTCATGGCTTTCCAAATAGAAAATCCTCCCCTCTCTCTCACTCCTCCTCATCATTTGAATGCCTCCATACAAGATGAAGAAGGTGAGTTAGCTAGGGTTCTCTTGTCACAACCTCAGCAAGTGTCTTCTCATGCCAACATCATAATAGGGGTTTGGTGCTATAATATACACTTAGAGTAACTACAAATAAGGATTCATGAACATACACACAGATGTGACACTCATGCAATAAAAAAATGAGTCATCCTTCACAATTCCAACTCAGAAAATACCTCTCAAGGGGAGAGTAGCCTGCCACTGAACTTAAATACATATATTATTTTTTTTCTTACAAATTCACTGATATCCTATCTCTATTACTTCCTCCATCACAAGGAGTGAGCTTCCTAACTTATTCCTCCCCTCCTATACTCAAACTCACACACCTGCATGTACCTAACCTAGCAATGTAATTGACTTTTGAGATTCCCTTTCCTTCTATATGTATAACTGCAATTTTGACATTATTTCAAGCATCCTAATGATGCATAAATATACAAAGACTCGGTACACAACCTATACGCACCTAACAACACACTCTCTCACCTTAATAAACACCTAACATTTTTGTAAATTTTCTTCTAAAGGGATTCAATCATTTCACTCTCAAATCCCTCTCTCTAAGGACCACATATGCTGAAATTAAAATTATGAACCTTGGAATTGCATTTATTTGGTCTCATTAGAAGATGCTACTGGATCATTTGATGGTATTAGTTCTTGCTCAATATGTAATTTTTCCTTTCAATGCTTCTCATTTCAGTTACCCTGCTCACACACCTCAAAACATAGGTAGACTGACCAAAAAATGAATTTAAAACAACCAAAAACACTGAAATTCTTTTGTTTATCAAATTTTTCATCTCATCCCTTTATTATAAGCTTTCTTGGTATAGTCATGCATGGAGACTTTCATAGGTATCAAAAAACTCTTATAAGCTTCACTAGACTCAATTTGTCTTCCCTAAAGTACATACAAAAACTTAAGACCACACTACTTGATTTGTCTTTCTTGCTTGCAATGCCCTTCTAGCCTATGTAAGCCTACTGTAGCCTATCATAAAGGTTCAAGGTACAAGGGAAACATTTTTAAACACCCATTTTTGTCTTTCTTTCCATGTTCAAAGTTGTAAGTGTTTGTTATACCTTTAAACCCTAGTCACAATCCCTAACTCTCAACTCATTTTAACATGCATGGCACTAACATGAAGAGTTTACCTTAATGATCCTATAAATACCTCCAAACCACCATGGAATCCAATTTTTGTTTACGTCATTTGTCATATACCCACAAACACGACAACCTTTGTATACCACATATTTTGACTACTGATATCCTCTAATGATATTTGTGTCGTTTGTCGCATACGCGTAAATGTGAAAACCCGTGTATACCACATATTTTGACTACCAATAACCTATTACATTGTTTTTATGCACACAAACATGGAAGCCCATGTATACAACAAAATTTCTATACTAGTATCCTACTACGGTATTTGTGTCTCTTGTCACATATGCTTAAAAATGAAATCCTGTGTATACCGCAATATTTCACTACTGGTATCCTATTATGGTGTTTGTGGCATTTGTCACATACACACCAAAATGACAACATGTGTACACCACATAATACGTGTTTGGATAATTTTTATGACTTGTGTCATATTATTGTGCTTTATGTTTACAAAAATAACATATTCTGTAAATAATTTTATATACTGATATGTTAAATACCATATTTACTGATTTAGGTAGTTATTTACATTATTTTGTTTAGGATTCCACGAATGAAAAAGTATGAACAATTTCTTTCCCTAAATGCTTAGGATGTGGGAAATGGGAAACCTAATTTTTCACAAGATGATCTTGAATGAACACCAATTGGGGAAGATAATGGTCATAAGGATATTTGTGCGGAAATCCCTTAGCACTGTTCGATGCCTTTATTAAAGGGGAAGGCCTTCTCGATAGCTCTAAGATGACATTCATATGTAAGAAGAAAAGTATATACACTCTTACGGAGGAAGGCACATCACCATAAGCTACCATTATGTATTTCAGTTTTGTTTATATTAACTTTACATTTGGTCGTCCTTAGGAATAATGTTCACATATGTTAGTGCCACATTTTCACATTCTGTACCTGATATCAATATGTAATTCCTTTTGTTTCAGCTACTGGTGTGCTTATGGCCATTAGGAGAACAAGAACAAACCACCTACTAGTGAAATAATTAGGAGGTTTTAGAAAAAATGTGGATGTCAATGCCATTTCAATGTGAGGGTTATGTTTGGTACACCAGACGTGGCACATATCATATACAATGATATGTATCACGTTGATAAGAACGGTGAGTTTTTACATGGTGTAAAGGACAAAATATTGGATCCACGAAGTGGTTTTGCTCCTAATTTATTAGTTGAATGTAAAAAATACATTGAATTTGTTTTTCTTGCTGGTATATCTGTTGACACCATTATTGAAAGGTACTACACGGATCTAGAGTTGGAAATGATTGTCAACAAAAGGGATGAGTGCTTAACTAGGAAATACTTGTTGAATGCATGGAGGAGGGTGAAGAGCATTAGATCCCAAAAGCACCAACACGACAACACTAGTATCAACTTGTGGCATGTTGCAGAAAGGGATACATTTTTTATTATCAGAGGCCATGTGGGAATGGCGTTCCTTTCATTATGGGTCTTCAAACACCGTGAATGCTTGAAATGATGGTTCGTCATTCCCATAACTCCACCATTGCAATGTATTCCACATTCTCAACTAATAATTATGGGGTAAGGACATTGTTGTCTCAACTCTGTGCATAATTGATATTTGGATATATTTGTTTAAGTCATTCTCATACTAACAATAATTTCGTGTAGACATTTTCCTCAGTACCAATTGTACACTCTTCTTGTTTTTGACGAGTAAGAGATTGGGGTTCCTGTTGCATGGGAAGTTTTGTCCCTTGTAATAAAGTGGATGATATATATGCATGGCTTGCTTAAATCTACGTGAAGGGGAAAAGGAAAAGGATGGATTGGCATGTCAATGCATTCATTACAGATGATGCGGATTATGAAATAAAAGATATAAAGTATAAATCTACTAATATTTTTTTCTATAAATTTAATCCACACAATTTACATCCCTAACAACATTATTTGTGTCTCAGGGTTGTATTCGGTTGTCGTGTCTTGTTATGCATATGGCATGTTTGCAGGGCTTGGCTAAAGAATATTTACAGGTTTGTTTTTCTTCATTTTTATAATACAATGTTTATAGGCTTGGGTTACTTTTTTGTTGTTCTGCATTACTTATTGTCATGTGAAATTTTATTTACAGATATAAAAAGAAGGAGGTGGGGACGGTTATGTTTTAGAGACTAGGTGACATCATGTGCACCATCAGCGATAATGAGCACATGACCTTTTTCCTCATTGATGAATTCATGGAGGAGTTCAAAGAGGAGACTATCTTTATGGAGTATTTTAGAAAGACGTGGCTACAAGACGGACGTATTGGTAAGTGTTAACTACATATGATTATATTTGTAGCTATGTGTAGAGTTAATAATTTTTAAGTCATTTCTAATGGTTTTATTTTTTCCACATGCAACTATGTGGTCAAAGAATTTCCACAACTTCACCCATGCCAATCAGGATACGAATGCATCCATAGAATCTTACCATTATTTCTTGAAGACCCGATACTTGTGTGATTGAAGAAATAAATGCACAAGGAGAATGGATTGGTTGTTGTACACATTGGTGTTTCGAGTTGAACCCCATTACAAAAACAAGAGGAAGTTGCAAGTATTGGGTTTCTTGACAAATTACAAGAAGGAGAAGGAATTTTGACCGCCACTGAGAGGGCCAGAGCAAATACTAGACATTGATTGTTGTGCAAACCATACCATTCATGGGTCTTACATGGTTAGAAGTCAAACATCTAGGGATTGATGGTATTTCGTTTGGAGATTCGGACCTAAATTTTTATGTTTATGCCTGTCCTTGGGATACCAAAGGCAACACCTGCAAACATGTTTTGAAGGTGTTGTAACTTGAGAGGACACACGAGGGTAGTGCATCTACTAGGGATCCAAATTTCAGTGGTGAGGGTGTATGTTTTTGTTTCATTATTTCAACTATTTCGTATCATTTTTATCCTCAGAACAATTCATTGTACATCCTCTAAAAGTATTGTTGTCATTGTAGATGACCATGTTGTTCATGTTGCAGAAGCAGTTGAATGCAATGCATCTGAAGAATTTCCATTAGAGTAGCCCCGCATTGTCATTGACAATACATATTTTATTATGAATAAATAGTGTTTGATATATCAACAATTTCTCAATTACTAAATCAATTTTCTTTTTTGTGACAGTTGAGGATGATGATAGAATTCAACAGGAAACACAATACCTCAGTCCTGAGAAACATGTTAGAAACCATGGAAATGCACTACAAGTGCTCAGTCAATCTAAAGATTTTTTGAAATCATTTTTAGATGTGGTGCCAGACAGTGATGAAAATATTTTTGCTTTTGGATACTGTGTGCAACAATTTTAGAAGCTTTTACATGACTCTGGTTCATTGCCATTTGATTTTGTTCCAGATTGTAGTGCAAACAAGACTTCTACCACCCGTTTGTGGCCATGGTTTAGTGCAAGCAGGAAACCTTGAAAGAGGAAGAAAAAGGAGGTCATGGTGGAGGATTTAAATAATTATTCTCAAGAGTATGAGGAGTATACATTTCCTGACACAACTCGTGGAAGGAAACTACTCAAGCAAACACATAAACAGTCTGGTACAACAATCAGAGAAAGTTGTGAGGCTATAACAGAGAGTTTGGGTGAGTATGATTGTAATGTGATTATAAGACGTATTCATTGGAATTCAAAACACTTAAATTTGTGTTTCGTGAATCACAGGGACAACCCCCTTGACCAAAATTCAAGTTCCACGTCGTCGGCTCTCTTTTGGAACATCGAATGCATCTTGAAGGTATTTATGTCTTTATGACCAATAATGTTTATTGTTGTTTTTTTACTATTCTGTGGTTTACACAGTCTGGTTTTAGTCTGATTATGAAAAATAATGCTTCATGGTGCTTCATTATGTTTAAGACAAATAATGCTAAATGTTGTTTTATGTGCATTCTGAGTTTTACACATTTTGTTTTTATTGTATTATGGGTATATTTTGTGATCTTGTATCTGATAATGGTGGTATCTATTTTTTTTTGCAGCTTATACGATGGAGGGGTGTGCAGAAGCCTTAAATATTTGTTGTTACATTACACTAAATCTATGATTTATTTGGTCCTACATTGATTCAGTCTCACATATCAAATTTTTTTGATCTTAATATCAAAATTTGTAACATCATTACTGTTAACCCCATTGTATAGGGGCAATTTTATTTCTGAATTTTATGTATATGAATCTCAAAGTTATGAGTCTATGTATACACATTCATCCATGCCATTTTTTCTATGCGAAACAAACTCATGATTTTTTCCAACAAATTTCATGTTTAATGTGGCATTATTCTATTGTGTAAACATAAACATGATCATATCATAATGGTGGTGTGTTTTAGTGTAGACATCTAATAACATTCAATAGAATTCATGTTCCATTCTTAGCTCAACAACCTATATTCTAGCTTATATATTAAGAACATTTGATTCTTCATAATCCACATGCCTATGAATGAATGATGGTGTCATAAGATATCCTCATGAAGCTCATATAATTTACTGGTTAAAGTCATTGTAATTTCAAGATTGATTTCTCAACTATATTTGCACTCTAACATGTAACCCAAAAACAGAGTCCTTCAAGATAGATCCATTTTTTTTTGTTGATGGGAGAAGGTATGTTGATGCATTTTTGGGTGATTCATGCATGTGAGTTATCTATTCATGATGTTGAAGGTGTACACTAAAACTAGAAGCAAGACCTTTGTACTATGTAATGCATGTTTAACAACTATAACCATGTAAAATTTGATATATACTATGACTGTGATTACTCTTGTAAAAGTATTTTGAGGAGTTAATTTGTAGTGATCACGTGGAATAGGGTCTAGATAGTCATTCTTTTTGGAGTTGGAAGATGTATTACATGAAAACTTTATTTTTTGTTGGAATGAATAGGAGACATGCAATTGAGCAAATTGTAACATTGAGTTTGTTGTTTGGAGGATTATCGAGTTGTTTAGGAAGATATAAAAAAGGGTGGATGTCTAATACATTTTGTGGCCATTATGTGAGGGGTGACTAACAATTCCATGCATGCATGGTTAGCAATCAAATAAAAGCACTTCTTTACCTATACAGTGAGTTGTGTGATCCTCATGATAGTGTGGGGAAGGAAACTAGAAAATCTCAGGTTTTGGATGGCTCCACTCTCACTGGTAATAAAATTACTTACCCAATATTAAAATCGACCTCCAGTGCAAGTTTGAATCTTTAATTTAAGTTACAGAGATATTTATGACAAAAACAGGCCTCTCAGGTTGACTGTGCACCCATTTAGGGTTTGACAAGGGAACGAGTGATAAAAAATACCTATACATAGAATTAAGCCTTGGAAATTTGCAAAAATAATGATGACATGGTCTTAAAGCCTGTTCAATAATAAATTTGTTATTCCACATGTGCCATGGGTAGATACCCTTGCCATTCCCCTTAGGTGACTGTATGCACTCTTGTAAACCTAGTTTGAGAAGCTCATTTACAAAGCAACTATAATTTGGACTATGATTTGGATAGGGAAACTTATAGGGAATGAGAAATAGATTAATGGGTGCTATTCTGCTAGAAGATGTGTTTATTATCCCTTGAAATCCCCAAGAACTGATATAAGGCTGACAGTAAGTGTAGACAGGGCCAGTTAGACCTTGTAGGCCATAAAGAGGAAAAGAGTGATTACAAGAAAGGTGTTATGAGCCAAGAATTGGGGTTTTGAGAACACTTCAGGGAAGAAAAGAGGAGTCCAAAGAAGTTTGTAAGACCTCCTAGTAGCTTTAGGTGTCTAAACCCATACATGGTGCAAGGATCCATTGTCTTAAGGAACAAGGAGGGCAGTCTAAGGCAAGGACAAATAACATTGAGGTGAGAAATTCTTATGATGCTATTTAATAGTAAATATAAAATCCTTTCAAGTGACTAATAGGGAACAATGAAGTGGAGAATATAATGAGTTTTAAATCCCCATAAGGTGCTAGTAGAAGCAGAAAAGCAAGGAGAGGCAATAAAGGCAGATTGAAGTAAGGGAGTTTCTATGGCTATGAATTTCTTTCCATTGATATTGCATCTTATGTCAAAACTATGATGCCTCTATTTCTACAATTCTTACCATTTATTCAATCCTTTAATATTTTCATAGTTGTAATAAGTACTTAACATTGTTCTTTCATAACACCTACATGTCCTTGCAACAACCATGTAACCTCATAAAGATCTGAATGTGTTATGCACTCTAATCCTTGATTTCATACCATATCCATATACAACAATTTTTTTTAAAATTTTCCCTTAGTATTGCATCTTGTGTGGAAAGTATTTTTCCTCTCTTTCTGCAACTTTTACTTATTTTTCAATCCTTCAATATTGTCCTAGATACAAATAATTATTCACCCTTCTCATATTCTTTTCCACATGGAAATACATTGTGAAAGGTTTGAGGGATGATTGATAGGTATTTTATGGTTTCTCTAAATTGAAGAGGATGAATTTTTGATAGTTAAGTTACAAGATTGCAAGGAGATATTATATCTATTGATTTTTAAGATCTTAACCCTAAATGGTTTAAAATTTGTTATGCACAGTATGGTCTTGGCACATGAAACATATTTCAAGCTTTGAATTGATATTTTTTTGAAGCTATGACTGCTCAAAATTTGAGGAGAGACTAATACAAGTCCCTAGTAAAATTTATAGGTCTTGAACACAACTTTCTTGAATTTCACAATTGTTGACGGTTTACATAGAGCAAGAACATTGTTTTGATAAGCATAAGACAATGACCTATGAGAAGTTGTATTAGGTTAGAAGATTATCCATCACCCATTGCTAGAAAAAATATATTTATAAGGTTAGGAAGGTGTTGAGGATTAAGTTTGAAGGTTTTGGTTGGATTATTTTGCATTTTATACCAAAACTTGTATTCTCAGGTAGTTTAGAAACCCTCTTAGGGTTTGTAAGATGAAGGTAGTTTGGAGACATTATACGTACATTCAAGGATATAAAATTGGTATAAATAATCTTCATAGATTCACTATTTATAATTAAAAAAGAATTAGTGGCAGATGAGGTTACATAGTTTGAAAAGTGATGACATTCCTTAAGGACAACTATAGGTGGTAATTTTGGAAACCAAAATACAAGATCTATTAACTATTGAGTGCCCTATGATGCAAGTTCTAAATTGAAACTTTTAAGATAATTTATAGAATTCCATTAGAGACCTATGAAATTGGTTAGGAAGATGGGAAATCAAAGCCATTGTGTTAATTGATGACAGTCTATGGTCTAAACCATTGATAGCTAGTAAGGAGGATTTGATTTCAAAATTAAAAATTAATACTTGAACTTTGAAGTAAGCTCTAGAAATCAGTACATAAAATCTAATAAGTATAATAAAGGATAACTTGAAGGTTGTAAGGATTTAAGACCACTCAAGAAGTCACTCACTCATATATTTCTCAGGTAATAGAAATGCGTATAATAGATTTCTCATATATAATCCTCACTCATAGTTTTCCTTTTATTTTTATCTAATAAATTGTCTTCACTATTATAGAAGAATTGTTCAATGCATTCAAGCTATGATACACACACAAAATTATGAAAAATTCATAAACATCAACACTATGGAAGAGTTCACTTCAAAGAAAATAGTCTACACTCCAAAGCAAGTAAACTATACTTCGAAGCAAGAAGATTATGCTAAACATATTAAAAACCTGACATATCTTTGTTCACAACATATTAAATATGGTAGACTATACTCCGAAGTAAGTAGACTATACTATGTAGCAAGTAGACTATTCTCTGAAGAAAGTAGACTATACTCTGAAGCAAGTAGACTATACACCAACTAAAGGAGACTATACACCGAAGCAAGTAGAGTATACTCCAAAGGAAGATGAATACACTCCTTGGATTTATCATGACCAAAACAACTATCTATCAACATCAACAAATTTTATGCAAGGGAAGAGTAAAACAATGTTATTTATGAGAATGATGAACAATTTGTAATAACCATATTTAGCAAAAAAAAATCACTATATTTATATGTTAAGTTTTATTTAAAACAAAGAAGAACATATAAACTACCTTTAACTAGTATTAACTTAATAAACATTCTTGTACACAAGTTGTACAATTGTATGCTTCACTATGAAAGTGTGACTTTCTCCGCTCAAAGGTTACATGGTAGGCTATTCAGGACATATATTATCATACTAAAGTAAAACAATAGAACTTAAAAATATCAAGGTCATTCAACATTGGTGAGCACCAACTGGTGTTAAAGCAGTAAGATTCTTCCTCAGAAAAGGATTCTATGCACTATCCTTATGCTCAACCCCATCCTCATAAGGAACTTTAAAATCTGGATCAAATATCCTATCCTCCAGATATTTGATCAAGTAAAAAACACTTGTGTGAAGTGCCCATGTCTTTTCCAATGAGACACAAAACCCTTCATGCTCTTCAACATCCATTTTCCATTTCTCAAATGCTTCATTGCTATGAAATGTTGTTGTTTTCCATGAAATCATAGGGAAAATAATAAGTGGCGGTCGAAACTGCATTCCTATCCATTTTCTTCCTTTTGTTTGACAACTTTTTGGAATCATCCTTGTAATT
This sequence comes from Taxus chinensis, assembly GCA_019776745.2. Lineage (NCBI taxonomy): Eukaryota > Viridiplantae > Streptophyta > Pinopsida > Cupressales > Taxaceae > Taxus > Taxus chinensis. The sequence continues at coordinate 339,373,104 of CM034151.1, forward strand.
TACATTGCTATTCTCATCAACCACCTTATATTTTTGGGTGAATGTACCTCCCTCCTTTTCAAGGGAATGTTCAATATATCCCATATTTTGTCACAGGCTGCCAATGCATTTGCAAAATCTATTTGAGGAAGGAATTTGTGAACACTTACAAAGATCTCTTTTATATGAGAAATATGATGGTCCTGAATATTGGGCTGATAGGCCAAAGCCTTAAATGACATATGTTGATTTGTTGGTTTGGGAAATTGAGGCCTTATGCACAAACCTTATACCTTCACTTTCTTAAAATACTCATGTGTTGTTCGATCCGATTCAATTTGATTTTGCATGGTAGAATCAAAGGATCTTAATTGGTAATCCCTTACAAAGAGATTTATTTGAAAATATGACATGTGACCCTACAAAATATTACAAAAGTGGAATTCACATATGAGATTTTGATGTTCAAGGGAGATTTTTATAAATGCCTTAAAAAATTCTATGTCATTATTTATTTCAAATGGCAAGTCACATGCTATTCTTGATAATCTCCACTTGTAGAATTGTTCTTCCAAGAAATTTTTGTGGGAAAGAAAAATTTCCCCTACTACACAGAAACCATGTAAGTCCTTTTTTATCTTTTTTTTTCCTTTTTCTATATCTGTTCTTTTAATCTTATCCTCTTCCAACTAATTTTTCAATGTCTCGTTTTGAGAATGCAATTTTGCATAATTGTTACAAATTATACCCCAGAAATTTATGACTTCCGCTATGTTTAAGTAAGTTTGAACTTCCTTATCAAATTTTACTTTAGTGTTGGAAAGGGTTCTTTCTTCCTTTTCCTTCCATTGTATTTCAAGTTTTTCAATTTTCATTTGTAAAGAAGAGATAAGGGTTTGTTTTTTTAAACCTTTAATTTTAGAAACTCTATTTCTTATTGTTGTTGCTTGATGATTGATTCTTGATTAGAGAGGAGAATCATATGATGCAATTTATCTTCTTCAATACTCTGACCTAGTGAAGTGGGAGATATAGGTTCTTATTTTGTAAGAGGAGTCATTCCTTTTTATGTTTCCTTATTGGAAGTAGAAGGTTCTGCCAAAGTGTCAGGACTCCTTTGTTTAGTGATTTCCATTTCTCCTTTAAGTCTGGCTTATTCTACAGAGTCCTCTATGACTGAGTTGATGCTTCCCAAAATTTCAGCTTCCTCCGCAACGTCTTCATCCTCTAGAAGAATCAATTTTCTTTTTCTTTTTCCACTTGGGGGTTTAATGACAGTTTCTTCTCCCAATTTTTTCAATTTTATTTTTATTTTGGCAATTATTCTGACAGATGTGGCACTAGATATCTCACCCTGTTTAGTGTCAGGTTCCACCATTTCTCCTTCAAGTTTATCGAGGGATGGAGTTGATTTAAGCGCAAGAGATTCCAAGAGAGTATGTCTTTATTTTTCAGGAACTTTACCCATCTCCTGCATCAAAGTTTTCCAATCCTTGTTTTTTACCCTTATGCTCTTTGATGGAGTATTGAAAAATTAGGTAAATGAGACTGTGGTGCTTGATTGCTCCTTTATTCTCCTTATATCTAGTGGCCATATTGTGGATGCAGTCACACAAATATTGAGGTAAATTTACTTGATGCCCTGGTTTTTGCAAACCATGTTACAAATGAATCAGGATCCACATTGTATCGCCTCCTGGGATACTATATTCACCTTCGTAGGTGAAATACTTCACTATCTAAAAGGCAGCTGCCCCATAGGGTTCAAGAATTGTATCTCTCCTAATAGCTTGGACATGTTTTGAATTATTTAGGGACGAATTATGATTCAAGCTATTTATGGTCATGAAAAAATTGAATTAGGTCTTTATATGTAGACCTTCCTGCAATCTACATCTCTTCATGAGGAATCCATGAAATTCAACCAATGATCTTATTATTGACAGGAATCTTCATGCCTCTTACCCTCAAAGAGCTTCCCTTGAAAGTTTCAATGAATTCTTCCACTACTGCTTCCTTATAGCCTTGTAATTTCTTTATGAATTCTAACCATCATGCCTTTTAAATTAACGTTCATACTTTTGAATCTCGCAATATAATTGATGATGACTCTAGTTATAAGTATTTTTTATGCTCCATTTTTATAAACCAAAGAAAAGGATAAACGCAGCTAGAATGAAATCGAATAGTCCGAAGCGGGACAACTAAATATAGACTGAAGAAAGATTGTTTAGGGAATAATCTGAAGCAAGGGCATCAAGGATGCTTTAATGATAGGGTTTATATTTCATAATAAGGTAAAGGATGCTTTGATATTTCCTTTCATCCATGTAAAGTGACTCCATTTGATGTGATTAATTCATATTAAAGGGGGCAATTTATTATAAACACACATTATGAACCTATTAATTGATTTTAAATTTTTTTTTATTCAAACCTAATTAATTTCAAATACCAAATGATTTATGTCCATACGTAAAAAGGAAAAAATGTATGTAATAATTCATTAAAATAATTTTCTTATAGGATATAAGTTTTTTACTCAACTTGCTTCGAAGTATAGTCTACTTTCTTCAAAATATAGTCTACTTGCCTCAGAGTATAGTCTACCATAGTTTATATGTCACAAACATATATATGTCAGATTATTGAGATATTTAATATACTAATTGATTGCAAAATGTAATTGCTATGAATAATGCTACACAATCTACTATTTAATTGTCTAGTGTGCATTATTACCATTTACATGTTTTTTGTTCAGATATAATTTGATGTGTTAAAAAAAATTTATTCAATCCTAATTAATTTTAAATCCCAAATGATTTATGTCCATACATAAAAAGGAAAAAATGTATGCAATAATTCATTAAGATAACTATCTTATAGGACATAAGTTCTTTAGTCTACTTACTTCAGAGTATAGTCTACTTGCTTCGGAGTATAGTTTACCATAGTTGATATGTCACGAACATAGATATGCTAGGTTATTGAAATGTTTAATATATTAATTGATTGTAAAATTCAATTGTTATGAATAATGCTACACAATTTACTATTTAATTGTCTAGTTTGCATTATTACCATTGACATGTTTTGTTGTTAAGACATAATTTGATGTGTTAAAAAAACTTAATCACTACTAATTAATTTTAAATCCAAAATGCTTTATGTCCATCTGTAAAAAGGTAAAAATGTATGCAATAATTCATTAATATGTAGTCATTTTTATGCCCTCTCAAAGAACAAGGAAATCCCATGCGCATTGACCTATCACCCAACGGGCACTGGGTGCTCACCCGAGGCACGCACAGGCACTGAGTCCCTCCTTTATATGAGTTGTGTGAGAATGCATTATTTACGACAGAAACTTAAGTGAATAGATTGGAAAGGAACCATACATTCATCTTAGAGCTCAGAATGGCTTCTAGACCAATGTGTTCATTCATATAAGAAAAGCATTACAGAACATAGATCTGAATCATAACAGAAAAGAAATGCATAGGGGTTTACACCCACTCATATGAAATGTATATATATAACCTGATCCATACAGATGTAAGTAGAACTGGAACCACACATATATTCATATTAAGCATGTTGATAACCACATTACATTAACTGAGGCAATCACAGATCCATATGATAGTGTAGACCAATGTCATGCATCAAAACTGGACTTAGGCCCTTCATAGTACAAAGAAAAATAATGTTCAGACCCATCCCCTTGATACAACATACTCCTACAAATCCTCTAAACCCAACCCATGGAGCTCTCACTATATTCTTGCATAGCTTCACCTCCTCTTGCAATCTCTCTGTATCATCCATGTGTCTCTTTTTCTTCTACTGAGAGCTCATATATATAGCCTTATCAAGCACTACCATGCCTTTCTGAAGTTGTAGATTACTTACCATGTGTCCAAGTGGTCCTCCATGGGAGCATGCTTCTTCAGATGCGAGCTCTCCATCCTTTTCCATGATGACCTTCTGGAATCTTCTATCGTAAGGTATATTCCTTTCATGGGCACCAAGTTGCCAGGCTGGCACCTTATCCACTTCGCATGCGTAGTCGGGTCATGCTTTCCTTGTGTTCTTCCTGATATGCCAAATATGGCTAAGTCCCAAGATCTTTTCTCTTCCTTGCGCGTGCAATTGGTTCTACTAAAACCCTCCTAAAACCCTATCCTGCACACTTTCTCCTTGCACACCCTTCTTCAAATAGGCCTTGCACACCCACACGCCTTCTTGTACTTAGTCAATATTTTAGGGGCCCAACATCACCCCACACTACGCCTGTTCTCCACCCTCGGGAACACCTTCTCAAAGAATAAATAATGATTGTCCTTGAATAGTTTAGAGAAAGAATAAAGGAATGAAGAATTTTGGGGAAGAATGAAAGAATGGGGAAACTATGATTATTTCTGCAAGAGGAGAGGGAAATATTTTGTCAAGTCTGCCTCCAACTTATTCCAGGTATCGACCTCACTCTATGTGCCTGTTGACAAAGGTTCATCGACTAGGGCGCTCACCTCTTCAAATCTTATCCCTTCTCCTTGGGTATTCATTGTTTCCATGATCCCCTCCAATTTTTTTCCCAAATCCTCAAGCGCATCCATCCTTCGAGTGATTTGGGGATACAACTCCTTCAATCAGTTTTTGATTGAGCCCTGCAAAGTCTCAATAGCCTCTAATTTCTTCTCAACCTTGGCTAGAATTTTGTCACGTTCCTTCCCTATTCCCATTTTTCTTCTCCTAGAACTCCTTGAGCTCTGCTTCATGGGTGGCAACCAGAATGCTCGCACTCTATCTCTATTAGTGCAGTTATCATAAGTGGCCTCAGTGACTTGGGCGGCGGCTTTCACATCCGTGAGGAATTTCTTATACTGGGAAAAAATTGCCACAACCTTCATCTTGTCCTCCTTTTCTTTGCACGTCGATGCCTCCTCTGCAGACTCCAAGGCCAGTGGTCATCTTTCCATTGTGAGGACATGGGTTAAGTCCTCTAGACACTCTAGGGTGGATCCATACTTCTGCGCTGGTGGCGTTAGATCTGGATGCTTCAAGAAAATGGCATATGTGATCATCTCTACTTTCTTATAAACCTCACGCACCCTTGCCTTCTCTTCTTTCAACTCACACCTTAGTTACGTGCTAATTAGCTCCTCTCACTTTAAGTCCTTGGTTATTTTCTCGATCTCTTCTTCCCTTTTCTCCAGTTCTACCTCTAGGAACTTCACCATGTCATTCCTCCTGAAGAGTCTGGCCTCTACTTCCACTGAAACCTTGTTCAGCACATTGCATATTTTCTCGTCTGATAGCCGTTGAGTCATTTACCAAGGGGTTGTCACCTTTTGACTCTGGTACCTTCATTATTTCCCCTTGGCTTACTTTGAATTCTAGTTCGTCAATGTGGGACTCAAATGCCTAAGAAATCATTTTCCTTATATGAGGGTATGCACCCTCCTCATAAAATGATGCCATAGCCAAGAGTTTGCTTTGTTGGTATGGTGCTTTGAAAGCATGCATGCAACACCTTGTTTGGGATCATCAATATAGCCCATCCTTTGAACCTGTGATGCCTTCTGCAATCTTTCTCCCCATGTACGTGGCCTTAGGAAATCTTACAGCCAAACTAGGATCCCCTCCCATGCTGCCATATTCCTTTTCTACACTTTCCTCCTCTGCTTCCTTCATCACCAGGTCTGCTGCATTCCATCTCTTGCTCTACTAGGTCTTCGATGATCTTTTCTACCTCTTTCTCTATGGCCTCATCTATCTGTTCCTTTGTGAGGCTTGGGGTCCTTTGTTATTTTGTAACTTCCTCACTTATCCATTTGTTCTGAGTATCCTCCTCTTCCTTGTCATTCTTCCTCTTGAAAAAGATGTACTCATTTTCTTCTTCCTCTCCTTCCTCCTCTGAGTCATGTACTTCAAATACGGGAGGGCCTTGATCTCCTCAAGTTCATCATCATCATCATCATCATCTCTTTCACCTTTATAGGCCTCCAAGCTCTTTGTACCCTCTGAGTCATCTTCTTCTGTCACCTTCTACTTATTCCTGACAGGAGATTCTTGCTTCCTTCTCCTCCTCCTCTAGTGACCTCTCCTGAGTGATGGGTTCTTCATGCTCTGACATGCTTCTTCCTCTGGAGTCTTTTCTTTCACCATGGGACTTCTTTCTCTGTGCATAAGTACTAGGATTAGCACTTGTCTCTGGTGCACTTACCACTTGTGTAGCCTGAACACTTGGTGCTTTCTACACCTCTTCTCTTTCCCTCTTCTTTGGTGTGGGATTCTTTCTTCCTATGGGGTCCTTCAGGGATGGATACATCATTTTCCAAGTATGCACCCTTTTCAAATTTTATCCTTCTACAAAGGTATATCCTTGCTACATCCCTTCTAGTGATTGTCAATGTCACTGGTTTCATCATCTGTATCTCATGGGAGACATATCTCTCCACATATGCGTGCTTCTTGGGGTAAAATAACTTTCTACACAGCTCTTTGTGGTCTTGATCCACCTCACTAAGGTCAAACCTTAGTCTCTTGGCCTCTTTGAACCTGTTCACCCCACTTGGAAGTATTATGAGGTGAAGGAGAAGGGAAGCTTGCACCAAGGGCCCATTATTTCATCTATCAACATAAATCTGCCAATGCAAAATTGTTGATATACTGAGAATTCTACTTCTCCTGTCATGAGCATAGGTATCTGCTTTGGAATCCTCCATTCTTCCCAAAAACATCCCTCATGCACTTGTACTACTTCTCTAAATGTGCCTTATGAGTGGCTGTCATGGTCTCACAAGTATATTTTGCGAACCACTTCGTGGGTGAGGGATCCTCTTCTGGGTACTCCCAAACAAACCTTTCTGGCCCATCGGGCACTCCGATCTCTGAGAAAACAATTGTGAGGAGGACATTACCAAATAGTATCTTCTCGCCTTCTTGTGCACTACTAATGATTTCATCCATGATGAAAGTGGACAAGTTGTAGATGGTCCCCTCAAATATTTTCTAGCACACGTTCAGCCATGCCTTGTTCACTTGAGTCCATCTCTCTTGGTCATTGAGCTTGGTTACCAAGTGCGCAACCATCCTCATCATGGGGTCTGGGATCACTTTGATGCCAAAGTATCACAATCCTTTCTTATATTCATACACAACAATTGTTTCCTTAATGGCCTCCTTATCGCTTAGGTCATCATCAATGTTATCCCCCTCACAGATAAGGCCTGTGAACTTGGAAATTCAACTGGGGAGTTATGCACATCTTTGCCCCTGCAAAATAAAAATGGTCTTTATGAACGTGTGCCATTAGCCACTGATAGAGGCACTCAGGTTTTCCAAAGTAGGGTAATTCGTAAAGTTGTAGTAACCCTACCTTCTCCAACTTAACCTTTACTTTGTCATTGTATATGGGCATGCCCTCTGGTGTCCTCTTATTTTTTGGGTGAACCAACTCCAAAGCCATTTATTTTTCTTTCGTGTTGGTGCGGTGATTATAGTCACTCACAGTCATTTTCTACAAATGAGATTCCCATTCTTTTCCTAGCAATACCCCATCTGAGTATTGCATCTCTACATACCAATCTTCATTTGTGCTTGCGACGACAACAGGAGTCATTTGCTTCCCCTTTCCCTTGCCCTTCTACTTTTTAGGTGAGATGGTTTCTTTCTTTGGTGTCATCCTTCTAGTTAGGTTATCACTTCGAGCATATTCTTCTCCTTGCTCTGCTCTACCACTCTATCCAACCCTAATGCTCAATCTTGCAAAGAAACCCTCCTAACAATGTGCCCTAGCTACCAAACCCTAACTAGAACAATTCTTCCACAAGACGACACTTCTCAACAACTTTCTTCTCAACAACTTCCTCCATGCCCGTGTACTCCTTTCCTACTGGTTTGCAGATCTACTCTAGTCACGTCCTCTCAGATTTCTTAAATTTTTCTTCACATAAATCATCTTTGGTTGCCCTAGTTCACAAGATCCCTTTTCTCTTTGTAAATGCAAGGTAAATAATGAAGTGCCCGACTTCTTATTTATATCTTTTCCTTCTTTCCAACATTAAATGCTATTTTACCTACCACCATACTTAGTACTAAATGCAGCTTTTTCCACCAAGCCAACCTTACATACCTTCACTTACGCACCCAATCTTGCACACAAAACTTCTACAACCTTCTGGCATGCAAACAATCCATCCTGACAGAAGACTCTTACACGCATGTTAATAGTGCTGAAGGCACTTCTTCTGTCCTTCACCTAATTTTTTCTCTCGCCTACCTCGTGTTGTTCCTACGCTTCTTCCTCTGTACGTGGTTTCTCTGAAGTATTATCCTAACACCAACCTTTTTCATCCACCTCTTCTTCCATGCACTTCCTTCATCCTTGCGCACTTTGTATCCATCAACCGGAGACATTCACCACAACTTCTACTACCAGTTTAACTTGTATTATGGGCCTATACTTCACATCACTCTACCCCACACTAAAATAGATGTGTAGTCCTCTGTGCATGCACAACCTTCAAAATTAATGTGGTTACTAGTGCCCAAGGAAAAAAACAAACAACAGAAAAAATGATGAGAAAGGGAAACACAGAAAAGGAAATTACATAAAGGGAAACTTATACTAAATGGCAAAACTACCTTATTACAAACACCAAGAAGACTTATTTATAGTAGGGCTTCAGCCTACTCCCATTGAAATGGCCTGGTAATCTCATTCCATCCTGGGCTCTCAACTGGCACACACCTGAATTAAGGATGTCTGAGATGATATAGGGCCCCAACCAATGGACTTTCAACTTTCCGGGATGGTGCAGAAACTTAGAATCATATAACAATACCATCTGCCCAATCTCAAATTGTTTGTTTCTGATGTGGTGATCATGCCATGCTTTTTGTTTAGCCTTTTCAGCCTTTTGAATCCACCTGGCCAATGATCGTCTCTCATCCAATTTCATCAACTTTTCAATCCTTTCCTCCAATGTTTGCTCATTAGCCAATCCTCCTGTGCATGCTATACACAGAGAAGGTAACATAAATTCAACAGGTAGGACAACCTTCGTGCCAAACACCAATTGGAATGGTGTGGCTTTATTCAACCTCTTGTAGGTTGTCCTATATGCCCATAAAATTGTTGATACTTTGTTATCCCAATCTTGTCTACCAACATCACAAATTTTGGTCAAGGTATGATTCAATATTTTATTGAATGCCTCAGCAGTTCCATTTGCTTGTGGATGGTAAGGGGTAGTGTTATGATGAGCCACCATGAACATATGCTAACAGAATCCTATATAGTCTCATTTAGGAAATGCGTACCTTATCACTAGTTAAGCTCAACATGCATCCATACCTTGTAACAATATTTTCCCATAGAAAACTGGCTGCTGTAGCCGCTGTATAATCCTTGGTAGGCGCTACTTATACCCTTATTGTCAAATAATCCATGCAAGTGATTACACAACGTGATCTTGTCCTACGCGTGGCTAGTGAAATGGGGGGCTATAAAATCTATGGCCCACTTTTAAAATGGTTCTGCACTTGGAATAGGGCACAAAGGCATTTTCGTCCCTCCTACCATGGTTTTCCAAGGCATGCTGACAATGATCATATGCCTTGTAATACTCTATGTACAATCTTGATATAGGGTTTCCCACGATAACCCAAGCTTATAATATCTTGTGCGTAGTGGCGTCCCCTATCATAGTGCCCACCTACACTTCCTCCATGCGCCTCTTTTAAAATAGCCAAGAACTCATGTTATAACATGCATCGGCAACAACTCTTCATCACATCCTAATTTGAACAAATCACCACTAACTAACATGTAGTGTGCGATGCATATGGCTAACTACTTTTTTACTAATGCTTTCATCCCTTCTGGTGCCATACCTGTTTTTTAGAAATACCGCAATATACTCTAAGTCTGAGGATGTGTGCCATAACCTAAATAGTTGTGTGTCTAGCATGGTATCCTTAATGCTTTGCGTGTCCTCCCATGAGTCAATTCTAATACAAGTGATCAGGCCTAGAATTACTATTTCCTGGCTTGACAACCACTGTGAACACAAATTACTAGAATAGTAGGACCCGTTGACATATGTGCCCTTATAGAACGGGATTTGTTAACCAAGTATTTTAATGCCATGTAGTCCATGTAGAATACAAATGGTGTTGCCAGTAGATATTTCCTGAAATTTTGTAGTGCACGTAGATTATGGATAGTGCGTTGCATACTCAGTAGTGGTGTAATTTCATTCCACTGATGTTAAATTTCTAATTGACAAAGCACAAAGGATAGTCAACAATTCCTTCACCACGTTGTGCCATTTTTTCTCCAAATGGCTGTACCAGATGCATCCACATGAACATGGAAATGTTTATCCAAAATGGGGAAACAAAGAATGGGTGTTGTGACAAATCTGTCCTTCAAAGTGTTGAATGTCCTCTATTATGAATCTTCCCAATGAAAGAAACTCTTGTATCTAAGTAATTCCTCTAATGGCATGACAATCTTGGCACATCCCTTGATGAAATTCCTATACTAACCTGTATGCCCAAGGAATCCATGCACGATCGCTTTGGTTAGTAGGCTACCCTAAACCTACGATGGCTACAACCTTGGCGGGATCTACTTGTAAGCCCTTCCTTGCATATGATATGTCTCAATAATATTCTAAATGGGGGTAGCAAAGACACACTTCTTGATGTCGAGGGATTTCCTCAAATGTCAATACCTATCAAACATTAGCCTTAAGTTATCATAATGGTCTCTTGAATAGACCATACAAAGTTCAATCAATCTAAATAGACCCAAAGGAATTTATGGATAAAGTCTTGAAAGGCTTGTACCACCTATGTGCGAGAACACCGCAGACATATTATTCAATCCAAAAGGCTTGATTGAATTAGAAAAACCTCCCCATTTAGTGGCAAAAGTTGTCTTTCTCTGGTATTTCTTTGTAATCGGCAACTAGTGGTACCTAGAGAACTCATCCGTGAAGAATTAGACTTCACACCCGACCATTCCCTCTAATATTTCTTCAGTAAATGGGGTAGGGAAGGGATTAATGAAACATACTGCATTCAGCACACTGTAGTCAACATAGATCATTATCCTCCCACCCATTTTGATCATGATGACCATTGGGCTTATCCATTCTAATTCTTCTACGAACTCAATGATACATGATGTTATCATTTTATCTATCTCCTCCTTGACCCATACACGTAAATTAGATTCATATGGTATGGCCTCTTTTGGATTGGGTGCACACCTTCCTTTAGTTTTATCTTCATATCCCCTAAGGAATGGTGGATGCCTTTCAGTTCATGATACCATCATGGGAACAAATCTTGGAACTCGTATAATAGTCTCCAATGATTGCTTCCTTAGTTTCTGCCTCTGACCCAATGTTAAACTTCTTCATTTTTAAGGGCTCATGATAAGAACACATCCTTTTATCAGTGATATCTATAACATCATGCATCCCTACAGAGTGGTTAACATCTAGACTCTTCAATTACTCTCCATCTATGATATAAACCATCTTTCCTTTTTCCTTTTCTATGCATGCTTTCTCAAACTGCATCTCCTCTGACTCATCCTCATCAAAGTGTGCCTCTAAATTGGGATCACCTAATAAATCTAGTAGCCTTTCTTCCACCATGGCACTATCCCCCATCATGAGGCACTTGATCAATTGCACTGCCTTATCCACTAATGGATTTGTGCTCTGATATTAAAAATCTTGGATGAGATCAGTTGTCAACTCCTGCCAATTTCTTGTCTAGTGGTGTGTTTGTGAATGGATATACCATGTACATGCACAGACTTGTAATGTGGAATATAACTTATGTACCCATAATGATGGTGGCAAGGCTTTTACACCTCCTAACTAAGCCTTCTCACATGCTTGGATATGAAATGAAGTGGTATCTTTACCATGGTAGTCTTGAATGACCGTGGGTGCGTTGATCCTTGAAAACCTTACAAATAACGTGATTCTTACCTTACGCCACTCCAGGAAGTTCTCTTGATGTGTAGCCCACCAGCACGTTGCAACTATAACTAAGCATCCCTCTTCTTCTATCCTCATTTTTCCACTGAGCTTCTATGTCAAGTAAGAAAATTTTAAGGTATTCCCCTCCAGAGTAACTTGGTAACTTATTTCCTCCTAGGTGCTTGAATGAGCACACCTTAGCCACTTTTGTTACAAACCCCCTCAACTATTTCCCAATTAACTCATAGGTCCTGTGCACCCAAGTTTCACACGCCATGCTTGTGGCATCACTCATAGAATAGGCATCCTCAAATTAGATAACTCCTTCTGTAGGGTGAATTAGCTCCAGGTCTCAGATGGAGTGCACATAAATTATATCAAGGACCTCTTCTCCCAAAGGTTCAGCGTAAGGTTTTGACTTCCCATCCATTAAGGGAATGATGACCCATTATTCCTTGTTCTCAAAACTGATATATCCTTTGTTGAACCTCAAGTAAATGTTGTTCTTATAGCACCATAGGCACCCAAGCAATGCTAGGAAAATGTCTGCCTTGGCAAGCACCAAGACTTCGAAGTCCCCAGTAAACTTGGCCCCCTGAATGGTGATCACTGCAGCCTTTAATACTCCAATGGGCATTTCCTTAGTTATATTTTCCATATAGAACACATTCAAAGATGGCTACAATGTGGGCCTTCCCATTTGATGCTAGACATATGATGTAAGAACATTAACTTCTGCTCTTGTGTCAATCAATATGTTACTTAAAAGCCAACCACCCACAACTGCGTTCAGTGTGATTTCTTTGTCATAGTCAAGGCTATGGGGAGGGAGGTTTGTATGCAATACCTTCCTTTTGCGCTATGCTCCGGCACATGACATCTTCTCCCATAGCCATTCTCCTAGCAAGGGAATAATATTCTCTTGCCTTAACATCTTACACACATCCTTGACCTCATCCAGGTCCTTTTGCGGAGCCTCAACATTCCTTCTTTGCTCCTGCTACCTAGACTCTTCCTTTAGACACTGGATTTCTCCCTACAAACTCCAAATGACATCCATTGTCTCTTGATACATTTGCTTCTGGTGGGAAGGGTCTGGATACTTCCCATGCACCACTTCTTCTCTTGAGACTAGAGTCTTTTGCCTTAGTAATTCTTTGGCACACACAATCTTTTCTCATGTTGTCACCAGAATAGGTTCTAATCCTGACTCACACACCACTCAAGGCATCCACTATGTGTTGGCCTTTTTTATACTCACCATCCTAGCACCCTTGCCCTTCCGGTGTTGCTGGATCATGTGCTCAAATAACTCAGGGCACTCCTCATACTTATGATTTTTCCCACACCATGAGCATTGCAATAAATCTAGACACTCACGCCTGTAACATTCTGTAGATCCAAAATTATAGCAGGTTCCTTATGGGAACTCACTTCTTCCTCCTCCATGGTTACTGCGACCACAGAATCCTCCGCAAGAACCTATCCCATGTGCCTCTCCATATGCGTGTCCTTCATAATGATGATCATCTTCTTTGGAACCACTAGAAAGGCTGGTCTGACATACATGATCAATGGCCTCATGGATCTGGTCAATAAGTCTACAATCCTTAATATCATAGGTCATAGAGGTGTATATATTATAGAAGTAAGACACATTATTCTAAATTGCATGCTGCAACAAGGGGCATTTACTCGCATCATGGTCCCTGTCACAGATTTCATAATCTACCGCTATGGTGCGTATTGACTTATGGGGGAAGCTATCCTTGGCATGCCCCTCTACTTCACATCCATGCACCAAATACCACTACGAGTCTCATGTGTAGATTTTGTAGACAAATTCTCTTACTATTTGGCCATGACAGTGATTTGAGGCTCCAGAAAAGGGCTCACACCAATATCAATTCTCCCCACTGCTTTAGTGCATAAGGAAACCTCTAGAGCCTCACACGGGTCAGTAAATGTTTTATGGGACAATGCCCTCCTAAATGGAGTGATCAACCCTCCAAAAAACCATTAATCATGTTATGAAGGGTGAATTTCATATGACAATTTTGACAGGAGAGTCTTAAATCGTGCATCATACTCCCACATACTCTCTGCCATGCCCCTGCTATA